>CADEBD010000286.1:1590167-2048182 GCA_902825455.1 Arctia plantaginis | reverse complement strand
AGAAGACAACGATGAATGCATCAGTCAACATTACTTTGTCATTGGCGCCGCTTTGCTTGACTGAAAAAAATAATCTTTAGAAGATTGAACGGATGGAATGTAAAAATTATCATCAATGTAAATACTTACAGGATTCATTTTTAATTAATTTTATGATATTTAACACAAGATACGCGCACAAACAAATTCCAATGTCTTCAATACAATGCGATATGTCAAAACGTTTTATTTCATGATACAATTTAGTAAACAAATAAAAAAAATCAAGTTAATGTTGATTCACCATAAAATGTATAAAATAATATACACAATAAGAACTTTTAATAAACATAAATAAATAGTTAATATTTGTTTTTAACATTAAACATTTGATTAGCAAAGCACTAAACGTTTCAAGAGGGAAAAAGCTATCCTTCGTTTGTGACAGATATAATAATAATAATAATAATAATAAAGCCCTTTATTCAGACCAATTTTAGCATCTATTTACAAAGTATTGAGAACTTAAAACTAAGAGTATGGCTAAATATATTTTATCTGAACTTATTCTATTATTCTATTCTAATACTTAATTAATTTTTGTAGGTCTGTTTGCCAGTCGGCAAAGGCCTCCTCCAACCTTTTCCATTCCTGTCTATCTTGGGCCACTCTGTTCCACGTTATTCCTGCCACTTGCCTAATGTCATCATCCCACCTTTTCTGTGGTCTACCCCTTTTCCTTTTTCCTTCTCTAGGGTACCATCGTGTCACAATTTTGCTCCATTTCTCTTGACCTCTTATCATGTGCCCTGCCCATTGCCATTTGAGTCTTCTGATTTTGGATGTTATGTCTATGACCTTCGTCTTTTTACGGATGACATGGTTTTTTATTCGGTCCGCCCTTTTCACATTCAGCATACTTCTTTCCATTGCATGTTGGCAACTTTCCAGTTTTCTTGTCATATTTTGTGTTAAAATCCATGTTTGGCAGCCATAGATTAGCACGGGTAAAACGCAGGTGTTGAAAAGTTTTTGCTTTGCATTAATGTGAAGAGTTTTGTCTTTCATGGCCTCTCTCAGACTCCAGTATCTCTTCCAGCCATTTGTTATCCTTCTCTCGACTTCTTTGCGTATGGGATCCTCTTGTGTTATTAGCTGTCCCAGATATATATATTCGTCGGTGTAATCGATTTGGTTATTTCGTAAGTGTATGGTTATTTTCTTCCCGTTTGTCATTACCTTTGTTTTCTCTGGGTTCAACTTTAAACCTATCTTCTCGCTTTCATCCGCTAGTTCATGTATCATTTGTTGTATGTTTTCCGGTGTTTCAGCAAATAACACTATGTCGTCTGCAAACCTCAAGTGTGTTAGGGAGGCTCCGTCGACATTGATTCCCAGGTTTGCCCAGTTAAGACCCCTAAAGATTGTTTCGAGAACCGCTGAAAATAGTTTTGGAGATAGAGGGTCTCCTTGTCTGACACCCCTTCCTACTGTAAATGGTTTACCTTTCTTTTCTAGTTGGATTCTTGCGGTGCTATGACTATATACATTTCTTATTAAGCGGATATATTTTTGCTCGATTCCTTGTTCCTTTAGGGACTTCCATATTTTTTCGTGGTATAATGAGTCGAATGCTTTGGTATAGTCGATGAAAGCAATGTAGTACTCGCGCTGGTATGCTTTATACTTGTCTATGACCTGGCGGACAGCATGAATGTGATCTATTACTGAGTAGCCTTTCCGAAAACCCGCTTGTTCGATGGGTTGATGATCATCTAGTGTTCCTTCTATCCGTTTTAAAATTATCTTGGCAAATATCTTATATATGTTAGACATGAGACTGATTGGACGATAGTTTCCGATGTCGTGTTTGTCTCCCTTTTTATATAAAAGGATGATGTTTGATTCTGTCCATTGCTGTGGGATAATTTCTGTGTCTATAATATCATTAAACATTTCTGTAAGGATCGGTATGATTGCCTGCTTATTTCGTATCAAGATCTCGTTGCTTATACCATCGGGCCCTGGTGCTTTGTCTTTCCGTTGTGTGTCTATTGCTTTCTCTATTTCTACGTGAAGAATCTTGGGGATATCTGAGGTCTCTATTAAATTTATTTCTTCTCGCGAGGTGTTGTTGCGTTCATACAATTCTTTGTAGTAGGATGTTGCAATTTCCAATATGTCTTTTCTGTCGTGGTTCCATTTTCCTCTATTGCTTTTCATTTTTACTACCCAGTCTAAAGATTTCGTTAGTTCCTTGTATGCTTTTTTGATACCACCCGTTTTTAATATGTGTTTTTCAATAGTCTCCATTCTATACCTGTTCCTATCTATTCTTATGCTTTTCTTTATTTCTTTGTTAATTTCTGTTAGATGTTTTCTTCTGTCGTTTGCGTCTCTTGTGTTAATTAAGTGCCTCCTTTGTTCGAGCAATTTTATAGTGGTAGTTGTAAGCCATTGCTTGTGTTCCCTACTGGCGTTTGCAGCGAGTTTTGTTTCAGTTTTAATAGTATTCTCGATCCAGTTGTATTTTTCCTGTATGTTTAGGTTCTTTGTTTTTGCTTTAAAGTTTGTGAATTTGTCTCTCAGGCTGGTTGTTAATTGTTCCATTTGGTATTTTCCGAGCTTTACACTTGCTGGATCTTGTCTTGGTCTAGGTTTTCTTGGCTGTTTTATTTTTAATTCGGCTCTGATCAGCCTATGATTGGTGTTAAAGTTGAGTTGGTTGATGACGTTGAAGTTGCTGAAGTAACTGTGTTTGTTGGTCATAAAGAAATCAATTTCATTTTTTGTCTTCCCGTCTGGTGAGATCCAAGTCCACATTCTTTTCTTATTTTTCTTATATATAGTATTTAAAATAGTAAGGTTGTTTTCTAGTGTGAAGTTCATAATTTTTTCTCCGTTCCTGCTTCTGGTTTTGTTGCAATATGTGAATGGTCCTAGTGTGTTTTCTCCAGGACCCTTGTCTCCAATTTTGCCATTGAAGTCTCCCATTACTATTAAATTTTTATGAGCGTGATCTCGGATGACTTTATTTAATTCAAGATAAAATGTGTCTATTGTTTCTAGGTCTGACTGTTCTGTAGGTGAGTACACTTGTATAATAGACCATGAGTCTTGGTATCCTGGTAGCTTTAAATTCATCATTGCTGTGCGCTCCGAAATGCCCATAAATCCTTCTATATAGTCTGTCAGGTGTTTCTTTACGATAAAGCCGACCCCATGGTGGCCAGGAGTGGTCCCTATATGGTACAACAAGAAATCCCGATACGAAACAATTCTTTCTCCCAATCGCCTCACTTCGCTAAGACCAACGATGTCCCATTTGATATGTTCTAGCGCGAATGTTAATTCCGTTAAGTTTTCTTCATTTTTTAGAGTGAGGGTATTCAGTGCTGCAATATAGATTTTATCTTCCCTTATTTGTAGTGTTGGAGGGTTGTGGTCTTCATCCCCCACGAGGACCAGTCGGATTGGGGGAGATTGTGTTTTTACATTTTGTTGGTTTTCGTAGTTTGTTTGAATTTCCGGTGTTCCGAATGTTAATGGCTATTGGTTCTTGCGTGTGGAAATATTGGTTAGAGAGTTTGATTTGATTCTCATTGCATCAAAGGCGTTTGTTCTGTTGTTGGTGTTTTTGAGAGAGCTCAGTGTTTGTTGTTTTTTGGGCTGAGTTTTTGACGGTGACTGTGGTGAGGTAGATTGTTCCCTTTTCCTTTTATCTTTGTTGGTGTTGGGTTCTTTGATTATTATTTTATCGTATTTCAGAAAAGCTATGCTTCCTCTTTTCCTCTCTTCTAGTAATTGCGGTACTAGAGCTTTCCTTTTCTCTAATACTTCTTTCGAATAATCCTCCGATACATAAATTCCATTTAGTTTCTTTTTGTTTTTCATAATTTCATTCTTCTTCCATTCGCTTAGGAGGGAACATAATACAGGTCTCGGTTTGTTCTCGGCTTTTGGTTTCCCTAAGCGGTTTAATTTGTTTACTTCGTTTTCTTCTAGCTTGATGTTTAAATCTCTTTTGAAGTTCTCCTTTATAATCTGGAATAACTCAGCTGTTGAGTTTTCGCCCTCTACTAATCCAAAAATAATTAGGTTATTACTTTTCTTTTCCCTTTTAAAGTGTTCTATCTCCTTCTCTAATTTGCCGATGTTGTGTTTGTGACAGATAGATAGCACTTATCCTCGATTGTGAAACGCAAGTCAGGGATAGATAAGATCAGGCTGCAAATCGAAGATAGCGATCTATCCTTAACTGGAGATAGGTTATTGAAAACGGCCGTAAGGCTCTAGGCTATATATCATCACGCTAAGACCAATAGGAGCGGAGCACCAATGAAGAATGTTTCAAAAACGGAGAAAATTTATTACTATTGAGAGACGCAGACGAAGTTGCGCGGGTCAGCTAGTTTATCATATTAAGAAATAAAGGCTGTTTTTAATGGCAATATAATACCCCTTTTTTCATGCTCACACGATTTTTTGCACGATACTCGTACCTATGCCTTAAAACCAGTTTAATTTTTGGGCCTATGTCCAGCAGTGGACTATTAAAGGCTGTTGTGTTTGCGTTTAGTTATGTAAGAGTTAGTCACGCTACTCAAATTGGAATCGCTCTACTATCGATGGTCACGTACCTAGGAGAAACAGGTCCACGCTTTGCTATCTACTGCTAATATAATAAATATTAGTTTATTGGCAAATACCTTTTAATTTTTAAATATTCTACCACGTTCCGTGTCCGTGTGGTGACGGATTAAGAATACGGATTGTCACCACCCCCATTCATCCCGTGGGTGTTGTAAGAGCCGACTAAGGGAGCAAACTATGCAAGACAACAAAACTGTAAAGAGAAGGAAAACTTGACACAAACCCTAAACCAACCCGTCTGGCCAGCGTGGTACAGTAGGCCAAAACCTCCTTTCTAAGGAGATGCCTATGTCCAGCAGTGGACTGTTAAAGGCTGTTGATGCTGATGCTACCACGTATTCGTTTAACTTTTACTCAATTTTACAAAAATTAATCAAAATAATGGGTGAACGATTTTTGAGAGATATAGATTTTTATAAAAGATTTTTTTTATGGTATGGCGGGAGGAGGGGGCAAGTAGAAGGTTCACCTCATGGTAAGTGACTACCGCCACCCATGGACAGCTGCAATTAAAGAGCCGTAGCAAATGTGTTTCTAAATTTAAGGTAATTTATATGTATAATTCGCTTTCACCTTACAAACGTTCAACGAAATGAACACAAAAAGTATATTATTTGAACAGTCAAAATATTAACAAAAAAAAACGGTATTACAATCAAAAATTTCAAGGTTCATGTATTATGAAAACTATTTTATAATTTGTTACATTTGTTACGGCACAAAAACACGGCTTGTGACAATGGCTGCGAAATATTATACTATACACTACCATATTTTATATACAGCATGACTATTATATATTATTAAAGTTACCATCTTATTTTGTGACTGTGATGTGAAGGATTAAGAACACTGAGTGTCACCGCCCCTATTCACCCCGTGGGTGTCGTAATAGCCGACTGAGGGAGCAAATTACGTAGGACAACAGCACTGCAAAGAAAAAGAGACTTGAAACAAACCCGTTTTACCAGTAGGCCAAAAGTTCCTTTCTAAGGAGAGTCGTATGTCCAGCAGTGGACTAGTAAAGGCTGTTGATGATGATAACTATTTCATATATAGTATTGGGGGCAAACGAGGAGACGGGTCATCTGATAGTAAGTGACTTTCACCACCATAGATACCTGCAAGCCTGAAACTCAAAAGTCACCAGTATCCAGAATCAGAAGAATGAGACGCCCGGTAACTTCATTCATTCTGTGAAACTAGCCCAGACGGCCCATGGCTCTTCGTTGATAAAAGTGTTACCACGACTTCACAGAAAACCGAGGTTAAACAATTGTTTGTTTATTTTATATATACCGTGGAATAGCCATGCTTCGGCACGAATGGGCCGTCTCGACCGAAGTGATACCACGGCCTCATAGAAAACCGGTGTTAAGCAATCCTTTCGTTGCCTTTCACTGAGTGAGTGAGGATACCGAAGCCCAAATCCCCCCTCACACTAACTCGAGCGTGAGGGACTCCAAGGGCAGCAACGCACTTGTAACTTTTGAGTTGCAGGTGTCCATGGGTGGCGGTAATTGCTTAACATTAGGTGACCTGTCTGCTCGTTCGCCCCCTTATACCATAAAAATATTTATATTTATTTGTTCAATTTATTGTTAAATAGATGTTTTTCTAATTTTAGTTTCATATAGTGTTACTCTATTATGCATGATGTGACGCCTCAAAATGTTGTGCATTAATCTTAATATAATAGATGCATGCTTTAGATTATAGTAAATAATGTAACAACTACTGGCTGTCCAATAAATAAATAAATTGTTTTTTGATTACTTTTAACTGAGTGAGTGACTTGACGGAGGCCTAGATCCCCCCTTGTTAGAGAAGCGTGTTGTTTATCTAAATTGCCAGACGAAACAGCAGATTTAAGTAACCCCTGTATGAACGTGACAAAATGGTAATGACACAATTCACAAACAAACAATTTTGTCCATAGCATAACCTTTTGACAGACATTTCGTTCTATTGTTTAAAAACTTAAAATTATGCGATCAACGGCCAAATCGATTAACATTAACGCAATGAATATTTAATAGCGATACTTATTAGTATACTAATGGAACTATATTATTGACCGTGTGAAGGTGTGAATATCTTTGATAAATATAAGAGACTTCCACGTATATAGTCACTCATCACGATATCTCTGGAACCATTAGAGCTAAAGACTTGAAATTTGGTAGGAATATTCTTTTCACCGAGTAGAGGTCAGTTAAGAACGGATTTTAAGAAATTAAATAATAATAATGTAAATAGCAAAACAACGTTTTCAGGGTCAGCTAGTCTTTGATAAATTGATACACCTAACACACGGTCGTCTGAAGGCCAATTCTCGTGATCAAAGTGCCATCAAAATTCAGTTCCAGTCAACTCTCGATCCCGTAACTGTCGTCATTAAAGATATTTTCGTAGTAAAGTATTAAACATCAAACGTTGATTGTAATGTGATCGAAAATCGAACCGGTAATCTGCTAGACTTAGTAATACTTTACTATTTTACTATAAAAATACCAATAATGATAGTTGTGAGATCGAGGGTTGATTGGAACTGAATTGTGACCGAATTTTATTAAGGGAATTGACCTTCAGGAATCATTAAGAAGTTAAGGTTACACCAGCACTACAAAGAGAAGGAAAACTTGAAACAAACCAAATATCAACCGTCTGGCATGGTATAGTAGACCAAAACCTCCTTTCTAATGAGAGGCCTATGTCCAGCAGTGGACTAGTAGAGGCTGTTGATAATGATGATTATGATTTTGTACAGGTTAAATGATTTTAAAAGGCCTACCTACATTAATATACTATACTAGCTGACCCACGCAACTTCGTCTGCGTCTCTCAATAGTAATAAATTTTCTCCGTTTTTGAAACATTCTTCATTGGTGCTCCGCTCCTATTGGTCTTAGCGTGATGATATATAGCCTATAGCCTTTCTCGATAAATGGGCTATCTAACACTGAAATAATTTTTCAAATCGGACCAGTAGTGCCTGAGATTAGCACGTTCAAACAAACAAACAAACAAACAAACTCTTCAGCTTTATAATATTAGTATAGATATAGATTTACAACATAGTATTTAAAGTATTAATCTGATGATGATCCAGCTATATTGCGTGTGAGGAGAATTCGTATCTGTTATGATTATCTGGGGAACAGCGTTGTTCCAGGGGAGGTCAGATTAAATGAGGAAGGAAGAATGAACACTCGCGGAAGTATGAGAGGGGCATAACGGAAGATTATTTGTAGAGCGAAGGGTTCTGTTATGATTGGAACACAGTATTTGAGTCTTATTTAATTTTTAGTACGTCTTATTTTGCATTGTTACGTTCTAAGAAAAAAATATAAATCCATATTTATATTTGTGAAAGTGAGTTTGTTTGTTACGCTTTCAAGCCTAAACCACTAAACAGATTTTAAAAATTCTTTTACCAATTCCTAGATTACCTGTGAGTAGCATAGGCTTCTTTTTACCGCGATAACTCTACATACAAAAGCTAATAGAATATAACCTTGAAAGCCGTAATAAAATATCCTGATTGAGAAGAGTGAAATTGTCTTATTTTATACCCCCGACGGAAAACGAGGGGTGTTATGAGTTTAACCTGTGTATCTGTCTGTCTGTCGGTGGCATCATAGCTCCCAAACGGATGGACCAATTTCGATGCGGATTTTTTGTTCGAAAGCCGATGTGATCGATATAGTTCTTGGCTATAAATTTTGAAGATCATAAGCTGACTTCCTAGATGATGAAGGGATCTCACTAAAACCCACAAGTACGATTGATCTGAAATTTGGTATACTGTTACTTTGATGGTACTTCTGTCCGAAGTAGTCTGCGGGATACTCAACTCCTCAGAAAATTACAGCATATATATCATTTTTCTACTGTTTTTTGTGTCGGGGGATTTTTAATATTGTGTTATTATATATGGTATGGGCCATCGAGGTAATTTGAATCATATTAGCGAGCCGCATTGAGCAAGAGTCGTTTTAGTTTTAAAGGTTAGAAGACATTTAAGTAAAACGAAACAAATATTTTTTTTTATTCCTTGCCACATTTAACTCCACTGTTAAAACGTACCTAACAGATCGGACGTATATCCCAATATGTGCCATATCTATTTACAATCAGAATTCAATTTACATTGTTACTAAGTTCCGTGCAGGCATGTTAGGGTCCTCAATATGTTTGAAATAGACGAGACTGTTTTGCGATTATTTGGCACAAAACAATATTTTCATCATCGTTATCATCAGCAGCCTTTAATAGTCCACTGTTGGACATAGGCCTCTCCTTAGTAAGAAGGTTTTGGCCTACTATACCACGCTGGCCAGACGGGTTGGTGGTGGTGGTGGCCTCTCTGCAGTGCTGTTGTTCTGCGTAGTTTTCTCCCTTAGTCGGCTCTTACGACACCCACGGGATGAATAGGGGTGGTGACACTCTGTATTCTTAATCTGTCACCACACGGATTCAGTTAGGCAATCAATTTTTATTAAATGTCGCATCCATTTATATGACCTTTATCTAGTAGTGTCGATGTGCCGTGGCATCTACCCAAAATCTATCAATAAAAGGATTTCCCTATGAAAAAACAATTATTTTACCTACGTGTCGAGTTTTTGCAATTTATTCCAGCTCAAATATATATTTTTGAGATCTCGTTTTTTTTCTTATAAAAAGATAACTCGCGCATTAGGAATATATTCTGCGTCGCGGGGGACTTTACAAACATACATGAAACGGACATAAAGAACACCTAGACTCAGAACAACAATTTGTGGACCACACAAAGTAGTCAGCGTAGTAGGAAGGGGCGAGGTGACGGCTTAAACCACTACGCTATCCTCACATATCTTTTATCACAGACAGTACTACGTAGACAAAGGAAAATTAAACGCTTACATTTTGCCGGCTGTAATTTTAGTCCCACTTATGTAATGGACTGAACTGGACATATTCATTTATAAATAAACAGACAAAAACTTTTGTAAGTACAAAAGAAAACGCAAAACAAGCAACTAAATTCATTTATACAAATAAATAAAATTAAAGTGTCTGTTTGTAATTTCAAAATTATAGGTTTTTTTTTTTCATGCTCGCACGGTTATTTGCACGATACCTATGCCTTAAAAAAAAATAATTTATTATTGTCTGTCTGTCTGTTTGTGCCGGGTATTCTTCTAAACGGCCGGACCGATTTCGATTATATTTTACTACCAGGTAGCTGTCTACAGGAATAACTTTTCCTCTCAGAAAAACTTTGTAAAATTTTGCCCGGTCCGGGCATCGAACCCACTAAGGCAGCGCTTTTCAAATTCCACGCGAACGAAGTCGCGGGTACCAAGCTAGTATTTATTATAACACTAGTAGTTCACCGCAGTTTCACCTGCGTTTTTAGTCACGTGAGTAGGGTATATCTGGGTGTTCTGTTCAGAAGCCCCCCCATAATACTCCTAATGCAGGTTGTCTAGTGCATATCATACTCAATAACAATACAGTCGAATGTGTATTTAGTGCGATTCGCAACTGTTCATTCAACAGGAATCCTACACCCTAATTCAGCAAAATATATATATTCATAACTTCCATAATGCTGTTGTGCACTGATCCTATATATTAGCTTTCTTCTATTAAGTAAATATACCACTTTTTTTTTCTATGGAATAGGGAATTTTATTTTATGCAAACGAGCAGACGCGTCACCTGATGGAAAGCGACTACCGCCGCCCTATGAGGAAGGAGTATGTTCTTATCTTAAAGGTTTGAAGGTTGTATCTACATTCTTGTAGATTCTAATTATTCGAGCCCATAACATAAGTCCTTTAAAGTGAACATCCGTTTTAAGATATGTGTTAGGTTTCATTAACAATGTTTCAGTTAATGATTTTTTTAAATATTTAGATGTCAATCTTGTTTTTAATAAACAATAATTGTATATATTTTGCATGCTTTAGGGTAGAATCTCTTGAAACATAACCATATATTTCATAAAACCATTTTAACAGTGTTTTCTGTAGAAATAAATTTGATTTCATGTGTTAATTTTTCACCCTTTGTGTTCATTTCATGAATCAAATGTTATTATTCTTATTAGTTATTTTTTATAATTTTAAATGTTTATTTTTCAAATGCTTTTTTTTAAATAAACCCCAACACCAAAGTGGATAAAGAATTAAAATGTTTGCAAAAATTTAAAATTACATAAGCATATGGGAACTTGATGCTTTTTAAAAAATAATATTAAACACTTGACACAATATCAAATTTTTCGAGGTGAAATTTTCAGTAAAAGGAATAGGTACATCCAAAGTCTTCAAACCTTTTTAAATAATACATTTGACACATGATCCTATTTAACAGTCCACTGCTGGACATAGGCCTCTCCTATAGGAAAGGAGGTTTTGGCCTACTATAGTGGTATAGTAGGCCAAAACCTCCATCAACAACAACAACAAACTCTGTACCAACCCATCTGGCCAGTGTGGACAGGTTGGTACAGAGTTTGTGTCAAATTTCCTTCTTTTGCAGGTTTGTTGTCCTGCATAGTTTGCATGCTTAGTCGGCTCTTATGATACTCATGGGTAAATAAGGGTGGTGACACTCCCTATTCTAAGTATTCCATCACACGGACTTGTGAGGATTGATAATCATGTGTATTAGCCAGGTGATGGTTGCATTGTTTATCTTATTGATGTAAGACGAAGCATGCTTTTGTGTCTTAACTCTAAAGCACTTTAAAATGTAACCATTTAATATAATACTTATAATTAAAGATGAGGGTTTCTGTGGATAGAATTTCTACCCACATAACATGATTTTCTTGCTAAGGTTAGAAGTGACCTAACTCAATATGTTAAAGGAAAAATAGGTGAACGGTGTTTTCAACAAAAATGACTAAAGTGTGCAGTTTTATAGCAAGCTTCTTAAGTTCAGTTTATATGAAAACAAGAAATATTATGAAGAAATAAGAAACATAATGAACATCACCTTCCTTCTTCACTGACCTTCTAAAATAATTAAATGCAATAATAAACTACCTAATACTTTATTTTAAGGAATATAATAACAGATCCCAGTTATTCAAATAATGTTGTATGTCCTTTTTATTTACGTTTTTAAATTGGTTAACGTACAACCTTGAATTAACTATGAGATATGCAGATATATTGTATTGCCTTATCTTCAATATTTAAAACTGGTAACCTGTACATGAATTAACTCATCATGTTTCATTTAAATTTGATCATCATCAGATAAATTCTTCAGATGATTGCAAATAATAATAATTTATCTCACACACAGCTATCTGATCCCAAATTAGGCAGAGGTTACCAGATAAACATACTTATATATTTTTAAATACATACATTTTAAAGATAAATTACACCCAGACACAGAACTAATGACCGTGCTCATCACACAAATTTGTCCTGCGTGGGACGATCCCACCTCCGGCTTAGCAGTCAGGGCCACTGACCACTAGACCAACAGGCCCATCAATAAGTCATTAATAGAATAAATTTTTAAGTGCAATAATTTATTTCACTGGCAGGAAGCCAAATTACAATTTTATTTATGTACTCTTTGATTTATAGTTGCTATATACATTTAAGCACAATCAAGATTAAGAGAAATTAAATATTAAAGAAATCTTGTGTCTCTGGGCTCAAACACTTCCATGGTATATAAATAAACGTACGTTAATTACGTCTATGTATCAAAATTTATTCCCAATGCCAAGTATACATGTGCAGACAAGAAAAAATAATACGGCTTCCCAACTTATTCGTTAATAAGTAAACACACAGTTTAACCTTCGAGAATATTAGCAAACAGGTTTTACGGCACCGCAAACACTAATAAACTTCTATTATCTTAACAACAACACGTTAATGCCGCCAAAATTGGCAGAAAATGGGTTGTCTTCGACTATAAAATTAATCCATTTTAAAATTATATCTGACGCGAATACGTAAAACTTGGCACTGACAACACCTTCCAAACGTGTTTAACAACAAAAATGTTTCATATACTTACGTAATACACTTTAAATAACAGTCAGAACACAAACATCACAGTGATAATTGATTTTGAATATTGCCGATAAAAAAAAATCACACACAAATTCGCTACAAAGAGTAACACAAGGAATTTTTAAATATTAAAGATAATGGTGTTCACTCGTTACATACACAATTCAAAGTTCATTTTAGTAATAATTGATGTAATTTAGAAAGAAACTCGTTAACAGTAAGAAACACCATTTTGAAAGATTGAAGAAAAGATCGTCAAGGATTTTCCCCTTCTTTCATGTCAACTGCTTGCGTCATTGCGACAACTTGACGTTTAACTATTTAGTACTGCCAGCACTATTTTTAAAATATCCATCTTGCAAAAGAATTTTTAGATTTTCCCTAAATTTGATTAAGCTGATTATTTTAATAATACTATATATATAATATAATGTTAGTCAACCAATCAATAATGTGGAAAAAACACTATATTACTTGAATGTATTCTTTATTTTTTTTATGATTTTTGGTTACAGTTATTACTAGTATTATTAGAGATTAGTAGCGCCGCTTGATGAAAAGTTAATAAGTAATAGGTTATCTTGGTATGGGCATGTCATGGTTGAGGAAAATGTGGCTAAGAAAGTGTTACCAATGGGAGTTGAAGGGTACAAGAGAAGAGGAAGACCAAAGAAAAGGCAGATGGGCTGTGTGAGCTAGGATATGGCTAAGAAGAGAGTAAACAATAAGATGACAAATGTTGGAGTAGAATGGTAGAATCAAACATACTGCGACGACCCCAAAGAAGATTAGGATAAGGGTAACCAGAAGATAATAATTACTAGTATTATTCTAATTAATAAAATTGTTAAAAATCAAAAATTCATGAGAATTTATTTTGGAAAAAAAAGAAAAAGTTCTAAATTGTGAGTAAATTTTTTAATTGCAATTTTGCCGAGATTCAAGGAAAATAATTGGATGTAGTAACATTGTTCAAGTGCTAAGGTTGCGTTCATAGTTCGAAAGTAACATATATAATAGTTGCGTTCTCTATGTAATAATTTTCATAACATACAATTTAAGATTTGGTAACCATCCATGAACGAAATGAGTACGGAAATTGCGAAGTATGTAGTTGTCACCGTAATGTTCTTGATGTATTTCGTTTGTATTTTTATGCTATTGGTTAGAAAATACTCCGTACTCTTGGAAGACAATGAGCTACAAACATCTAGAGAAGAAGCTGGCTTCTCGAAACTGGTCAACGAATGATGGGCAACTACACCTCCGGGATAAATAATTTATTTAGAATGTTTTCTTAGAGTTGTCATGGATGACCGTTACACTCTGTGGTTCGGTTAAGTTATAAACTAAAACCACCCACTTTATTTTTAAGGCTTTCTTCTTCATAGTTTACTTCCATGCCACCATTACCCTTTGAGATGACCGCCGCTCTTTCTACTGTGTTAGAGTATAATATAATATGTATCCAATTGAATAGAGTACGAAAAGTAACTAGATATAGTAATAATAACACACAGTTCTAAAAAGTTATACATTTTTTTTAAAGTGATAATAAGCGGTTTTTTATTAAACAGAGTCTGAAAGTAAGGAAGTGACGTGCAACACAGAGGGTATAGTTTTTTTCACATTAGCTCGAACATTGCCGGCATTGAAATCTTCCCCAATCGCAACTCCGAACACGCTAGCTATCGAGAGCAAGTTGATCTGAAATGATGTGAAATATATGCACCAGGCCCTCAGGAGTACTTAGGCATCACAAGCGCTCCACATAGGTGTGTGAGCTATTGCCGCATGTGCTAAAATTTAAAGTTCTAAAATAATTTACTGTGTTCGTGACAAAATACGTTAGCACTGTGTTTGTCTCACATTTAGAAACAAATTTAGCAACTATGTTGCTAAAAATCTCCAATGGCATTGAACTACTGCTGCATATTACTTGGTAGAATCTTGAAGTACAAACCAATCATGGCGTAGTCAGAATTTGTTTTAAGGTAGAGGAAACACAACAAAGTGAATTATAATCATGACTTTTTATTTAGTACTTTTCAATTATTTATTATTTTGATAATTTAAGAAAAACTTTTCGATTACTGATTAAGTTTACAGAAAATGCCCTGCCCTGCCTCACCGGGGCTTGAAATTAAACCTCACAATAAGAGAAAAATAACAATTTTAGATACAGAAGAAGCTAATAGAAGCCGGATTTCTCAATGAATAATCAGACAAAAGTAGGGCCTAAACAGATCGCTAATACTTTTCTGCCCCCCATAAGACGCACCAGATACCAGTTGAGCTCCAAATAATTCTAACACATATTTAATTACTAAGAATATAGGAGAGGCAAGTAAGTACGCCTGATGAAATTCTAAGAGCTAACACACCTTTAGGCTTATATTGAAAATATTTTCAATGGCAATGCCCTTGAAACTATTTTTAAGCCTATCATATTTACCTATGTAATTTTATGTCACATATATATGTATATACAAACTAGCTAAAAGAAAGTTTCGAATATATATGTGTGTGAGCATATTTGTATCTAATACACGGTGAAGTGGCTAAACACTGGATATACAGATTGCATATAGCATATATCTTAATTTTTTTTATAGTTATAACGTTATTAATAATTAGAGAAGCCGTGGAACACTTAGCATTTTTGTTTTTATTATTTATTATTAACTTTTGCCAGCGACTTCGTCCGTTCTGTGGTCACATCAAACATCGTTGAGGATACTTACGCTACTACCCAAATATAACGAACTTTCATAGAAATTTCCAATCCCCATTTCGCACCATTAGGGGTGAAATTGTTTAAAATCCTTTCTTAGCGCACAAGTACGGTACCTAAGGAATATTTGTGCATAATTTCATGCTTCTAGAGCCAGCGGTTGCAGCTGTGCATGTGTCAGTGAATCATACTGTCAGTTTCTTCTTTTATAGAAATAGATTATATATAAGTTCGTTAGACAGTAAAGCAATCTGCAAACGTTTACAGAAAATGCGTTCAAAAAACGAATAAGCTATAGCTGTAATCACATGTGTCAAATTTGACATCTAACCTGTCATCTGACGGACAACGCCAGAACAACTCGTGCTCTATGGTCCTGTTACATACTTCCGTCCCATTATGACTTTCACAAATTAAAGGTATACGCGAGGCCTATCTCCAGCAGTATACTGCGATGCGGCTGATGATGATGATGAGAGGCAAGATGTTAGACACACGTTTTTTATTTTTTATAATAATAATAACTTCACACATCTCACACACGGCAGTCTGATCCCAAACTAGGCAGAGCCTGTACTATGGTAACCAGACTGCTGATAAACATACTTATATATTTCTAAATACATACATATTATAGATAAATTACACGCAGACACTGAACAAATGACCGTGCTCATCACACAATATTTGTCCTGGGTGGGAATCGAACCCACGACCTCCGGCTTAGCAGTCAGGGTCACTAACCACTAGACTAACAGGCCCGTTAAATAATACTTATGGTGAACTATTGGGATGACTATTTTCACAGATATTAATAAAGGCTATTATAGAGATTTTTAAGTGATGGTTCCCGTAACATAAAAGCATATTAAATATGTAATAGTAGTTGATAGCTATATCACCTGGTAGTGGAAGAGAATGATATCAGTAATAAATTAAGGTGTTGAAAATCATCAAAATTATCATTATCTATCTGCCTTTTCCTAATTTTATTATGGGTTCGTGCATTGTGTAGTACTGCAAATGGTTTTGTCTAGTTTCATTTATGGCCAACCTGCCTGACGCCAACACTTTAATAGAACAAACAGATGTCATCTCATACTTGTGTAGATTTATTTTAAAAACCCTAAAATATTTAGTATTTAATATTCTCAACTCAACACAAAACAATGTTCATTCTAGTGAAACGCCGGTAAATTTATAGCATTCTATTCGATGAAAAATGTCACCTCGTTCTACTTTTAGGATTACTACACGCAATAAAACCAACCCGTAGTGTAAACAAACGGTAATGTCATCTTCATAAAGTACCCATAATCTTAAAAAAAAAGAAATTATTGTCCTTTATTTTCAGACTGAATTGTCGAGGTGTATAGACGTGATAATCAAATTTTTTTCGCTTTAAAATTAATATACATAGTTATCAATCAACGTGAAATATACATGTATAATGCGAAAATAAATAAAACAAGTATTCACTTGAGACTTCAATATTTCCTTTATAAACAGGTTAAAATAAATACTACTATAGGTTAATTTGTTTGTACTAAATTAATTGAATGCCCAGGAATGGGTGGATAAGTTACAAGTGATTGCATGCCATGCAATTTGGCTTACATTATTTCCAATGTCACCATGTAATTTGACAATTGCAATTCCTATCTAATGTCATTCCTAAAATGTTTTGATATCAGTATGAATTATTATTTTATAATAGCGCCATCTAATGAAGATAAGTTGAACTCTTTCGTAACTGCCAAAATGATCCTTCACCGCACAACGAAAGATCACGCCGAATAACAAGGTCAATACTTTAATTTGGTCGAAATCATTATCACAGTATAAACATATAATAACTTGAGAATAAACTTATTCTTGAGTTATTATATGTTTTTTTTACCACAATTAAAGAAATATTAAACTTTATATGTAAAACATCTTGGAAGTAAAAAGTAATAGAACAAATTTAACAAATTGTGACAAAATTTACAATTGCGATAGCAAAAATATTCAAGTCGAGCACAGGAAACTGTGATGTTTTGTTTTGACTGTAATTGATGCTCACCGTGCACCACGAGCTATTATACTGCCTACGAACATACCTAGTAATTTGTACCAAGTGACGTCACCTCATTTAAAATTTCTTTGTAATATAAGCTCAAATATAATTTCACTAAAACTGACCCAACACCATCAAGTGTATATCTCCACATCATCCCCATCATTGATATTAGTCAGAGTTTTCCAATAAACATATTCTGGCTTCAGCCCCTTTGCACCCAAATAAAACGGGTACTCCACAGACGTGGCTAAATAAAATATACCTCTTTTCGACCTGTCAATTAACAGACCCATTAAGATGGTCTCCAAAGGCACGTTACTGTAGCACTCCGAGTCTCTGGCCTGTTGAATGCTGTTACATCTTATACCTACAAACTTTCTCGGATTCTTCAATGCTGCAACCCACAACGCCAAAATCCTGAAGTGACTGCAAGTTGATGTACACGGATATACTGTTATATCTGAGGGTTGATACTCCCCACCATTGACGTAAATATCCACGTGACCCATTGGAGTCGCCATGCCGTAACCATCGATGTTCGTATGAATGACTTGGACAAAATCAGCATTTGAAGCATCCAGTCGTTCCGACGGTCCCAAATTTCTGAAACATGGTCCTGATGGTTCCAGTGCTGTTATCGCTGATATATTTCGTCCTGTCATTGTTTGGAAATGGCTGGCTATGAAACCGGCAGTGTGGCAGCCTAGGCTGAACCCTAGGAGTTCTAATTTGGAAGGATCTAGGCCGAATTCCATGAGTTGGATTATTACTTCTGCGACGTGTTTCCCGACGGGACGCATTAGGCGGGATGCTCTGGAAAAAAAATAACTAAAATGAGTTACTGTAGATTCGTACATTTCGATAAGGCGATGCCAAATAGCCCTAAAACATTGTCAAATGTTCAATCTTTTTTTTTATGGTATAAGGATTCAAACGAGCAGTCGGGACACCTGATGGCAAGTAACCACTGCCGCCCATGGACATCTGCAACTCAAAAGTCACTAGTGCGTTGCCGCCCTTGGAGTCCCTCCCGCGGGAGGGGGGATTTGGGCTCCGGTAGCCTCACTCACTCAGTGAAGGCAACGAAAGAATTGCTTAACACCGGTTTTCTGTGAGGCCGTGGTATCACTCCGGTCAAGCCGGCCCATTGAATGTAAGTGTATTTTGTGAAGAATATAATAAATACAAATTTAAAACAATAGGTAGGTATCAGTATTTTTTATATCCTTAATAGCAAACCTGCTACTCCATTCTGTTATAATTAGTCAAAAACAAAAGATTTTTCATTTAAATATCTTCTATTTAAACAAACAGTCATTTTCAACAAAGTACAGTCAAGAACGAAAATTTTATACTCAACCCTGTTACCAGTATCAGTTGACATATTCTGGTGGTAATAAGATGTGGAAATTTATTGGTAAGCGGTGATAAAAGGACGAGGACGCTCCTGGAATATTGTAAATGCTACAATAGGTTCCCGTACGTTTAGTCGAAGCTAGGCTGGCTCACCTAGGCAACTTTATCTAAACGCGTAATAGACTGCCTATGAGTCTAAATGCTCCCTGTGCCGTTTCGATTATCAATTTCACCTTTAACGTTGAAGGGACATACCAAAATCCTCAAACTATACGATTAAAAACAAATAAGTCACTATTTAATTGACGACCGGATGGCATAGTGGTTTGTGTAACGGACTGCCATTCCAAAGGTCGCGGGTTCGATTCCCGCTCCAGTCATACATTTGTGTTCATGAACATTTAATGTTTGATTTGGTCTGGGTGTTTCTATGTATAATATGTATGTATTTACAAAAAAAGAAAGTATATATGTATTTATATCAGTTGTCTAGTACCCATAGTACAAGCTCTACTTAGTTTTGGACTAGATGGCGTTGTATGAATGTAGTAAAATATATCTTTATATATATAATTCTTCTGTGAGTGTGTATGTCACTGAACTTCTCTCAAACGACTGGACCGATTTTGATGAAATTTTTCGTGTGTGTTCAAGGGGATCTGGGAATGGTTTAGATTCACAATTTTGTCCGCTGGACAATGTTTTTTTAATTAATTTTTAAATTATTAGTAGTTGTTGATTTTGGAATGTTTTACATTGGATCAGACAGACGGCGCTACCATCGCAGTGTCAAATTTGACGGGACAACGTCTGTTGGGTCCGCTAGTTATATTATATTATTATTTATTCTTGTAATAAAAAATATATTAACTAGAGCCATTACTAAATGTAAATACTCAATTATGTTTTTTTTTCCGACTGTACATACCTACAATCCAGGTTTTATACCGATCGTTTGGCAAAAAGAGTTGACTCAGTTATGTTGGCTGTACGCCATGGCTTGAGGCCAATGTCAATTTTTCTCAAACATCTTCCGTGATTTTGTCCTATTACAAATTATATTGTATAAATTCGTTATTTTTTTAAGTTGTAAGGGACAAACGGTTACCTGATGGCAAGTGACTCTTTTTTTCTCTTTCTCTTTTTTAAAAGACAACTCCCGCATAAGGAATATAGCCTGTGTCGCGGGGGACTTTACAAACATACATGAAACGGACACAAAGAACACCCAGACTCAGAACAACAATTTGTGGATCACACAAAGTGTCGTCCCATGTGGGGTTTGAACCCACAACACTCGGCGTAGTAGGAAGCGGCGTGGCGACCGCTTAAACCACTACGCCATCCGTGCAGTCCACCACCGGCCACAGTTGTAAAAGAGTCACAAGTGCCCCCTCCCCAGAATTAGAAGAGGGAGGCTAAGCTGCTAACATAACTGCACTGCCCGACTGCACGGATGGTAGTTAAGCGGTCACCTTTCTGCTCGCTACTGCGCTAAGTTTTGTGGGTTCGATTCCCACATGGGACATCACTTTGTGTGATCCACACGTTCTGAGTCTGGGTGTTCTTTGTGTCCGATTGATGTATGTTTGTAAAGTCCCCCGCGACATACTATTATATTCCTAGTGCAGAAGACGTCTTAAAAAAACTTTTATATTAGGCTAGTATTACTCCGGGCGAGCGGGCACAAATGTGCTGAAGTCTGGCTCTCCCAGGACTTTAGGAGCTCAGCGGATCCAATACATAAATAAATAAATAATAATATTCTACCACATTCACACAGCGCCATCTAGCCCCAAACTAAGCAGAACTTGTACTATGGGTACTAGACAACTGATATAAATACATATATACTTTTTTTGGTAAAAACACATATCTATACAAATAAATAAAATTGGAGTGTCTGTTTGTAATATTAAAATAACCGCTTTTTATTAAATGCATATGTATGTTTACACGGTACATATGCCAAAATAACATTTTTTACATTTTTGTCTGTCTGTCTGTCTGTCTGTCTATCTGTCTGTTCATTCCGGGTAATCTCTGGAACGGCTGGACCGATTTCGACGGAACTTTCACTGGCAGATAGCTGATGACATAAGGAGTAACTTAGGCTACTTTTTTTAGACTAGCTTCGCCCCGCGGCGTTGCCCGCGGTTATAACAATAAACGCGGGTAACACCGCGGGTCAATCAGCTAGTTATACATAGAAACACTCAGACCAAATCAAACATTAAATGTTCATGCACACAAACGTTTGACTTGGAATCGAACCCGAAACCTTTGGAATAGCAGTCCGTTACACAAACCACTACGCCATCCGGTCGTCAATAAATGAATAAATAAGTGACTTTTAAATGGAATAGCTAGTTATGACTTTTAAATGGAATAGCTAGTTATGACTTTTAAATGGAATAGCTAGTTATGACTTTTAAATGTAATAGCTAGTTATGACTTAAATGGAATAAATGCAGTTGATATGGTTACTTAAAAACTTACTTACAAATGATAATGCACTGTCGCAAATCTTTGATTGTCGACTAAGATGACGTTGTACCCTCGGTCTTCGTATTCATTTGCGAACATGGCTGATATCGGCAGGTTCGGGCTGTCTAAGTAACCAATGGCCACTAGAAGAGTCTTTCTGTCAAACAAAATTAGAGTCATATAGACAGGTGTAATCTACTCCTTTAGTTGAAATTCGCAAGTATTTTTTTGTGCTTTGTAATTTATCTATATTGATACGAGCAGAAATAAGAAAATGGATACGGGAAACCTATTAATCCTACCTATTCATCCCGTGGGTGTCGTAAGATACGTCTAAGGTAGCAAACTACGCAAGACAACAGCACTGTAAAGAGAAGAAAAACTTGAGACAAACCCTATACCTTGTTTTTATATATTTACCCCTATATCGTTAAAACCTCCTTTCTGAGAAAAGCCCTATGTCCAGCAGTAGACTAGTAAAACTGCAGAACATTAGTAATACAACTTTATCAATTCACATTTGTAATTTTCTCTCATTGCCTTTAATAATAGATTCATGAGTTTTGACGGCTTCGACGGTTTCGAAGGCTTGTTTAAAACACAATAGACACTGCCTATATTGAGCTAAGTTAATATAAACAGATATATAATCAAAGTTCAGGAGTCAGTTATGCTAATTGAATGCGTAAAATACTTACCTTAAACTCTAAAACATAAACACGTCTTATAGTACAATTCTTGAAGAAGGTTAGGAAACTTTTGGAAAAGGAACCGGGAAGTGACTTGTAACTTTATAAACCCCCAAAAAATTCTATTTTTAGATTCAATATTTTATTTTATACTCGTCTTACACTTAAGCGTTATACTAGAACGAAGTTTCATCACACCGTATCGCTTCGATATTGTGTGTAAAATGTCGTTTGCTGTCGTAAGAAGCCCTACGCCCTGAGATCACGACCGAAGCGTGACGGAGTGACGAAACGTCATGCTCTCTTAAACTGCCAATAGATGATATTGAAGAACAGTCAAATATTAAGGATATTGCGTATCTTATACGTTATTAACGGAAACACGAACAGTGAAATAAGTATAGTATTCGACAATGTAACTAATACCCGTATATTTACATGGGTTTTGACATTTCTTCTCCGATTGCAAATGTGTATAGTTCTAATGTTGCTGTATTTTTTACCCATTGACACAAATATATTGTTATTTAAATAAATTGGATTATGTTATGTGATGGCGACGCATTCGTGTGGTGACGGATTAAGAATACGGAATGTCACCACCCCTATTCATCCTGTGGGTGTCGTAAGAGCCGACTAAAGGAGCAAACTGCTCAGGACAACAGCACTGCAAAAAGAAGGAAAACTAGAAACAAACCCTATACCAACCCGTCTGGCCAGCGTGATATAGTAGACCAAAACCTCCTTTCTAAGGAGAGGCCTACGTCCAGCAGTGGACTATTAATGATGATGATGTTATGTGATATTCAAACATTAGCGCGCACCACTACTTTACGTGCTAGTCCATCTAAATTTTGCCTGTAAGAGATCGCAGATTGGGATAAGGCCGTCTAATATACTACTGTTCTTTTCTGTATTCTACATTGTATGTTTCCTAAGCATGGTGTTTAAATAAGAGTACTTATCTATCTCTTCAACATAAAACTAATGTCAAAATAGTTAATAGTTCTGTGGAGAAAAAAACGGCACGAACTAAATTGTGCTTAAATAAAATGTATTAACATATTAGACGCTTCAAGCTCACGCCAGTGTTATGAAGTTACGTTTTTAAATACATAAATTACTCTCAGACACAGAACAGATGATCGTACTCCTCACACAATAATTGCCCTGTGCCAAGGGAACATGGGGGTTCCCACACAGGAGGGGGTCATCTACATGTCGTAGATGGTCCGAGGTACGTCGGGGTACCAGGGATTTCCTTTCTAGGGTACACCTGGTTCCCCGGCTACTGTTACCCGATATGGCGTGCGGTTTTTAGTCGGTTCGAGTCCGTCATAGTCACCGGTAGATGGTAACTGTACCGGTAAAAAGGGTGAGTACAAAACCCACGACAAAATACCCACCTCTTAAAATTAACTCTTGGATCCTTCGCAATATTCTTAGCGCTCCAATACGTGTACTTCTGCCTACTTCTTCCATTTCCTTGGACCACGAAAGATAAGTATTTTAGCTGACTCTTCGGTATTAATGCGGGTTTTGTTGAACCGGGACCTGTAATGTAGAGAATAACTTCTTAATTTGCAGTTTGAAGGTGGAAAAGCAATAAGGGTAAGATCAAGGTCACCAGATGGTAAGTAATATAACACACAAGTATGTTGGTGAATTTTGAGTGTCGCCCTCGAAATCAAACTCAAACTCTCTTTCACATATCACATCACATCAACAGGCTATGATAGTCAACTGCTGGATATAGGCATCTCCTCTGAAACACTCTTTATTTCATAAAAAATTAAAATTGTTTGAAATCGTCTTTTATGTAGACTCTAAAGTCATATCAAAAATCTTTGTTTTGTCAAATAGTAAGCAAATTAATTTACCAAAAATTAAACTTATGATATGATTAACAAAATCTATAACATGCCTGTGCCGATCTACAACCGCCCGTTTCCAAAGGGTTTAGCCTTATTTGAAGAAAGGACAAACAAACTCATGGTCACTCTTTTGCAATTCACAGATAGATACAATGGCACTATTAAATATACCACAACATTGTTTTGATGTGTGCCAGCATGTCCAAAATTGGGTAGATTCCTAAGTTTAAACTAAATTATTTCACCCACATTATTAAGTGTAACATCTTAAAATACACCCTGAAGGGTCCTTCATTATCAATTTAATGTTTTTATTGCTTAGATATATTCAAATCTACATTAAATATAAATGATTTTACAATAACTAGGTATGACGTCTCGAAATAGTATTTCATACAAAAATGCATAGCGTTTTAACGTTTAACGTAATAAAAAGATGCTGTTTTGACTTGACAGTCATCTATGTTCCTATGGCTAACCTCATTACTAGGTGCAAAGCTTTTCTGGGTAATTTGTGTAACTCAGCATCACTCCAGTCGAGTTGGCCAATAATAATTATAATAATACGTTGACACATCTCACACACGGCCGACTGATCCCAAACTAGGAAAAGCCTGTGAGGGGTCAAGATGTCTTAAAAACAGCAGTTCCTCCTATTACAGGCGCACAGAGGCACACCGTGTGGTTTTATTCGGTCCGACCCGAGGGGGATTCCACACTTAAAAAAAACAAAAAATGGTCGCGTAGCGTGGTTTCTCAATAAATAGGATATCCAACACTAAAAGATTTATTTCAATTCAAACCAGTAGAACCGAACAAACGAACTGTTCAGCTTTATAATATGAACCGGATTCATAGGCTCGGGCCGTCACACCGACCCACACCCACACGTAAAAAAAATGGTAACCAGACTGCTGATAAACATACTTAGATATTTCTAAATACAAACATATTATAGATAAATCACACCCAGACACAGAACAAACCATCGTTCTCATGCCACAATTATTTATCCTGGGTGGGAATCGAACCTACGACCGCTGGCTTAGCATTTAGGGTCACTAACCAGTAGACCAACAGACCCGTCAGGTGATGAGCAGCAGGTCTTAGGGACAGTAGGGGCTCTTCACCATTGTAACCGGTGCGAGTAAATGAGAAGGTATAATGATTTGGTGGGATCGCATGGTGCGGCATGCGGCTAATTCTATCATTCTCTGGTATTTACATTTTTTATGGAAGGGGGGGCAAACGAGCACACGGGTCACCTGATGGAAAGTTACTACCGCCGCCCATGAACGCCGATTTATCAGAAACGGGTTCGCTCTTTTTTTGAAGGTTTGGAGGTCGGATCGATCCGGAAATACTGCAGACGATAACTTGTACCACATATTAGTTGTGCGAGGCAAACAGTGTTTTGAGAAAAGCACAGTAGTGGTAAACCGACTTCGTGATGTAATATTGCGATGGTATACTCAGTACCTAAGTGGTTACCTTTCTAAGGAGAGGCCTATGTCCAACAGTGGATTATTAAAGGCTGTTGATGTGTGATGTGATACTCAGTTCAAGTTCGACTTACTAGTTAACTATTTAGCTCTGTAATACACACGTCAAAAAGAAATAAATAAAGATTGTCCATAAAAAGCAATCTTAACTTATATTTTTATCAGCAGTTAGCTTCGCTTTATAATTCGTTTTAAAGACAACTTCCGCATTAGGAACATATCCTGGGAGTTTACAAACATTTCATGAATGTTTGTAAACTCCAGAAACACAAATAACACCCAGAGTCAGAACAACAATTTGTGAATCACACAAGGTGTTGTCCCATGTGGGGATCGAGCCCACAACACTCAGCGTGCAAATTAATAATATACGACTTTATCTATGTATATTTTAGAACCTCTTTCCACGTAATGTATCGTTTCATCGTAGTGTTATAGCTACGGTATTTAATAAAATAATATTTTACTGTAGTAGGAAGGCTATTGCAGAATTTATTAAAATTATTTTAATGTCGGTCACATTGAAATCACGTAATGTAACTTTTACAAACATTTCCCAGTTTACGCGTTCGTTCTAAAAACTATCTAGCACAAGAGGAAGCGTCACGGAATAAGTTGCATCACGCAAGAAGAAGGTTTAAAATATATATTTATTTATTTATTAAAAACAATTACAGTGTCTTTACAGGATTTATCCCAAAACGATACTGTAAGTAAAAACAGTAAGTAACAGTTATTTATACATACAAATCATTTGCTGTAATACATCTCTGGGCGAATTCTTTAAAGTTCGGCAGGCTACAGTTGTAGATATCTACTTGTATTGAAATAATATTAATAAGCCTTATGGCGCGTGATATAGGATTAAAATTATGTTTGGTTTTCCTAGTTTTTCATTTCAAGATAGAAAAGGGGATAGTTGCTGAGTAAAGAAATATGTTCGTTGCTTTTAACTGAGTGAGTAAGATTAACCGAGTTAAAACTCTCCCTGAACTCTAGCTTTCTTTCCAGTTAGGAGGGATTCCATGTTTGACAAAATACAATTCGTCATAACTTACATTCTATATACTACTTTTGCTCGCTGCTCCACCTGAGTGTATGTAGGTTATTGAAATAAAAAAATATCCTAATATGTCTGTTTTTTTTTCAAAATCGTTTTTTTTTTTTACATCGCTTATTTGGACTCCAAAAATAGTACCCAATTATAAAACCAGAATTTCGTATCTATTATCCTAGGAAGTTAAAAAAAAAAACGTCGTAGTGTTGTAGTAAAATAATATTTTACTGTAATAGGCAGACTATTCGTGCACGCCGTTATTGCGGCGGTAAGACCCGTTATGGAGGATAGGCTCGAGAGGAGTGCCACCCCTGCGACGGCCAGACCGTGGACACGGCCCTCCACACGTTGGCAGAATGCCCGGCGTGGGTGGAGCAGAGGCGTGACCTCGTGGTGGCCATCGGAGTGGGAGTCCTCTCGCTCGGTAGTAAGATTGCCGCCATGGTACGGAGCGAGAGTGCGTGGAACTCCGCCGTCTACTTCTGCGAGCAAGTTATGCTTGTGAGATGATGGAGCGGGACCGGGAGAGGCTTAGAACTCTCTCGGCCCGCCAGGCCCGGGAACGGGCCAGGTACCGCAGACGCCTTGGGCGCCGGAGGTCACAGAACGACCTTCGTCCTCCATAAGCTCAGGCCTGGGGGTGACAGGTGAGGGCATCTTTCACCCTAGCAGAAGCAGGGTGTGGCGGCGAGACGAGTTGCGGAGCGCATGTCCCCAGCCTTTAACAGTGCACTGTTGGATATAGGCCTCTCCTTAGTAAGGAGGATTTGGCTTACTATACCACATTGGCCAGACGAATAACCTCAAAGTTGTTAGATATTAAACTCAGGTACTTAAAATATCAGGAGTGGTAAACTAGTAGTTATTAATATTTAAGCCTCTAAGGGTAGCAGCATCGCTTAATCTAGAAGCAAGTCTTCTATGGGCGTCTGAAAAGTGCACTCGTGGTAACAAAATAACAAAATCTTCATCATGGTCCTCTAGAAGAAAGAAAGAACCAGCAAAAAATGATACAACCACAAGGTTAAACGTTATTAACAATCAAACATTTTTACTGGAGGATTTTTTTGTGCAATCGAAAGGAATGTATTGGAATATGTTTCATTTTTAACTTTGTACTATTAGTTATTTCATAATTGGTAATCATGACAGTGATACTAAAACAATAACAATAAAAATACTATTCCTTTCAATCGATGTTCTCTGTATGTTAAAGAAATTATTGGATTTTGAAAACAATTCCTGAGATACACGTAAGGCGAGGAATGAGTGTTATGAACTTCTAGCTAATGCCCCTATTAGCTTAATCCCGACAAACTGAGGTACAACCATGCAACGGTTGGTGTCTTGAAATTGTACATAGGATAATCGGAGCTTTCATTGCGCGATGTAGAATCACTATTTAAAAAAAAAAAAAAAGATTGGCAATATTATGTATAGAACACTACATACAATATTCTGGGATGCAATTTACAACGCTCCTATGTTTAGTCTAAATATACATAAAAGCAGTAGGTACACTCCGCTTAAATAATTATATAACATATTATTTACTTATAAAACATATTACATTGCTGGTGTCACTATAATAAGAAATAAAATGTTTGACATCAATCTACAGGTACGTGTCACTAAGTCATAGGCCTTAACAAACATGCATTCTTTTGTGCACCAACATTCTTGAGCTCACAGCTGTATAGAAAGTATTTAATCTACCCTACTTACAAAAAACTTTTCACAACTACCTTACTAACTAACTACGCTAATTAAGTAATATATTTTTGTTTAGTATTGTATTTTTCTCTGCAAGTGATTTATTGTAATCTTTTGAGAAAAATAAATGTCTTTAACCGTAAAAACTACGTTCGGTATGTCTAAATGATATTTTAATGTCTACATTAAAATATCTTTTTACGACATTCAATTACGATGAAACAGAGGCTAAAAAGCTAGATGACAGGCTATACTAAACATATTTTGTCGCTGTAGACTCGGTATAAGCGACACGGTCTTAAGCCCTGTTTCTCATCCAACAACAAAAGAACCATTGATAGCCTGCTTCGATGATTTATGACCAAGCCAAGTAAGTAAGTAATTTATTTTTTCTATAATTTGTTTATAAAACAAAAGATTAAATTAGCCATCTGCATTCTTTAAGAGTTATATAGTTTGAATACTGCAAAAAACTAAAATAGTTATTCAAAATAACTCCACAATTCTTACTGTTAGCATATTCAATAATCGGGTTCATAATATTTATTGAGACAACACCAATTTAGTACACCTTTTTCACTGCACAGCATCATATTTGAATATCTAGTTCGGTAGCATTAAAACAACAGCAAATATATGAAAATTTTTGGAGGTTAAATTTATAACAATATACCACAATTGTTATAACGGCAAAGCTAAATCTTCAGGTGGGGTGTAATGCATTAAATTCTGACCTTAAACCATCGTTGTTGTTCAGGAGACAGCCACATCGGAGGACGTAGATGATTATCCCACTTCTGACTTGAAAGAATACTACTCCATTACTTGCATTTTACCATCACTTTATTTACTGTATCACAACTAATACAATTTATGCAACTTCTGAGGCAACCTTCAACGTCGATAGCTCGAAAAAGAGTGCCCAAATTGAATAAGGTACCAAATGGCTGATACTTAATATTCGCTAGTTTAAGTCGGTGTTGCCAGACCAAAAGTGAAAAAGGTGTACTAAATTGGTGTTGTCTCAATAAATATTATGAACCCGATTATTGAATATGCTAACATTACACACGGCCATCCGATCCCAAATTAGGCTCGTGCTAGCAAAACCAGACTGCAGATAAACATACTTACATATTTTTAAATACATGCATGACACAAATATTATCCACACATAAAACAATATGATCGTTATCATCACAAAATTATTTATATTTGGTGGGAATCGAACCACGGCCTCCAGCTCCGTCAGGGTCACTAACCCCTAGACAGCACGGATGGCGTAGTGATTAAGGCGGTCACCTCGCCGCTTCCTACTTCGCTGCGTGTTGTGGGTTGAACCCACACTTTGTGCGATACACATATTGTTGTTCTGAGTCTGGCTGTTCTTTGTGTCCGTTACATGTGGATCAGGATATATTCCACTTGTGGTAGTAGAAAAAAAACAGGTCAGTATTTGGAAGGTCGACAATAAATTATAGCTGATTAGTTTCAGATCGGTACACTGTTATGTTATTATCTTGTTGTCTTGTCTTATCTTGTCTTCAGATTTTCGTTATCGTCAATTTTTAAATAAATGGCTCAGTATATTATTAGAGTAATGGGATTTGGCGTTTGTTCTCCTTATCCCGTGATGGAAAGTGAGGATAAGGAAAAAATAGACCCTTATTAATGACAAATTTGTTAACTTTGCTCTTAAATGTATCTTTATTTTTATCGAAAATTACGTCCATAATTTCTTGCCAAACTAGATGTAGGCAGTTAATACGAGACATTGGTGTTTCTAACCAAAAAGGAGTTTTCAAAGTGTTTGGTAGCTAAAATAAGGAATGATAAAGCTTCAACTATTTTTAATAGAGCTTTCGCGTACTCGCTTAAGAGCGTTCTATAAAACCGGTAAGCAGATTTTTTATATCATGAATTTTACTAGTTTAGCGTCCTGCCGCGAAGATGTCAGGCATGTGGCGCCAGACACCTTCGCGGTAGGACCCTACTACCAGTCCGATACTAGTAGGGCATCATCCAAATACATAAGTGAATAAAACCGTAAATCTATATAAATAAATAAAATTGAAGTGTCTGTTTGTAATGTCAAAAAATAGGTTTTTTTCAAGTCAAGTTTAAATATTTTTTGTCCTTCTGTTTTTTCCGGGTAATCTTCGACCGACCGATTTTGATAATATTTAATTACCGGCTGTCTATATAAGGAGTAACTTAGGCTATTGTTCCTCTCAGAAAATCCGTATAAAATTTAGACCGGTCCGGGAATGGAACCCGAGGCCTCATGGACTGCAGTCGCGCACCATACTGTACCACTAAGGCAGCGCTTTTCAAATTCCACGCTAACGAATTAGTGGGTAGTACCAGCTAGTCTTTCATAAATATAAGTACTACTCACGAAGATTTAAATATAGTGTCTGCACGGATGGCGTAGTGGTTTAAGTGGTCGCCACGCCGCTTCCTACTGCACCGAGTGTTGTGGGTTCAAACCCTGCATGGGACGACACTTTGTTTGATCAACAATTGTTGTTCTAAGTCTGGGTGTACTTTGTGTCCTTTTCATGTATGTTCGTAAAATCCCCCGTGACACAGGAATATATATATTGTTTGTTTCAAGTTTTCCTTTTCTCTGCAGTGCTGTTGTCCTGCGTAGTTTGCTTCCTTAGTCGCCTCTTACGACACCCACGGGATGAATAGGGGTGGTGACACTCTGTATTCTTAATCCGTCACGTCACAGACGAAATAGTATTGTGTTATTTTCCTGTTTTCGAACATTGAGTTCAGTGTCAAGCATTTGAATTGAATGGATTACCTCCTTTTGATTGTCAAGGTTTGCACAAGAAATGCGAATCATGTGTCTATTGGGAAGGATAACATATCCTGTCACGGTTCTTTGACTTCCTTGAAAGTTTATTATGAGAAATATGAAACAGACCGTCACTATTATTTATATTTTCTTTTTTTTAGGACACTACAAACATACATGAAACGGATACAAAGAACACTCAGACTCAGAACGACAATTTGTGAATCACACAAAGTGTCGTCCCATGTGAGGATCAAACCGTCAACACTCAGCGTAATAAGAAGCGGCGTGGCGACCGAAAGTACAGTAAGTATGAGGTGCAGTGTGTGAGATAATTATTCTTCGTTTAGGTATATAGGTCGGCTTTACAGAAAAGTACAGGACTACCACGGCATCACAGGAATCCGATGTGAAGCAACAATACTAATAATAACTGAACACATCTCACACACGGCCGTCTGATCTGATCTAGGCAGAGACTGTGCTATGGTAATCAGACTGCAGATAAACATGCTTATATATTTTAAAATACATACATATAATGGATAAAGTACACCCAGACACAGAACAAATGATCTTGCTCGTCACATAACGTCACGTCGCCCTGACTGAAAAGGAGGTTCTTGAGTGCATCTATGAGCAGAATTTAGCAGACAAGTTGCCTGACGCTTCTCGTGAGTCCTGTATGAATGCCATCAAACTTAGCCACAAATCAGGTAAAAAAGGCCTTCCTATCTGTAATTATATTCTTGAGGTACCGGCTCATAATAGAAAAGCGCTCATAAATCAAGGCAGAATTTACATAAATTGGACTATCCCGTTAGAGACTTCACGCTGGTGACCAGGTGCTTTAACTGCCAGCAGTTTGGACATGCAGCTAAATATTGCCGTGAAACTAGCCCAACCTGTAATCACTGTGGAGAGTCCGGGCACTCCTTTAAGGATTGCAACGACAAATCTACACCACCTACTTGTGCGACGTGCAAAAGGTTCAAACGGAAAAGTGATCACCAAACTGGTGATGCAACTTGCCCAGCTCGGAAATATGCTGAGGATAAATATTTAAATTCTATAGACTATGAGGGCGTCTAAGAGCGTAATTGATTATTTTAGCGTAAGCACTTAAACCTATCTATATCTAATATGTAATGACTAATCAGTAGCTCTGTGGCCTAGATCATTTTTCTGTCTGAAGTTAAATATTGTGATGTCGAAGAGAATATGTGCCGACTACTAACAATTTACTGGCACCAATAACTCATTACACCTAATAATCAAAATAATTGTAGTGTTTGTTAAGACATTTTATTTATTCTTAGGGTCTTTCTTATATAATAAAATTAATAAGATACTAAATATATCTAGCTTAGAACTATAAGAAACTTAAATTATGCGGAAACATAAAATATGTTAGAAATTATTATTACGTATGTTTGTGAATTGCTTTTGCACGTGTACACTATGTAGTATTTTTATGTTCATTATTATTCTGTTATTGTTACGTATTATATACATATTATTACGTATTTATTATTCTGGACATTAATATCTAAATAAAGTTTGTTTAATACTCTAAGTCAAGCGATCGCCTGAAACACAAGTTTATTCTAGTTCAGGCAGGCAGTGATTAAAGTATTTGAAATAAATTTTATTACATATATGTGTATAAAGATCTGTATAAATAAAATATTACCTTAGTTTTACACTGGTGTTGCTGAATGAGTAACGAAACTACTGAATGTATTTTAAACAAAAATTTCCTACATTGTAACATATTATTATATTATATTGGTCAAATAAATAAATAAACATAACTAAAATAAATAAATAATACACGACTGAAAACTGCAACCCAAAATACAAGCCTTTGCTTAGTTTGGGAGACAGTATCAGTACCTAAAGCACAATACATTTAATTGTGTCAAATTTTAAGTGTGAACCCTTGTGAACTGTATAATTTTTGTGACAATAAAGACTATATTATTATTATTATAATATTTGTTCTGTCCGGCTTAGCAGTCAGGATACCAACCACTAGACCAACAGACCCGTCTTTCGTTTCCGGTCATGCAAAGTATGCAGGTGATTCCTGAGCTGAGTGTTTAAGAGCGGTAGTACTTACTTACCTCAGGCGACCCATGTTCTGTTTGTCCCTACCATAAAAGTGCAAGAGTTCAATTATGAGAGGTAGTTCCAGCTAGTGTTTCTAGATTAAAGCGAATAAAGAAAGATTTGAAAATATAAGGATCTGGCTCCACTCGCGTGTATGTTGGTTATCGCGGTAAAAAGTAGCCTATGTCTCAAGAATCAAACTATCTCCATACTAAATTGCATCTAAATCGGTTTAGCGGTTATTGGTTCTACATACAAACTTTAAGTCCCCTTTTGACCCCCTTAAAGGATGATTTTTGGGATAAAAACTATCCTATGACCTTTCCTGGGACTCAAACTATATCTATACCAATCTTCGGCGGTTAAAGCGTGAAGGTAATTTTAAATGCGAAAGACAGACAGACACAATTTCGCATTTGTAATATTAGTATAGATGTTGGAGTATTGGAGGAAATCCCGTTTGTGTATTATTTAAAGGTAAACGCTAAGTTCCAATGATTCCATGACAAATCTGTATATTAATACCTATTATTAAAAAATTATCATCATCATCATCGGACACGGTTTATCACAAGACTGTAAACACCGACCAGAACAAATACTGACAAACAGATTGACACCCGCCAATTGGTATGAATAGAAATCAGCACCAAATTATTTGTTCTAGGTTGGAATTGAACCTACAACCTCTGGGTCTTCAATTAGGGACATTAAACCAAGAAGCAAGTCACAATGACAGTAAACATAGGAACGGCTAATTAGTTTTTTTTTGTCAGCATCATTATTGGCGCGAGTACAACCGTTGTTGATAAAGTGCCATTTTTTTTTGTTCTGTGTGGTGTAAATCTTTGTGTCCGTCTTGGCATAGCTTCTTTAAAATGAGCTGATTGATGTGGAATGAATAGAACATTCAATCGAAATCGTCGTTGTTACATGTGATGACTTTAAAGCGGGGCAACCTTCACCTTCAACTAACTGCCTCTTGCTGTAGCCGAGTTATGGCTCAAAACTTCTAGGTAACGATTAGTGTACATCAATGTTATTAAAATAAATAAAAAAAAATGAGCCATCGCACGACGTCTGGCAGATGTGAAACATCGGATTTTTTTTTTGTAGAAATATTAATAATAATATTGTATAATAATGAAAAGAAAAAAATTATGAGCAGTCACGATGGCGACGCTCGCCACGCCAACAGCTGCTCCGGCCCTCCGCATTAGATGTTTGATGTGAAGAAAAAAATTGATGTATTTTATAATATAATTTACCAGAATCGACTAAGATAAATACTCGTATTATCGAGATGTGATAAAATGTGTGTTTGTCACTGAACTTTAACTAAAGCGCGGGCAACACTCATTATTTTTTTCGGGCCTGTGTTTGAGTGAATTCACAATAACGCCGGCGAAAACGCGGGAATTTAAGGTTCATTGTACATTACGGTACGGGCTTAACATGTAAAATTTTTGATCACTGTTACATTAACAGCCTGTAATGATCCACTGCTGGACATAGGCCTCTCCTTAGAAAGGAGGTTTTGGCCGACTATACCAAGCTGGCCAGACGGGTTGGTATAGGGTTTGTGTCAAGTTTTCCTTCTCTTTTCAGTGCTGTTGACCTGCGTAGTTTGCTCGCTTAGTCGGCTCTTACGACACCCACGGGATGAATAGGGGTGGTGACACTTTCTAGGGTATACCTGGTTCCCCGGCTATTAGTACCCGAGACGGCGTGCGGTTTTAGTCGGTTCGAGTCCGACATGCCACCGACAGGTGGTATCCGAGGGGATTGCCGCACGGAAAAAAAACACTCCGTATTCTTAATCCGTCACCACACGGAACACTGTTAAACATGATAAACTAAAACCGGGTTGTAATAAATAGCCTATAGAAAGTGAAAGGCATAATTTGATCAAACAAACTTATTGTAAAATAGTTTTAAATATACATACATTTAGACATCAATCCAGCCGGATAACCCAACTCTACTCTAGAATTCACAGAAACACAATTTAGGAACACAACTAATGTCACAAATTTAAAAAGTTTTCTCATTTTCACAATAAAATTGAAGGATTAATTTAATTTGCAGTTATTTGTAACGAACAATAATTTAATTTTAAAAATATATGGTAGGTGGTCTATGGCTTTCATACTAGTTTTGGCGCGAATGTTTTTTTTTTGTCGTGTAACGAGTAACGACTGCACGTTCTTAGAGGCTAATAACAACTGGTGTTGCAACAGTGGCTGCGCTGATGTTGTGAAAAGTAAGGAATTTAAGTGATTGTCTTTAAGATTATCTTCTATTAAAATGTGAAATGTGAGGTTGGATTTATGTTTATGTAGGCGGTGACATTTTATTTCTTTTAACCCACTTCAAAAAGGTGGAGGTTTTTTTTAAATGTATGTTCGGACATAATTGGACTGCACGGATGGCGTAGTGGTTTAAGCGGTCGCTACGCCGCTTCCTACAACGCCGAGTGTTGTGGGTTCAAACCCCACATAGGACGACACTTTGTGTGATCCACAAATTGTTGTTCTGAGTTTGGGTGTTCTTTGTGTCCGTTTCATGTATGTTTGTAAAGTACCCGCGATACAGGATATATTCCTAATGCGGGAGTTGTCTTTTAAAAAATAAAAATAAAAAATATATAGACAGCTTTTCAAATTTTTTTTGTTCGAATGGGGTTTATTCCGAAATGATCTTATTTAAATTTCATATAGTCAAACTCTTCAAAAAATGAAAGCATATCAACCGCGATTGCTGCTAGGTTTTTAGTGCTCGTTGTTAGTATTGTTTGAAGTCGGTTCGACTTTTCTTAAGAAGGATGTTCTTGTATTCAAAAATATAGCAACGCAAATTTAAAGTTTCATAAAATGTACTTATCCATATTTATTTATTTGTTGTCATCTCTTATAATACAACTCGTCAATAAAATACTTTTGATCTATAATTAATAACATCAGCATGGATGTAGCATTATTAGTTTAAAATTGAGATTTTAGCGAACTTTTAATTTCAGTAGTCTTTGTTTTGATCTTTTTTTTTCTAATGGTTTGAGATTGAAGATAGAATTTCCACATTTTTGTTTTATTTTCTGAGGCAAAACCTGTTTGTAAAGAGTTTTGGGGATCCTAAAAAACTTCTCAGTATAAAGTAAATCCTTGAAGTTAATGTTCATTTAACGATTTATCAGTAAAACTCTTAACTCTAAAAAAATAAGAAAAATGATGTCACAAAAAAAAATCAAATAATCAAATGCTACACTTATATAATAATACTGAATGTACATAGAACTACAATAACAAAATCGACATACTTCGGCACAAATGGGCCAGCTTGACCTGCGTGATACGATCTCACATAAAACCCATGTTGGGCAATTATTTTGTAGCTTATCACCGAGTGATCATCGAGAGACCATCTGGTGACGCTTTAGTTCGTCTGCCCCTATGCCATAATACAAAAAGAAACAGATAATATCGCCTTAGCAATCGATCTTATCGTTTTGAGAACTCGTAAGGAGTTACTACACCTCTAGTATACTATCTAACTGTTTTTTTTAAATCAAGATTACTTGGGAAGGTATATATTTAATCCATGTATAAGAAATCATTTAAAAATTAACTCTAGTTTACATGACAATTGGATTTATACAAAATCTTGATTTCAGTCTGTCAAAATCGAAAACTGTGCAAAGAAATTAAAGCATCTAAAATAATACTGGATATTGTTTATACATTATATGCTTCACGTCTTGCTCTGGCTGAATCTATATTGATATTTCAACAAAATATTGAGGTACGATGATAAATCGGTTTCACAATCTCAATCACGACTATTTTCATGCCCTGCCCATGCTCAACGGGGGACCTAACATTGTGCCCTGCGTGCACCTGTTATTGCTTATAAGAAGAATTTTATGTCCGAGACTAAAATTGTAGTGCTATTGACTGCCTCTTTTGAATATACCAAAGCTACTTATAATATTTCATTCAAGTATAATACCGAGAATTTTATAATCTTAGAATGTGCATAGTTATCTGTGTCATAGGCTTTTGAAAGAATGAACGTGTTTTGTGTAGTACTCATAAGCACAAAATCTCACAACTGTCACACATCACACTAATATACACAATACTTACACATATTACTATTATTATATATTATTATTATATTCTCAAATTCCTACACCAGACACATTTTGAAAATTGTTAATGCTTAATTAAATGCGTTAATTAATAATTATTTTGTATAAATGTTAGTCCTACTGAAAATCGCTTTTGTCCGAAAGCCGCGATTCAGACTTCGCCTAGTGCAGCTTTTATTGATATTGTAATGATGACATGCAACTGGACTTTCGAAGTTTCTTCTTTCAGGCTCTACTACCTCCTAAAACTCGAGTTTTTTCGTTAAATTTCTGAATATAAGCTACAGCTCTATATATATATTTATATATATATATATATATATCTAATTATTCAGAAACAAATCATTGTAAAACACATTCATTTACCCTAAGATGGCCCTAGAAATCACCGCTTGAGCCTAGTTTCAGATTGTCTCACGTAAACAAAGATCACAGCTGTCAAAATCTATGTATACCTGAGTAAAGATTTCGACACAAACATCGATCTAAAATAAGCTATCACTCACTTGAGTATGGATCGGTGAATCTTGTTTAGAGCGACGTTCAATAATAAAATATTTACTTAAAATTAGTTTTAAGACAAGATTCACGATTGAGACCCTTTAAAATACGGGCCCAAATAACCCAATGGTTGATAGACAGAAAATACCTACAGCGTTAAGTCTGCCTTATGTAAAACATTGAGAAATATTACATTTATTTTTAAATACTGTTCAGACATTAAATGTTACTCCGCAAGATGGCGTCAATTTTAAATAATATGTTAAGAAAAAAATACCTCATTAGAATGAAGCAAAGATGTTTATTTTAATGCAAGATCCAATTATCGAATGAAACTTTGTCACGCAAAGATCTCGTTTGTAAAGATTTCTTCAAGTGTTACAAGCAGTGAATTTTGAACCTTAAACATACAATTTGTAGTGGAAATTTCAAGTTAATTTATCCAATAACTAACAAAACACAAATATACAAATAGGGCCTACAGTATAACCTGATAAAAAGAAATGAAATGCAAAAAAACGAATCATATGGGGATCGAACACACGACACTCAGCGCAGCGGAGCGAGATGATTGCTGAAATCACGTGCTGTAATCCGTGCAGTCCGTTTTCATTTCGCCTTTTAAGTTTTAAGTATGTAGGTAAAAATCATTAGTGTATTTTTAATGACTAGGAAACCTAGCTCCAGTAAACTCACCAAGGCTTTAAAGGGCCAATCATCAATACCACACAATGGTTAAGAAAAAACATTAAGTTTTAAAAGTGTAATCAAAATTTCAGAGGTTTTGCGTATTGACAATCTTCGCATTTAATCTTGGTTTTACAGACACGCCCTTTGCAAGGATATTCTCCCTTCCTTGGGAACTGTGGCGGCTTTTCTGTGGTAAACCATGGTTTGTGGAGCTTGTTCAGCATTGAGAGCTCGAACTGGTAGAGTTCTGATGGGGCTGGTGATGCGCATTGCAGAAGCATCGTGGTTATGAAGACAGGTATCTGAAAGATAGAGTTTATATTATAAATACGCTTTTTGTGTATACTAACGTGTTATTACATAAAGGTAATATTTACAAAACAAATCTTCATTAATATATAAATTATTAGTAAAAATGTTACTTCATAACAAATGAACAGGATAAAATAAGTATGGAGGTAGTATTAATATTTAACAGTATGTGATTAGTGTAAAAGATAAATATATTAATAAAGTGAATATCCTGATAATTATGGACAGGAAAATATAAAACTAAACCAGTTAGACACAAAATAATCATCATTAATTTTTTCATCAACAGACTTTACTAGGCCACTGCTGGACATAGGCCTCTCCTTAGAAAGGAGGTTTGGCCTACTATACCACGCTAGCCAGACGGGTTGGTTTGCTTCAAGTTTTCCTTCTCTTTGCAGTGCTCTTGTTCTGCGTAATTCACTCTCTTAGTCAGCTCTTACGAGACCCATTTGATGAATAGAAGTGGTGGCACTATGTATTCTTATTCGTTCACCACACGGATACATAAATTAAATCTACGTTAAATTGTCTAATTTTTAGTTTGTTTATCTAGTCTTTTGTTTATGGTATAAGGGGGCAAACGAGCAGACGGGTCACCTGATGGTAAGCAACTCAAAAGTCACAAGTGCGTTGCTGCCCTTGAAGTCCCACCCGCTCGAGTCAGCGCGACCGGGGGATTTCTGCTCCGGTAACCTCACTCACTCAGTGAAAGGCAACGAAAGAATTGCTTAATACCAGTTTTCTATGAGACCGTGGTATCACTCCGGTCGAGCCATCCCATTCGTGCCGAAGCATGGCTCTCCCACGGTAATTCTTTGGTAGTAGTTTAGAAAAAGTTTATTACACTAGTTCACACACAAACAAAGACGTGGTATTTTAGGAACTTAGAGGAAGGGTACAAGATATTGAATAATTTAAACATCTTTTAATTAATTACCAACGAAGCGAGAAGTTAACAATGTATTGTTTGTCAAAATACGATAAAAAATAATCATTGTTATCAATAATTAAACATGATGATTTATCAGACAAAAACCATTTGACCGTGGGAGAGTTATTGGAAAGACAACAACACAAAATTCATGGTCTGGTTTTCATAAAAACGCTCACGAGGCGTTGTGGCAGTCACAGAAATACTTCTTTTTATGGAAGAGGGGGCAAACGAGTAGACGGGTCACCTGGTGGAAAGTGACTACCGCCGCCCATGAACGCCTGCAACTCAGGAGTCACAAGCGCGTTGCCGCCCTTTTAGGAAGGAGTACGTTCTTTTCTTGAAGGTCGTATAGTTGCGGAAACACCGCAGACGATAGCTTAATAATAATATACCTCACACATCACACACACGGCCGTTTGGTCACAAACTAGCCAAGCCCTGTGCTATGGTAACCAGACTGCTGATAAACATACTTATATATTTTAAATAAATTACCAGACACGGAACAAATGACCGTGCTCATCACACAATATTTGTCCTGGGTGGGAATCGAACCCACGACCTCCGATATAGCAGTCAGGGTAACTAACCACTAGACCAAGATTCCCGTCAACTTATCCCACAGGTTGGTTGTGCGAGGCAAAAAGTGTCTTGAAAACCACACAGTGCGGTATTAGTCCGAACAATTTCTCGGAGCACTCTCCATTGTGGATACGTTAGAGAACCAAGAGTGAAGCTACACCTCTACGTAACGCCAAGGTATCGATCCGATCGGAGATCTTTGGACTATCGCCATTGGAGTCGCTCTTCGTTGGATGCGGTCCAGAGGGAGAAGCTGGTACTGAGGTGCCCCTGCATAGAGATGAGAACAGTATTCCATATGCAGCCGGACTTGTGCCTTATAGAGCTAAAGGCGGTGGACCGGAGTGAAATACTGCCTCGATCTGTTCAGGACACCGAGCTTCTTCGAGGCCAATTTGACCTTACCCACTAAGTGACCCCGAAACTGGACTTCGCTCGATAAGTCCATGACAAGGATTCCGATACTGGCTGGGCAGTTAGAGAGGTGCTCTCAAACCGAGGTGATACGGCAAACGGTATCTTCTTTGCCGTGACCGCGCAAATCCGTGTCTTTTTCTGGTTAAAATGGACTAGATTTAGTCGGCCCCAATCTGAAGTTTCAATTTCAGACATAAGTGTGATTCGACTATCGATGACGTTTTCCCGAGAAATATTGGGGCAGCCGGTACAAAGGGCATATCCCGTGCTATCATCCGCATAGCAATGGATGCTACTAGTTTGCAACATGTCATTGACATGCAGAAGAAATAGTGTGGGTGAGTGCTACGACACGAAATTCATGTGTTGGCTGTCTTGTTATATAAGTGAAATCAAGAAATATAAAAATAGAACCGAATGTATTGGCGAAATTAATCTATAGGTATATATGTATATATATATTTTTCTTTAAAAAGACAACTCCCGCATTAGGAATAAATCATGTGTCGCGTGGGACTTTACAAACATTCATGAAACGGACACAAAGAACACCCAGACTCAGAACACCAATTTGTGGATCACACAAAGTGTCGGCCCATGTGGGGATCGGACCCACAACACTGGGCGTAGTAGGAAGCGGCGTGGCGACCGCTTAAACCACTACGCCATCCGTGCAGTCAAATATCAAAATTACTTGCCCCAAATGATTGACTGATTTATCAACGCAGAGCTTGAGCCAGCCAGAGACCACGGGGCTACAAACTACTCCAAACTATCCATGTTGTAAACACCCACTAAGAAATATATATTTTTTAATCCTGTCTTACCTTTTGCCTTGTCCGTGTAGTGACGGATTAAGAATACGGAATGTCACTACCCCAATTCATCCCGTGGGTGTCGTAAGAACCGACTAAGGGCGCAAAACAACGCAGGACACCAGCACTGCGAAAAGAAGGAAAACTTGACACAAATCCTATACCAACCCGGCTGGCAATCGTGGTATAGTAGGCCAAAACCTCCTTTCTAAGGAGAGGCCTATGTTCAACAGTTTACTATTAAAGGCTGTTGATGTGATGATGTGATGTGACCTCTTACCTTGAATTTTACTCCCTAAAATGAGGGATTAACGGTTGTTTGGAAGTTCGTAATTTTGTTCGTTTTTTCGTTAGAAACATGAAATAAAAAATAATGCAAGCGAAGCCGGCAATAGCTGTTTGTTGATGTGAACAATTCACTCGTCAGCACATCGACGTCATCAGTGTATTGAATTATTGACAGTGCAAACACAAAACATAAATGTATATCAAGAACGGATAATTGTCACTGAGTTCTCTCCGCGACTGCGATGAGCCATGACTGCGACCAGTGCAATACGATGTGTGCCTTATCAATCAGTCAGAGAACTCAGACTACCGACGGGGTACCAAGGATTTCCCCTCTAGGGTACACCTGGTTCCCCGGCTACTGGTACCCGAAGGTTTTCAGTTTTTAGTCGACTGTGGTATGGACGGTGGTAAAAATAATCTACAAAATGATGCACTACAATCAACGTTGTTATAATATTGTCAAAGCTATAACGTGGCACCTTTTACTTTAGTCATGTCTCCAGAAAAGTTAATCAGTTAATTCAACAGTTAACACAATGCACACAAGTTAACAGTTGTCACTAAACACAAAACATTTATCAATTTTCATTAAATAACTCACCAATATATTCATGACGGTATGTTCACACAACACGAGGATACTGAACAAATCACCTTTTAGATTTTGGTTACTTTTCGCTTCCGATTTGCATAAATACTCGCCGAGTACCGCACAACGGCCCACATCCGATGTTTACACATCATCTGCCGTTATCCGCTTGATATTAAATTACGCTTTGATTACTAAGGCTATGATACACTGCATGGGTTTTATCAGTAATTATTATCAAACATTAGATAAGACTGTAATACGTTGAAGAAAGGTGGGGTAAGAATCACTGCACGAATAACAGCGGATGTTAACAAACCTCTTGAGTGTTCAACTTTTTGGACGTAAATTATCTTCATCAAATCTTAATCATCATATAAAAGTAATCATTTCATTTTGAGTATTACTCGTAGTTCCACGAGTTAATCTGTGAAAACTGCTTAGTTTTGTAAAATATTCGACCTGAATTAGACATTTTAGAAAATGTATTCATCATCATAATCAACAGGCTTTAATTGTTCTTCTTAGAAAGGAGGTTTTAGCCAACTATACCACTCTGTCCAGAGTGGGTTAGTATAAGGTGTTGTTGGGGCTTCAACGTAGTAAAGAAAAGTGCTCCCAAGATTTGTTCAGGGCTTTAATGTCCAAGATAACTATTTTTTTTTAAATTTTGTGTTTCGCAATGCTCGCTCGTTGGAAGTCGGAAAGAAAAGAAAAATATGTTGTGAGGTAGTTACAATGCATAGTGATGCGATACGAATGATAAGAATAGCATAGACAAACTATCGGCGTATACGGCGTTAACAGGTGTGTCTTAAGGTAAGGAAACCTTGAGACACACCTTATGCTAACCCGTCTCTCTCTCGTTGCAGTGCAGTTGTCGTACGTAGTTTTGCTCCCTTAGTCGGCTCTGACGACACTCTTGAGATGAATAGAAAATGTATTACTCTTTACAAATATTTTGAGCTTAAAATCAATCTTCCAATCTAAAGTTATCTTAACAACATGCAATAACAATATATCTTAGCAACTCGGGCAATTCTGATTTGTAAAAGAATATATGACTCATCGCGGGAACAACGCATAGTCTGTCGGAAGTCAATGCGCACATCGTCTTTCGAACTCATTGTGAATACAATATACTCCATTTGTGTTCTGACACATTCTGATGTTCGTACGGTAAACATTACTACTTAAATATTTTGTCTACTTATCTCGGTATGACGTGTGTTTACTGTTTAAAGCCCTTAATGCGGTTTAAAGAAAATACATAGGTACGTGACTCAATCTGATTTAAAAAAAGTGTTAAAGAATGTGGTAGTTAAAAAATATTTTTTTTTAATTATTTATTCATGGCACAAGGTTCATGTAAACACAGTTACAGTGAAGAAAACCACAGGTGGTATATGTATCACTGCCAACAAAAAAAAACAGGTATCAAATACTATTGCTGTTTTACCTGAAACTAAAACAAAGAAAACAGTAACATTTTGTGCGAAAATGTCTGCATTAGTTAGGAGAACAGTGTCGCAGCCAGATTTCCATCAACGGACAAGACAAGACCAAACAAAACAAGAAAAGGACTAGGGTCCCAATTCAGCTGTATTTTAATGTTTGTGACCTCAGAACGCTGTCATTTGTGAATAGATTTGGAAAATCGATTACTTCCTGTGTGATCCCATTCAGATGGTGTAGAAAAAAATACCCCCTAATGGTGGTAAATTAAGAAATGGGTCCCAATTTCTTAATTTACCACCTTTAGGGGGGTATTTTTTACAGTCCAAACTCAAATTCAAAATATCTCTTATTCATTAGTTTAAAAAAATATATATTTGAAATCTTCTTAGATTCGTCGAAAATCAACACACAAAATAGCAACAATCTGTTTTGTCAAATAAAGGGTCTACCAATAGGGATGACCTAGTTTTGACAGCTCATAGCGGCCATATTTGATGATGGATCTTTGACGTCTCTTGACATTTGTGTTCAGTAAGGTTTGCCATTTTATCATGTCACGTTTCACTTTAAACCAACGCTTGGAAATTGTCCAAAACTTCTTTGAAAGTGACGAAGGAAACCCTGTTACTGTGAATGGCGAGCGCTATAACTCGATGTTAACCGAATATTTCTTTCCGGCATTTGATGATATTGATGCAGACGACTTTTATTTTCAACAAGACGGTGCACCACCTCACATAACTCGAGTGAACATGGAATTATTGCGTGGAAAGTTTGGTGAGTCGTTAATTTCGAGAAATTGGACCGATCAGTTGGCCACCAAGATCGTGTGATTTAACACCTTTAGACCATTTTCTTTGTGGTTACTTTAAATCTAAAGTGTACAGCAATAATCCAGCTACAATTCGTGACCTAAAAACCAACATTCGACGAGCCATAGCCGACATACCATCATTTGGCCGATATATTATTTAAAACATAAATTGCATAAAATTATCTATCAAACAAATCAATTTTTCAAAAAAAAATTGTGTGTTTTATTCAATTTTAAAAAAGGAAGTTAATCCCGCCTGTGCCGGTCTACAACCGCCCGTTTCCATTGGGTGAAGCCTTATGAGAAGAAAGGGCAAACAAACTGAAGGTCACTCTTTTTTAATTACAGTTAAATACAGTCGCATCATTAACAACATTGTTCTGATGTTTGTCAGTTATTGAGAACTAAAAGGTAAAAGCAATGTCATCAAATCAAATCATTAGGCGGGCGCAGTGAAGTCGGTGATACTTTTTTTTATGTTAGAGCAGACGGGTCACCTGATGGAAAGTGATCATCGCCACCTATGAATGTCTGCAACTCAGGAGTCATAAACGTGTTGCCGGCCTTTTAAGAAGGAGTACGTTCTTTTCTTGAAGGTCCGAAATACAGCAGACGATAACTCGTTCCACAGATAAGTTGTGCGAGCTAAAAGTGTCTCGAAAAGCACACATTAGTGGAGCGTCAACTATCCAGGTGATGGGGATGAAAATTAGGTAGTATGAAACGTTGGCGAGTTGCGGGCGGTATTAGTCCGAACAATTTCTCGGAGCACTCTCCATGATATGTGCAATAGAGAATGCAGTTTGATCCACAAATCTGTGGTGCGAGGTGCAAAAAGATTATTGAAAAGCCAAAAGTGGCGGACTGCTATCGTTACAAATGATGGTATTTGTTTTTGGTTTTTATATTAAATTAGTAACTTAACAAAAGTACAAAACCGCCAACTGCTTAGTTTTGTAAAATATTCTGTGGTAATGTAAAAGTCTGTCTGAATTAGTCGTTTTAGAAAACTCTCCATGATATGTGCAATAGAGAATGCAGAGTGAAACCGCTCCAAAGAGATGTTTGGGCTATCGACGATTAGAGTCAATAGCCTAATATTTTCAAAATTACTTGTAGAAAACTATAAGATCGTAGTAAAATATCTGATTAGGCATATTGAATCAACTTTCTTTTTTTTATTGTGGAAATGTGCCCACGTACAGATTTTTATCATACATGTTGCACGACCGTGTGGTAACGGTTGGGACATAATCACGCTACTTGATGTAACTCAGTCATTTTATCTCAAGGCTGTAGTTGATCAGTTCGTAATTACTGTGTTCAGACTGTTTTCAGGGATAATGCTATTAACTTTGCCTTGGTCGTAGTATAATGAGAGCTTTATTAAATTCTTGCAACGAATACAATGACATGCAACGAACGTACTCTAACGCCATCTAGCGGACACAAGCGGACCTACTAAGTAATTCAAAAATATAGATATTGCATCATATCATCACATCAATCACATCAACAGCCTTTAATAGTCCTCTGCTGGATAAAGGCCTCTCCTTAGAAAGGAGGTTTTTACTCTACATCGCTGGCCAGACGGGTTGGTATAGGGTTTGTGTCAGGTTTTCGTTCTCTTTGCAGTGCTATTGTCCTGCGTAGTTTGTTCCCTTAGTCGGCTCTTGCGACACCCAGGTGATGAGTAGGGGTGGTGACACTCCATATTCTTAATCCGTCACCACACACGTCATACTGCATCACACATGTTGAATTAACAATCTTTAAAACCGGGACAAATACTGTGCAATGAGCACGGTTATTTGTTCTGTGTCGAGGTGTAACTTATTTTAATAAAAATGCTTAGAAATGTGTGCGCTCGGCCGTCGAAACTACCCCTCCGGGGTAAAGACTTGAATGTATGAATGTAATATGCAACTAATTAGATTGCTACACTTTTTGTAAGTACATATTATCGACAACGAGTTTCTAACAGTATTTTATCTGATATTATGTTTAATTAATATATACTAGTGATAATAAACGTTAAAAATGGATAAACACAATCAGTAGTAATAATATGTACTATTAATTAATTAACTATGCTGATTAAAATTAATTGCTAAAGCAAGGGTATGTTTTCTTTTTTTTTCATTTAAATAGACAACTCCAGCATTATTAATATATCCTGTATCACGGGGGACTTTACAAACATACATGAAACGGACACAAAGAACACCCAGACTCAGAACGACAATTTGTTACAAAGTGTGGACAGTTTATTTACATAGGCTATTGGAGTATAAACTTTATGCCTACGTCTCGTGGTAGGCTGATTGTCCATATCAATTATCAATCGCTATCCTTATGTAAAAGAAAGAAGAAGAGCGAACATAAAAAAAACCGATAAAAAAGACCACTAAGAGACTAGAAGCTTAAAAATCAAACTCTTAACAATTTGGAGAAAATATTTTACCCGATCGGAGTTCCCTAAAAACACATTCAGTTTTCAATACAATAATTATTTAACTAATCAGTATGAACGCAGCCTGAGGTTTATCACTCATTTCGTTATAAAAGTAGAATTCAGGGATTATAAGCGAGTCCTTTGGGCAGTTGTGTTATGTTTAACACAATGACGCTCCTTTCAACGGCTTTTGTTTTAATTTTGAGCATCACTTTTACATCTAGCTATGTATTATCAAGTAAGTGAATATACAACATTTCAATTTAAGTTTTATTTCAGTTGTAGTCGATTATATGTCATAAAACTTTTAACTGTGATAGGAGTCTCTTCATACATAAATAAAATAGATATTTTTATAATTAAGAGGTTTCATTGAAAGAAAATATAATGACTTACCCACCATTTCTAATTTGCAATTCGCCGTTTAGTGGTAGCGGCCATCTTGGATTTATAATGGCAACATATATTGTAAAAACAACTACTTCAGATATTATTGGCGTTTACCCCTAAACTTCCACAGTGAAAGGGCTTTCAACAATAACCAGTCTTTCAATGGAAAAACGTCCCAATTAGTGCAAATGTGACCATGGTTGACGCCTGGTCTTCTATTCCTCGCATTCATAAATGCAAGTTATGTTTGGTTCTTTTGGTTCCGTTAATAACGTCCTCATTCTAAGCCACAGGCACCGCATAGGGATGCATAGCATACTCATTACCATGACAACCCGCTGAGATACATTAAGTTTATTACTCTCAAAATAGGTGTTCATTTCTTTGTCGTAGTTACCTCGCGTCAGGAGAAACGGAAAAAATTAAAGATCTTCAGATCAAAGAATGAATATTTATGGATTTTATATTTTCAGCTGCAGATGATGAAGAACCTACCATAGAATGGCCCACCGAATACCATTTCGAAGGAGAAATGTTGGATTTGGTATCATCGACAAAGAAATCTTTTGAAGTATGGTGAGTATTTTATTACTTTCCAGTTACGTCTGCGGTTCACCCTCGTAGAAGTTACTTCGTTAGACTAGGAATTTCTGCGGTTGCCCGTTAAAGGGTATTCTGTAATACGTGATTTATTATAAAGTTTGCCTGTAAGTTTGTTAAGGATAGTGTTTCATAAATGATGGAGGTAACCAATAACAGATACAACAAAGCTAATATGGATATGCGGGTTAACTTGGGTGGATGAGATCCGAAATCAGTATATTCGTGGAACCCTGGGAGCTCACATTGCAGAGAAGCTGCTAGAGAGTAGCATGAAGTAGTATGGGCAGGTCAGGAGGACACCATTTGATTATGTTGGAAACTAGGCACTAAAACTGTCCGTTCCAAAAGCATGCTCTATAGCAAGACCCCAAGATCACATGGACAGATGTGATACGGAGAGACATGAAGACATGCAATGTTTCAGAAGACGACGTCATAGACAGAGCGAAGTGGAAGACGTATACATAGAGGGCTGACCTCACTACCATATCCGACAAAAAGTCGGGAAGAGAGAGGACACAATTGAGAACCGAATTTTATTTTGATCGTTTGGAAATGTTCAAAGATTTTTGCTATATGGTGATGTAGCAAAAAAATTTGAAGATTTCTTTAATGTAGTGACATTATAGAGAGAGAGAGTGGGCTATTTTTTAAATTCTGAACTTAATTGGTGCTAACAGGTACAGTGCAGAGCAGAATCGTTCACGAGAGGATTACTTTGGAGGTAGCTCAAAAACTTTCTTCTATGCTGACGAGGGCCACAAGTATTCGGTAAAGTAACTGGACTAATTTATATCCATAATCTTATTTTTCCAAATACTTTTTCAATAATTTGTATAGTTTTCTTACCATTTCTTTCAATTTAAGTAAAACAAAACAACAATCTAATGGCTTTAAGTATTTGCTTGGATTTTTATTTCATGTTAAATGCAAATAGAAGGAAAACTTGAAACAAACCCTTTTTTTTTTTTTTTTTAACGTGTGGAAATCCCCTCGGACCGTCACCCCTCCGGGGTTTGCGGCGGGGTGGTGTGTCGGACTCGGACCGACTAAAACCACACGGTGTGCCACTCTGCGCCTGTAACAGGAGGGATCCGGGAACAGCTGTTGTTAAGACATTGCGGGCCCCGTCTCAAAATTATCCTCTCTTTAGGCGACGTCCGGCACACGCGTACGCCGCCCCCTCGCGGCTGGCCAAACTAATGCGGGTGGAGGGGAAACCCACCCCGTCCACCCGCGGCCACACTCAGGGCGGCATGAGGCGGTGATAGGCGCGCCTCCGCTGCCCGGTTGGCCGGCGGCGGATCGCGCCGGCGCGAGATTACTTCCTCGCAGAAGGTTGCGACCGCGGTAAAACAACTCGCACCTTTATTCATAAACTGAATTAACTAAGAATTTCAATATTGTGGGAAATCGCATTTAAAGTTTGACATTCATGTACGTGCGAGTTCGTCAAAAAGAGAACGACGATCTCTTATCTCTGCCATTTTCATGGTATCGAGTCGGCTGTTGGATTGTTCGTGTTCTACTGATGAAGTTGATTTGGTATTTGTTGAAAACTCGAAAAACGTAAATTTTGAATTAATTCAGTTTATTATTAAAGGTACGAACTGTCGCTACCGGCCGCGGAGCGTACTACGGCCGGTAGCGAGAGATCCACTCCGATGACTGCAGTGAGCGGCCCGGCGCTGCGTCGCCCATGCGGGGCAGACCGCTAGCGTGTGCTGGGCCGAGTCCTCACTGCAGTCGCAGTGATGGCAGGCGGGACTCAGTTCCCTCCTAGCGACCGAGTGCAGGTACTTTCCGAAGCAACCGTGCCCGGAAAGCACCTGCGTCAGCCGGAAGGAAAGGGTCCCGTGCTGCCGCCCTGCCCACTCGGCGATGACCGGCTGGAGAGCCTCCACGGCGGCGAAGCGAGCGCGTGGAGTCTCCAGCCGGAACGACCAACGAGCCATCGTGGCTCGGCGAGCGGCTTCGCGCCACTCGCGCACATCCTCGGGCGGAGAGCGAAATCCGCTCTCCACCCGGGAGTCAGCCACTCGCCGATAAACTTCGGCGAGCACTTCCGCCTCCAAATCCCACGGGGGAGTTCCGGCCAACGCGCATGTCACCTCCGTCGAAACGGTGCGGTAACCGCGTATGGCTCTGACCGCCATTACCCTCTGAGGGCGCCAGAGGCGTGCCCTATTCTGGGTGGTCAGAGCCGCCGCCCACACCGGTGCACCGTACAGTGCCATTGACCGGACAACCCCCGTGTACAGCCGTCTTGTCGCGACGCTGGGTCCACCCAAATTGGGCAAAAGTCGCCCTAGGGCAGACGCAGCGCCGACCAGCTTTGGAGCAAGCTGTCGGAAGTGCTCGTCGAAGAGCCACCTCCCGTCGAGGATCAGGCCCAGATATTTCATCTGGGCCCGAACCGGTACGAGGACCGAGTTGACCACGATTGAGGCGCCAGGGGGTGGACCACGACGGGGCCCATGAAATAACAGGGCCTCCGTCTTATCTAGGGCCACCCGTAAGCCCAGCGCCTCAATGCGCCCGACCACCAGGGAGAATCCCCTTGCGGCCAGGCGCGCCGCCTCTTGGAAGTTTGCCCCCCGGGCTGTCACCAGGGTATCGTCTGCGTAACAGATTACATCCAGCCCGGGGGGGAAATCGGCGCGAAGGGCCCAGTCGTACCCTATGTTCCACAAGAGGGGTCCAAGAACAGACCCCTGTGGAACACCGCACGACATGGGCCGACACCTCAAATTACCCTCTCGGTCCTCGTACACGACGGTACGCTCCTCTAATTAGTCTGCCACTAGCCGCCTCAGGTACTTTGGCACCCCATGATAGTGGAGTGCTTCCCTGATGCAGCTGAATGGCAGACCATTGAATGCGTTGGCGATGTCTAATGACACCGCCAACAGCACGCCGCCACAGCTCACGGCCTCTTCGGTCACGGCCCTCAGGCGCAACACGGCGTCGACTGTCGAACGCCCCGCCCGAAAACCAAATTGGGCGTCCGACAGATCGGGGCCCACCTCGTAGAGGTGCCGGACGATGCGGGCAGAAAGAACCCTCTCAAACAATTTACCCGCCTCGTCCAGCAGCACGATGGGCCTATAGGCCGCGACCGAATCGGCAGGCCGTCCCGGCTTCCTTAATAGGACCAGCTTCCCGCTCTTCCAGCACTCAGGGAAACGTCCCGACGCCAAGCTAGCGTCGAACACCTCCCCGAGGCGGTCTGCCATGTGGTTGAGGGCCAGGGCCAGCACTCGGGCCGGTACCCAGTCTGGCCCAGGGGCGGTGTTCTTGGAACGGATCCGTAGAACAGCCGGCCCTACCTCCGAATCCCGGACGGGCGGAACTTGAAACAAACCCTATGCCAACCCTTCTGGCCAGCATGGTATAGTACGCATAAACCATATTTTTTAAAGAGAGGCCCATGTCCAGCAGTGGACTACTAAAGGCTGTTTTATTATTATCATTAACAACTACAGATGGGGTTTGACGAGTTTCCTTCTACCATAATTTTAGGCAGCCAAAAATTATTTAAACGAAATATTGACAAAGTATTCCAAAACTTTCTGATTCTGTTTTAGATTTGTAAAGTTAAAATCTTGAAATTTTTTTTACTGCCTTTTTCGTTTAATGTTTGGTGATCCTGACTGCTGCGCAAGGGGATGTAATTTGCATACAATATGTTTATATTAATCATGGGCGTAGCCATTGGCTCAGGGTGGAGCTGAAGTCTAAAATATATATATATATTTTTTTTTTTTTTTTTTTTTAATGTTTGGTGATCCTGCCTGCTGCGCAAGGGGATGTAATTTACGCGGTTGTACCCTGGTTTATTTTTTCATACAAAAGGTTACACCCTATAGCACCCTGTATCTAAACTTGTATGTATAATTCGAATTATCCAAAACACTTTCTTATTGCTCACCTACTTACACCACGAAATCCACCATCCAAAAATGTGTCCCTAACCTCAGCCGTTTGGGCTCTGGGCGTATGACAAGTTAGTACCTAGATCATTTCTTTTTTTAGGTTTGCTTAGGTACCTTCACGTCAGAGCCCCACCGTGGCTACGCTCATGATATTAATTAATATATAAGTATGTAAATCAGCAGTCTGATTACCATAGCACGGGCTCTACCTAGAATTTCTTCATACGGCCGTTTGACCTGTCTGATTATTCTTATTAGTCATTATTGATGAAAGTTTAAAATGACGAAAGCAACTTAATCCTTTTTCGATTAAAATACAGGTATTCTCGAAGACTGACAGCGACATGAAAATTGAAACTGCTTGTTGGCAATTAAACTTTACTTACGAGACACCGATGATGTTTTTGCCTGACGAATCTTCGTTCACCTACACAGGTACTTATAGTAATTAGAATTAATTGTTCTATAATTTTATAGGTGCTAGGCAGCTATGACGTGAAGCCTTTGTTGTATCTTTTAAATACGAAAAAAGCTAGAAATACCTTTGAATAAGTGTTAAATTAGCAAAGTGCCGTGTTGTGTAGAAATAGAAGCTCAAAATCGATCTAAGTTGCGTGCAATGGGAGAGGCCTATGTCCAGCAGTGGACTACGATAGGTTGATGATGATGATGTGTAGAAATAACCTCAATCACAAACTTATTAAATTAAAAATAATCTGTATCTATCTTTCATTTCGTTTTTCTGCAAATCTGTGTTAATGATTTCGTGAAAAGGAATGGAAGTGAAGCATTCGTTTTTTGATTTTATCGATTGAGCACCGTAAAGATAATATAATAGAGGGAGTGACTGTACATTCCTCTGTAAGTGCTAGCGTACGGCCGTTAGACAGAGAAAGAACATTGTTTTGGTCTTGCATCTCTCTCTTCTCTCTGCACTGATTGGCTGATACCAAAGAGGGTATTTAAAATAGCCAATCAGTCACAAGATCGACACACAAGTTCGTTCGTTCGGTTCGATCCACAAGTCCATGTAGTGACGGATTAAGAATACGGAATGTCACTACCCCAATTCGTCCCGTGGGTGTCGTAAGAGCCGACTAAGGGCGCAAAACAACGCAGGACACCAGCACTACAAAAAGAAGGAAAACTTGACACAAACCCTATACCAACATGTCTGGCCAGCGTGGTATAGTAGGCCAAAACCTCCTTTCTAAGGAGAGGCCTATGTCCAGCAGTGGACTATTAAAGGCTGTTGATGTGATGATGATGACAAATTGTTGTTCTAAGTCTGGGTGATCTTTGTGTCCGTTTCATGTATGTTTGTAAAGTCACCCGCGATACAGAATATATTTGTAATGCGGGAGTTGTCTTAAAAAAATGGTATTATTGGTAAACCACTTTTACTTTATACCTAGTAGATAAAGTAACCTTGTGTTATTCTATGTTATTCTATTACTATTTTAGTCACAATTTCTAAAAATAAAACTTCTAGCATTTTTATACAAATGCAGTTTTTAATATGATTTTAGGAAGTTTTCATTCGAAACAAGCTGAAGTTTCTGGAGCCAATAATTGGGTAATTTACTCTAAATTTTAGGTAAAAGGATGATCCTATTCGACAAATTGGTGGATGTCTGGAGCAATGATTATGATATGGATGGTAAACCGGTGCAGAAAATGACACTTTATGTCTACAAAACAACTAACGGTGTTGATATTCCTGTACAGTAAGTACGCTGTTGTTCTTACTCGAATGCGCAAAAAAGAGAGTTATGTTTAAAGAGTGTATATTGAGCCGTGGCCTAAATGGTTACATGGGTTTCGAATTGAGATGTATCGTCAGATTCATTATTGAAGAGTGACATATAAAAAAATGTCGGTTTATGGTGCCGTTTTATATGGCGGCTATCAAAAAAAAGAGTTTCATGAATATCTTACAGAAATATATTATATATAACTGGAGAAATGATTACAAAGATACAAAACACAGGAATCAAACCGGCAAAACAAAAATCCTGATTGATTTGTTTAATAGCGTTATTTTTTAGAATCTGGTGTGAGAGTGGATCGTTCGTGAAATAGAGTGTAGTTTAAGTTTAAAACTAGAAATTTATATAATCAACAGAGATTATTTCCTAGTTGTTTCTGAAAAGCCATTTTAATCTTTATATAGTGTAAAATCCATTTTATGTTTTACGTCATAAAACCTAAGTTTTTTTTTAAGGTATAAGGGGGAAAACGAGCAGACGGGTCACCTGATGGTAAGCAACTACCGCCGCCCATGGACACCTGCAACTCAAAAGTCACAGGTGCGTTGCTGCCTTGGAGTCCCTCCCGCTCGATTCAGCGGTTCAACCTTATTTAAGCAAACCAAAAAAATAACAATAGTTCGCAACGAAAATGAAGTTTAGAGACACCGTTCGAAGCCGGTGCGATGTCGGTCGCTAGTCAAATGAGTAAATGGATTTCTAATGTTATATATTATTTAAAATCTACTTTTTAATTTAGCTCTTATATTATCGTTTATCATAAAAGAGAAGTATACAGAGAAGTATACATAAAATAAAAGTACACAGAGTAGATACTATTTTTTAACAGAACGAAAGAATGGAGAGTAGAGATAAATAATAGGTATCATAACTTGACAGTGATTGGTCTCTGTACTGCGACATAAATGGGCCCTGTCTACTACCTACACCATTTATTCATCATCATCGTCATCAACAGCCTTTAATAGTCTACTGCTGGACATAGGCTTCTCCTCAGAGAGGATTCATTATCAACCGTTTATTTTCTAACTCAACTCCCAATTCCAGGGTTGTATATAAGTTCTACAACACAAACACTGGCGAAATCGAGGGCAACACTGTCACCAATTTCTACAGTTTTAGGGATTTGGTTTCCAAAGAGGATCTGGAAGTTGAAGGTAAATCAAAAAATTGCTAAAGTAATTGCTAAAGCAACAGTGTGTTTGTTTGTTTGTGTGTGTGTGTGGGTGTGTGTGCGTGTATGTGTACGTGGTGGGTACGTGCTGTGAGTTAATGCTTTTATGGTTGGATTGGGGTAGTGTAAGTTGTTTTCTTAGATTCCCTAGTGGTATGGGGAGGGTAAAAGAAAAGGGGAGGTTTTTGATAACATTACTCACTAGATGAAATGCAAGGAAAGAATTGGTTAACCCCATTTTTCCTATGCTATCACTCTGGTATAGCCAACCCAGATGTGTAGAAGCTATGCCATGTTATTAATCATTATTGTATTTTTTTCTTGCTTAGCTACTAACTGCGAAGTGCCAAACCCAGATTCAGAATTGACAAATATTGGAGCAGTACCCCTCTCTGCGGGTCACTTAGACAGCATGTTCGAGAGTTATACTAATTACCACAACAAAAAATACCAGAGACACGAGAGAGAGATGAGGAAACGCATCTTCAATGATAATTATCGGTATTTTTTTCATATTTTAAGTGTCCTCTGGCGTGATGGCGTCACCGCTTCCTATTAACGCTTTGTGTGATCCACAAATTGTTTTTTTCCATCCTGGGTGTTCTTTTCTTTGTGCCCGTTTCGTGTATCTTTACGAAGTACCTGCGATACAGGATATATTCCTATTGCAAGAGTTGTATTTTAAAAAACAAATCAAGCCAATGATAGCATCTGTACTGTAGTACTAAGTTGTAAGTATCAGTGTAGGCTTGTAAGTATCAGTCCCCGCCAACAATATTACTGCCATACCTGGCGTGTGTGAGGGGCTCCAGAAAGGACCGCTGAACGGGAACGGGAAAAGGCTGATCCCAAGAAGACATCGGCGACGATATCTTACGACGTCGGTGTTATTTTTAGTGGAAACATCACATACTCTTGGATCCTGTGTCCCCAAGAAGCGGGAGATTTTTTAGATCGTCACCAAAAAAAAAAAAAATTCAAGATAATTTAAATTACGAAAACAACACTAAAATAATTTGTTATATTGTTAATTGTGTTATTAATTGAAAAAGTTATGAGCTCAAGTAAAATGAATCATTGCCATAGGATAATACTACCTTAATTTCAATTTACTAAAAATGAAATATAGAAATACAATAAAATAATGAATATTAATGATGTAAATAAACAAATCTCTATTGTTTAGGAAAGTACAAGAACACAATAGCAAGAACTTAAAATTCAAAATGGAGCTGAACGCTTTCGCCGACTGGACTCCTGAAGAACTGAAATACCTGACTGGAACAAGAGTTTCAGAAGAGCTGCCCAAAGAAGCCTTACCTTTCCCTCATACCTTAGAAGAGATAAATGATATTATTGATCAACTACCCCAAAACTTCGATTTAAGAATAGAGGGTGCCGTTAACCAAGTTAAAAGTAAGCTTTTTAATGGTATAGGAAACGAACGAAGGGATGGGTCACCTGACCATAACCCTGCAGCTCAAGAGTCCCCCCCAAAATCAGTACAAAGGGGAGTGTTTGGACTCCGGTAACCTCACTAACTCAGTTAAAAGTAATAAAAGAACTAGTTAACATTGGTTTTCTCTGAGGCCGTGGCATCGCTACTCAGCTTAACCCATATGTCTCGAAGCATGACTCTCATACGGTAATACGATTGTAATTTACATAGAAACTATAATAATATTTGACTTTACGTATGGCGTAGTCGGTACCTCGCACATGATGGCTGTTGCTCATATGCCGTCTGTATGGACAGGCCGACTCAAAACTTAGAACCTTTCTTTAAAAGGCCTACCCAGAACTTTATTTTTTTAATAGGAGGGATTCGACATGAGTAAAAGACAAACCTATTTTGGACATTGTGGATGGAAATATTGTGTGTATAATTTTTTTTGGAGAACATTAAGATACCATGCCGATTTCTGGCTGTTTTAGACCAAGGTACGTGTGGTTCGTGTTGGGCCTTCGCAGCTACGGCAGCAGTAGAAGGTGCTCTCGCCAAAGCCAATGGAGGCCGACTGCTAGATCTTAGCGAGCAATCGCTTGTTGATTGTGCTTGGAGGTTAGTGTATTTACTTTGTCTAAATACAACACGCAACCGTAGTATCTGCTTGATACGTAGTCCATTTCGGGAATTGATTCACGACTTTCCGAACATTTTTGCACGATTTTTCCAGTAACAATTTCTTTAAATCTAATATATAAAATTCTAGTGTCACGGTGTGCGGGGTTGAACTACTCCGAAACGGCTCTACCGATTTCCGTGAAATTTTGTGTGCATATCGAGTAGGTCTGAAAATCGGCCAACATCTATTTTTCATATCCCAAATTATTTGTTTTTTTTTGTCATTTTTTTTTAAATAATGTATATGGCAAAACAACGTTTGCCGTGTCAGCTAGTATAATATAACAACAAAGAGATAGGCGTGACATTTGACATCTGACCTAGTATCTAACGACCAACTCTGGCAATGCGTGTTGACATTGATCAAATCTCCCGAAAGGAAACTGGATAAATTAAAATAGCATTAAAGAAAATGTCATGTCACAGTTGGTCTAGTTGCTCAAATATTTAATTTGCTTCGCAGTGAAGGTGCATTTGGGTGTAATGGTGTCAAAGAATTATCCCATGCTTGGAAATATGTACTTCGAAGTGGTATACCTACTGAGAAAGACTACGGAGTTTATCTTGAAGAGGTATACAACTTAATTATTTTTCAACTCGGGTAAATCTCAAAAGTTTGTTAGTAACTGCGTCACTTTTGAACAGATTTCAATAAAAAAAACGTTTTTTTTTTATATTGGAGGCAAGGCTATTACAGGGCATTCTACGAATCAAATTAAAAACTTAAAAGTGGTTTGAAAAGAAAGCTAGGTAATGAGGGAAGGTAATGGTTGTAAAAGGATACTGCTTTAAGGAATTATGAGGGAATAGCAGATATAGAACTGGTCATTACCGAAAAGTCAGAAATTACTCCGCCAACTTAACTTTTAGTTGAGTTAGGGATTATTCATTAGGAACTTGTAGTCACATGGCCCGGGTGAGGACCAGGACTATGTGATTTCAATTCCCTGGTGAGGTCCAGAGTATTGCACCTGATGCCGGCCGTTGCGTTGGTTTTTAGTGGAAACACCAAGGAGCCGAAGATTCGAAGAGATTTTTCACAAAATAAAAAAGTAATAATTCCTTATTTTTGTAAGGACTATTTTGGTTATATAGATGTTTCTTACTGTCGATCATCCAAACAATATGGTTTGTAATTGTGATATATATTTTAGAACTGCCTATTTTCAGGACGGGATTTGCCACATATCAAACGTGTCTACAGTATACAAAATTCAAGGGTTTGCTAAAGTCACTCCAAGGAATCCAAATGCGTTAAAAGTGGCGCTGTACAAATATGGACCTGTTAATATTGCTGTTCAATCTACTTCCTCTATGTTCTTTTATTCCAGCGGCCTGTTTTATGATCTCTATTGGTGAGTTGACATGTAATTATCGGAGTCAGAGTAAATGGTTAGTTGACTTCCCCATTACAGTATGGACATTGGTACTCTTCCAACTATTGCAAACTCTCCTTACCTTAGATCCTTCCCCATTCTTGTTACTTACCCCTATCGCAATAATTATTTACCCTTTTCTTTTCCGAAAGTAATAACACTTTGCACATCAATGTCTAGTGCACTTAATCACACATTTTAGCACCACCCTAAGGTAGACTGGGAGAAAATGCCAAAAACGATTATCGTTAAACAGGCTGCCAGCCATAAAAATGTTACACATTAGACCCTAAATAAAATTGGTAGGATGAACACTACACTCGGCTACGCAGAACTCACTTGGATCAAATGCAGAGTGTGTAATGAAAGGTCAGGCCGGAAATAACAGAAATGAGCAAACATTTACGAAATGTTTAATAGCAATAGAGGTATAATAATAATAATAACCTCACACATCTCACACACAGCCGTCTGGTCCCAAACTAGGCTGAGCCTGTACTATGGTAACCAGACTGCTAATAAACATACTTATATATTTCTAAATACATACATATTATACATAAAGTACACCCAGATACAGAACAAATGACTGTGTTCATCACACAACCTCCGGTTTAGCAGTCAGGGTCACTAACCACTAGACCAACAGGCTCGTCATGGTATCTCGTGAGGTATGAATAGAAGGAAACGAGAAACGGGAATTATGTCTCTTCCTACTGACTAACGACGCAACGATGGAGAATTCAACCATGAGTAAGGCTTCGGGTTTGATAGATAGATAAAAAACTCTATATTTGTACACCGCTTTACAAAATAGTATAGTACATAAAAAAGTAAGAAATGTAATGTACCAAAGGCTAAGAGCAATCAGGCAACCTTAGAATGGATCAAAATATTTCGGAGAGACAGTACTAGTTGAAGATGCAATGAGTTTTGATAGGTTAAATGCTAATGAATATAAAACCAGTAAAATTAGATGAATATAAACATTTAAACACATATTTATATACCAAAAAATATATATACCAATACACATAACTATAAGCACTTAAGTGTATCACAAAAAAATAAATAAAAGAAAAACACATCATGCCTTAATAGGTAACTGATTTAATAAGATACATAACATTCTTAAACCATTTTTTTAAACTGTTTGTTGCTTTCGCACACCTGATGTTTATCGGCAATGCATTCTACAAGCTAAAGGCCATAAATATATATATGTGTTTACATGTGTAGTATGCACTGTAGCATTTATACTTTCAGTGTTAATACCCGCTTGGCTTAAGGAAAAAGATTTCTCTGCTTCGGTATTTAATGGATGGCCTATAAGATAGGATTCTATCCAGATTTTCTGTCCGCTCTATGAGTTTTCTATGATCCCTTGCAATAAGTGTGTAAAATGTTATAATGATTGGTTGGATAGGTTAAAAGTAAAAGTATATGAATAAATATACACCATTATATGTAACACTATTATCTTCAATAACGGGCTAAAATGATTCAAAGAGTAGTATAGCGCAGTGTCTCATTTTTTTAAATTTTTCTTCTCTTTTCTGTTCAGTGACCCTAAAGAGCCGGCGCCTAATCACGCTGTAACCGTAATCGGCTATGGAACCCGTGATGGTGATGACTACTGGATCGTCAAGAACTCCTGGGGAGAGAGCTTCGGAGAAGACGGCTACATTCTCATGGCAGCCGCAAATAACAACTGCTTTGTTATGGATAACGCTTACTATGCTGTAGTTTAATTCTTACATCTTTTAAATAAATTCCACGTGCTTTTGAATGGTTTTCTTTTATTTTCGTCTAATGGTGGTACATACTGTAATATCTAACTCTCGTAAATATATCCACTAAACTGTATCATCAATTATCATCAACAGCCTTTAATTTTCCACTGCTGAACATAGGCCTCTCCTTAGAAAGGAGGATTTGGCCTACTATACCACGCTGGCTATACCGGTTGCTATACGGTTTATATCAAGTTTTCCCTTTCTTGGAGTGCTGTTGTCTTGTGTAGTTTGCCCCCTTAGTCGGCTCTTACGACGTCCATGGGATGAATAGGGGTAGGGACACTAATATTAATCAAATACTAGTTCTTTAATAGTATATTGGCGTAGGTTAAGACGAAATTAGTTAACGTGAATAACCCATGTTAATTTAAAAAAAATAAGCAGAATTATACCTGAAAGATCTTTTGCAACCGTAAAACATTTAATACCCTATTTATTTGTTTTTTTAAATTATAAATATTGTGGCGTGCGTTTTTCAATGAGCCCGTTACTGGAGTAGGGCTACAGATATGAGGCGAGATATCAGATGTAAAACATCATAACACTCGTATGCGAATAAGGCTCGCTAGTTTTTTATGCATTATCCATTTTCAAATTCTTTTAGGTTACAATAAGCAATAACATGGAATATTGCCAATATACTTTGTTTGATATTCTACTGAATCAGAGCCATGTTTCGGCGCACATAGGCTGGCTCAACCGGAGCCATATTGAATTCTGGGGAGGTACTTAACTGATTTGAAGCGAAGGTATCTATGGGCGTCAGTATTTGCTTACCACCAGGTGAGGTGTGTTTGGTCGTGTGGCAAATTTATTTTATTTATTATCTATTTATTACATTCTTCATGCACAAATTACAAATTAATTGTACAATGGCGGACTTAATGATAGTGGGACAGATATACAGGGACAGAGATATGTCTGTTTTGCGCTACTATTGCTATATACGAGTATACCACCGTTTGTGCCTTAAGAAGTTCAAGGTCATTTCTCAGTTAAACTCAGTTAAAGATTACGTGCTGGAGATCCATCATTAAGGGTCGAAAATTGAGAAGAAAGTAAACCTAAAATTTTTCCCAACTTTAATAATAATAATAATCTTTATTTATGCAAAAATTTGTTCATAACATATTATTAGACTTACACAAATTACATGGGTACTTAAGTACTAAAACAAAATATCTCTGGCCCCCACACTAGGATTTCCTGTGTCGTGGGGTCCAGTCCCTTCCGTAAGTTTCAGATAGTATTAAAAAGTAAAAAAGTAATGCATTTATTGTGTATGTTGTACAGTTGCTAAGAGAAAAACTAAATATATATCATATAAATATATAAGATAGTGTGTGTGTGTGTGTGTGTGTGTGTGTGTGTGTGTGTGTATGCATATGTGAGTGTGTATGTGTGTGCGTATGTGTGTTTGTGTGTGAGTGTGTGTTAGGGTGTGGGTGTAAGATGGTGCGCGCGTAAAATTAGCTAACAATATTTAGCAGATTTTCTTTATCAGCATAGTCCATAGGTATTAGCCATTTTTGGATGGTGGTTTTAAGGCGGAATGACGTCAGGTTTATTATAGTATTATTATTTTGAAAAATTTGTTGTAAAGATAGGGTCCCATAAATGTTAAAGATTGACGAGCAAAAGCAGAACGAGCCCTTGGTGTGTCCCACTTAAGAGTTCTGTGTGAGGTTCGCACAAGGGTCTTCGCAACCCTATGAAAGCGAAGAAGTACCGAGGTAATATAAAGCTGTCTCACACGAAGGAGGTAATGTTCTGAGTACAGTGCGTTGGTAGGATAACGCCAGGGTTTTTTAAATGCTATTTTTAAAATAGCTCGCTGGCTGCGTTCGAGCTTAAGAAGGTGGGTTTTTTTTGACGCTCCCCAAGCAGTGATACAGTAACCCAAAATAGATTGACAAAGACAGAAATATACAGCTCGAATAAGCAGTGGTTCCGCTACAGACCTTATTTTTTTAAATATGTGAGATAGTTTTCTTACACGTGTCGTTACTGCATCGATATGTGATTTCCACGATAAGTGTTCATCGATCATTACGCCTAAGTATTTTGTGCACGAAACTTGTTCAATAGTCGGGCATTGACATTGCAATGAAGTTAGATGCTTAGCAGACTCACATGTGTGTAGTGTTACGTTTAGACCTTCCTTTGGAGCAGATCTTTTGCTTCTGCTTAAAGCTATAAGTTTTGTTTTGCTTGCGTTGAGAGTAAGTAAATTATTTTTTAGCCAACTGGCTGTACATCTAAGGCCCTCCTGAGCCACATCCACAACCTCTGTCCATGTCTTAGCATGGAAAATTAAGGCAGTATCATCTGCAAAGGTAAAAATATTAGCCTGAGGCAGTTTGAGGGAGCAGAGATCGTTGATGTAGGTCAGAAAGAGAGTAGGACCCAAAACACTGCCTTGGGGCACGCCGTAAGCAATGTCTGCATAACCGCTTGCGTATTTCCCTATTCGTACTCTCTGCCTTCGCTCGCTAAGGTATGATTGAAACCACTGTAACGCTAGTCCTCTAACTCCCAGCAGTTCTAGTTTTTTCAGAAGTATTGGTCGCGAAACAGTATCAAATGCTTTCGCCAGGTCCAGAAAAACACCTACACATTTTTGTCCATCGTTGATTTTATCAGTTACAAAATCAACAAGACCCGTGACGGCATCTTCCGTGGACCTGGCGGAGCAAAACCCATATTGGTTAGGAGCTAAAAGGCTATTCACCTCTAGATATTTAAGAAGCCTCATATTAACTACCTTCTCAATCACCTTAGACATCGTACTTAATAGTGAAATCGGCCTGTAGTTGGCCGGTTCCAATGGATCACCTGCTTTAAAGATAGGTATTACCTCTGCAATCTTTAAATTATTCGGCGCTATTCCCGATGACAAACTAAGATTGCATATATAAGTTATGGGCATCGCGATCACATGTTTATTAAGCTTCAACATATCATTGCTAATGTTATCGTGTCCCGTGGCCCGACTGGATTTCAGCGTATCTATGATTTTAGTAACTTCAATTACATCTGTTGGTTGTAAAAACAGTGAGTGGGCTGATTGATTTGAATTATAGGTAAGACGTGTATTGTTGCCTAATTTAGTTTCCGTTGTTTTCAATTCATCCAAAATTGTCTCGGCCAAACGCACCCCAACTGTACTGAAATAATTGTTTACTGTGTTTATAGAATTTATGGCATCGTCTTCTAATTTTAATAGTTGATCATTTGTATTTTTACATTTGTTTAGATTACAAATCATTTTTAGAGAACTCCAAGTCTTTTTTAGGTTATTTTTATTTTCCGCGAGGAGGTTGTGTTCATATTTATTTTTTTGTTCATGTAATAAGTTAATACAAATATTTCTGTAGGTTTTATATTTATTTTGTAATTCATGATTGTTGGGATTTTTCTTGGCAATAATGTGTAATTTGTCACGAATTCTAATTGATTTTAAAAGACCTGGCGTAATCCATTTCTTTACAATAATATTGGAGCTGCGAAAGTGCTGAGTAGATTTATTTTTTTCAATAAGGCTGTTCATTTTAGAGATAAAATATCGTGTCGCTTCCGTGACATCGGTTATGTCATAAAGTTCCGACCAGTCAAAATGCTTTAAGTCCTCATGTAAGATTTCATAGTTGATTTTAGTAAAGGTTAGTTTAGATTTTTCTTTGTTGACATTTGAGCCAAGGCTACAAAGTACGCTACTATGATCTGTAATATTGGAATGACAGACAATGGTCGTAGACGGCTGAGAGGACTTGATAAAACAGTGGTCTAGGCAATTTTGTCCTCGTGTAGGTATGATATGTCCCGGTACATAACCATAGTGAGCCATCAAGCTTAGATACTCTTCTGCTCGGTTATCTATGGAATTTTCTTTTGTATCAATATTAATATCACCTACCAAGATGCAGTGTTGACTTTTACATTTTTTTATAATTTTTTCCAAAGAAATTAATAAATTGTGTATGTTTTGAAAAGATGGCGATCGATAAACGCAAGTAGGACATCTATCTAGTTACCTCTACGGCCTCATCAGCGTCTAGGCACAGCACACTGCACCTACGGTCCACGTAAGAAGAGCATTTTCTCTCCCGTCTACGCAGCAGCCAGCCACTACGCAGCAACCGCCCCGACTCACTGGGGACTTCACCGCAGCACCGCGCACCGCACGCCATCCCGACTCACTGGGATCAGCGGACTTTAGCCCCGTCCCACTGGGGCTAGCGGCACTCAGTTCCGACTCACTGGAACTAGCGTCACTCAGTTCCGACCCACTGGAACTAGCGGCACTCAGTTCCGACTCACTGGAACTACTCACTACTGGCACTGGCCCGCTCCACAGCAGGGCATAGACAGCTGACTCATCATATATCGACCTCCGGTCTTGGAGGGGAGTGATGTGGCGACTATCACATACAAAGAAACAGGCACATGTTACAGCGCCATCTAATGAAGACACACCGAACTACGGAGTAACTACTAAATAAGAATTGCTAATCCTGTATCGCGATATGAATAATTCCCTCGCCGATTAGCATATATACAATATCCCAACATCAACCGCTGGGCCGCGGCCCGCCAGGCATGATCACCTCGCCTGGTCGGAGGATCCTCCTTTTGTGTTGGAGGGACATGACACCCGTTCCTCCACAGATTAAAAAGAGAATAATAAGAATTGAGGAGATGGAGAGAAGCAGTGGGACAGATATACAGGGACAGAGATATGAGTCTGTTTTGCGCTACTATTGCTATATATACCACCGTTTGTGTCTTAAGAAGTTCAAGGTCATTCTCAGTTAAACCGATTACGTGCTGGAGATCCATCATTAAGGGTCGAAAATTGAGAAGAAAGTAAACCTAAATTTTTGCCCAACTTTAAACATTATTGCTGGCAATAGCCGTCACGGTTACCATAACCAACTACGGTATCCTCGTCTTAATAATATTTGCTATAACTTCTCCCCCAAAAAAATAATGGAAGGGACGTTACAGTACTTTTCAGTTTATTGGTTGATTGACGATTCTGGTTCAGGAGTTGAAACCACGATCACTGATTTTTTTTTTTTTGAGAAAGACAACTTCCTCATTAGGAATATATTCCTGTGTCGCGGGGGACTTTACAAACATACATAAAACCAACACAAAGAACACCCAGACTCAGAACAACAATTTGTGGATCACATAAAGTGTCGTCCCATGTGGGGTTTGAACCCACAACACTCGGCGTAGTAGGAAGCGGCATGGCGATCGTTTAAACCACTACGCCATCCGTGCAGTCAATTACATCTGTCTTGTCGCAGAATCCTAGTGAAGTATGTAGGTAGATCTCACAAGCCCTGATTTATCACAGTATTCTTTATGGCAATAAAGATTACGCTCACATTTCTTGAATGCAGTAGGAAAGTGTAAATTAGAATAAAAATAAATCATTCAATAGCACGTGGAATTTATTTAACTAAATATATTACTTAAACTATAGGATAGCAAGGATAGTCCAGAACGAAGCAGTTGTTGTTTTTGGCCAAAATGAGAATGTAGCCATCTTCGCCCCATGATTCTCCCCAGGAGTTTTTGATAATCCAATAGTCCTCACCATGGCGTTTTCCGTATCCAACAATAGTCACAGCGTGATTAGGTCTTGGGCGATCTGGGTCGCTGGGAGTGATAAAACAGAATATTGTAAGCACTAGAATATTAAACACTTACTACTATAAATTGCATCCCACTGTTCTAATCTGTATCATTATTATAACCATCCTTCCTGCATTTAAGGAATAAGAAATTAGTTGGTAAGAAGGGAAGGCTGCAATTTATCACATTAATACTTGAACTTTTCCACTTTATATCTAGGCCCGTTGTATGTTGGTAATATCCGAAGGGCTAGTCGAAGTGGAAACTCACCAACTCAAGTCATAGAAGAGGCCGTTGGCATACGACTTCATGGCATCAGTAGCTTGCATACCAATAGTTACAGGACCGTATTTGTACAGTGCTACTTTCAACGCGTTAGGATTCCGGGGAGTGACATTTGCGAAGCCCCTGATCTTGTACAGAGTAGTCATATTTGATAAATGGCAGGCACCATCCTGTTGAAAAAAGTGATTTTGTATTGTGGTCGAAGTAATATTTTATTTGTGAAACAAAATATTTGTATATATATATCCTTTTATTATGTTAGATGTACCTTGCATACTGCACATTGTGGTTAATGCAACCAATCAGATATTAGGAACAAAATTGGTGCGAAAAAACATAAAAATAATTTTTGGAGCGGGTTATAATATCGCATCGAAAGAGCTCAATCGATCGAAAACTTTTTAAGTTTTTGAAGCGTACACAAACCAATTTAGTATTTTTATGTATGCAAGGTATACGGGATGTCGGAACGAATACTGAAATAGTGTATCCAGACCATTATTTTGAGATGTAAATTATTGGAACTTTCTGTCGGAAAATAAGACGTTTTATGCAATCAGCTGTCAAACGTTAAGGTCAATCCTCGTAAGTATCGCACAAAAGTAGTAATTACGCGCGCTTCGGCTCTTTGATTAATTACATTGAAGTTTCTGATCATATGCGATATTTAATTTTAAAAATCGGTAAAATGTTCTACTTACTCATTGTCATATAATTTTTAAGATAATTTGGAAATAAATGGTGATGATGAATGGCGATGATGAAATGATTTTTGACGTTGACGATGACGTTGACGATGGTGATGATTTTTGACTGAGAATGATGGTCTGAATACACTATTTCAGTTTTCGTTACGACGTCCCTTATAGGTTATAAGGGCTATAAGCTACTATATTCGTTAAAAGTCTTAATGAATATAGTAGTATAGATATTAGCCTTTATCCTCGGTATCGCGGGGTTAATGTCCATTTCGTAAATCATATTTGCCAACATAAAAAAATGTGCATAATCTATCTCTGTGCCAATTTCATCCAGATCAGTTTACTTTTTCTGGCGTATTTATTTATAATGGTTTGGGAGGCAAACGAACAGACGGGTCAGCGCAGTGGTTGATTGTTTGATAAAATCGGTTTAAGATGGCCGCCGCCACAAAATGGCGGATTACAATTTTTTTCACAACTCCGTCAATATGGGTAGGAAATGAAAGGGCTTGACTAGTAGAATATTATACACTATGACAAAATTTCAAATCCAAGATCGGGGATCGTTTTAATTTTTAATTTAATAACTTATATAATTATAACTTACATGCTCCATGTAAATGCCATACTCTTTTTCCGTAGGAATGCCATTTTTAAGCATATACTGCCAAGCAGTTTCTAGGAAACCACCATCACAACCCAGATTACCTTCACTGCAAAAGAAAGCCAACAATGTGTAATGGTACTGGAATCACTCACTTTAAATCTACTGATAGATATTGATCTTATCCATCGGGATAGTGTGAACTATTTCATATTAACAGAAGTTAATGGTTTTATTACACTTACAAGTGATATCAATCGCACACAAACAAACATTTAGGGAGTAGCAAATACCCATATATATATATATATATAGAACTCTACAGTTCAAATAGATACTAGGAATAAAATAATATTCTCTGGAATCAGTCTATGTTTTTTTTGTTTACATGAAACGGACACAAAGAACACTACACAAAGACTCAGAACAACAATTTGTGGATCACACAAAGTGTCGTCCCATGTGGGGTTTGAACCCACAACACTCGGCGTAGTAAGAAGCGGCGTGGCGACCGCTTAAACCACTACGCCATCCGTGAAGTCTTCGTTTGCTACGTCTGCTAGTCCTAATGCTCTATCCCTTAGTTCTTGAAAAGTTTTATTAGAATATAAATTTGAGTGGCATTTAATTCTGGTATATCAGAGCTTACTTCCAAGCACAATCCACTATTGACTGTTCACTCAAATCGAGCAGTCTATCTCCATTAACTCTGGCAAAAGCACCTTCAAGAGCTGCAGCAGTCGCGAACGCCCAACACGAGCCGCATCTGCCTTGATCTTGACAAACAAAATTGAAATGTCAACAGCAATAAATTGTATTCTGAAGTCGTTGAATAATTTTAGTTCCAGAAAATTCTAAAAAGTCGATATGCAGGTTTTAGTTCCAGATAATATATTTACAAGAGATGCTACAAGTACTACCAAATTCTTATTCTTTTCTATCCCTTTACCTTCTAAAGGCCTTAAAAGATTTTGAATATCGTTAGAATCATTTAATCTTCTCGTGTAGCTCTGGCTATAAAATAAATCGAAACCAACTTGCCACCTGTTCGCCACATAACTAATTTTTTTTTGGCGGGACAATCGAATTTTATTTTTGTAAATTAAATGAGATTATAGCCAGAAAAATATTTAGAAATTAAAAACTTATAACTTAACATATGTACTTAGATAGTTCAGGCTAGAACCAAATAATAAAAACACAAATTGAAAGAAACTGAGGTTAGATCAAAATAATAAACATCAAAAAATTATAACAGTTTTACTTGTGTCACGTCGGTAATGTACTTAGATAGAGTTCGAAACCAGTATCGAGCTTGGGTGTTTAGTGATTAAAACATAACATATTTCATTTTTGAAGGAGTATCATCATCAACAGCCTCTAATGGTCCACTGTTGGATACAGGCATCTCAGAAGGAGTATTATTAATCTAAAATATAACTTACTTTTAACGGGTGTAACAGCTCCTTCAAACCTCAGATCAAAGGTCTCTGGCAGCTGGTTTACAATGTCATCTATTTCTTCGAGTGTGTGAGGGAAGGGCATGGCCTCTTTCGATGGTTGGTTCTGCACCAATAATCCAGTCAAATATTTCAGCTCATGAGGAGTTCTGTCTGAGAATTCGTTTATCTCCATCTTGTAGCTTAAATTCTTTCGATTGTGCTCTTGAACCATTCTAAAAAGAAATTTAATCCGATGGATAAAAGTTTAAATTGTTTTACAAACTTTTTTAGACCTATTCTCAGCCCGAGACTATTTATTACGGTCTATCCGTTTTTCCTACCCAATTGACCTACAGCCAGATAGTAGCAAAACTCCCAATCAAACGTTAATTAAATTTTGAAAAGAACGGGCAAATGACAAACATTTCAAAACAAAAATCAATTTTCAACTTACCGCCAGTTCCGTTCAAAAATACTTTTCCTCATCTGCTTCTCTTTCTCATGGTATTCCTTGCTGTGATGGGTGGCGAAGCTCTCAAATGCAAAGTTCAAATGTTCTGGGACATCAGGGATCAGGTACTGGATATCTCTTTTGAAATTCGATGCAAACATGCAAACGTCGTCTAAGAATAAAAGAATTTGCTGAACAATAACTTAGTAAAACAAACATACATTCATACAGTAACGTCTTTATCTCCTAAGCGGTTGATGAGGCTTCGAGACCCCTTCGGGGATGTCAGCATGAGCGTAAATAATATTTGTGATGTATGTTATAGAAGTGATAACTTTTATTCTAGATATCGAGGTCCAATACACCCTTGAATGTCATTATCAAATGGTATCTTGGTCAGTTTATTTCATTGTGCTTTTATATTGTCTGCACGGATAGTGTTTCACCGTTCATCTCGCCGCTTCCTACTACGCTGATTGTTGTGGGTTCGATCACCACATGGGACAATACTTTGTGTGATTCATAATTGTTGTTCTGAGTCTAGGTGTTGCTTGTGTTCCTAAAGTTCCCCGAGACACAAGCTACATTCTGAATGCGTCGGGTGCTAGATCTCAATTGTTGTAAAAATATTTTATTGACAGATAAAATTATATTATCACGCTTTTTTAACGATAAAATGATTTTTCTTTTTGAACTTATCATCATCATCATCATCAGCCTATCGCAGTCCACTGCTGGACATAGGCCTCTCCCATTGCACGCCACTAAGATCGATTTTGGGCTTCTCGCATCCAGCTCCTGCCAGCCATCTTGCGCAAATCGTCACTCCACCTGGCCCGTGTGGGCGTCCTACACTACGTTTACCGAGACGCGGTCTCCACTCAAGAACTCGTTTTCCCCAACGGTTGTCGGTTCTGCGGCTAATATGGCCAGCCCACTGCCACTTCAGCTTGCTGATCCGGTAGGCTATTTCGGTGACCTTGGTTCTCTGCCGGATCACCTCATTTCAGATGCGATCCCTTAGAGAAACGCCAAGCATAGCCCTTTCCATAGCACGTTGAGCAACTTTGAACTTGTGGACCAGCCGTACCGTAAGTGTCCACGTTTCAGCTCCGTATGTCATGACGGGTAGGACGCACTCATTAAAGACTTTCGTCTTAAGGCACTGTGGGATCGACGATGAGAAGACTCGACGTAGCTTCCCAAACGGCGCCCAACCCAACCGAATTCTTCTGATCACCTCGTCCTCGAAGTTGTTTCTACCTAAGTGCAATGTCTGTCCGAGGTATACATAATTTTGAACAACTTCGAGAACGGCATCGTGTACCGCAATCAGTTCCGGTAGTACATGTTCGTTGAACATGACCTTGATTTTATCTAAGTTCATCCGTAGGCCCATGCGTACAGAAGTGTCAGCTAAGTCATTCAGCATTTGCTGTAGGTCCTGCAACGTCTCTGCCATGATGACGATGTCGTCTGCAAATCGCAAGTGAGAGATGTATTAGCCATTGATATTGATGCCACGCCCTTTCCAGTGCAGCGTCTTGAACATGTCCTCCATTGCATTTGTGAACAATTTTGGGGAAATAACGTCCCCTTGTCTCACTCCTCGATGCAATGGTACGGGCCTTGTTTGCTGATTCTGTACTTGGACGGACATGGTGGCCGCTTCGTAGAGACATCTCATCACTTGGATGTATCGCCAATCTACTTGGCAACTCTGCAGGGACTCCAGAACAGACCAGATCTCGATCGAGTCAAAGGCTTTCTCATAGTCCACGAATGCTAGACACAGGGGCTGATTATATTCTTCGGTCTTCTATATAATCTGCCGCACTGTGTGGATGTGGTCTATGGTGCCATATCCGCTCCGAAACCCAGCTTGCTCCGGTGGTTGGAATTCGTCGAGTCTTTGCGCAAGACGGTTCGTAATGACTCTCGAAAACAGCTTGTAGACGTGGCTTAGAAGGGATATGGGTCGATAGTTCTTCAACCTGGTCTTGTCACCCTTTTTGAAGAACTAGACGACCGCACTCCTACACCACGCTTCCGGAGTTCTCCCTTCAAACAGGACAGCGTTGAAGAGCTTTTGGAGCTCCCTTATTACAGGTTTACCCCCGGCCTTTAGCAGCTCTGTTGTAACGCCATCCTCTCCAGGTGCTTTTCCATTTTTCAGCTGTCCAAGAGCCATCTCGATTTCGTCAATGCTAACTTCTGGCAGGTCTTCGGTGTAGTGACGTGTTAATGTGGCTCTAGAGTCCTCATTTTCGGGATCAGGTCGAGATGCATGCGAAGCGTATAACCGGCCATAGAAGCTTTCCACTTCCAAAAGGACTGCCGGCTTCGAAGCAACGACTTCTCCACTTTCTGTGGTCAACTTTGTCAGGTGGCTTCTTTCAAGAGATTGTACGAACACTTTTGATCTCCGATTTTGCTCGATCGCTCTTTCAAATCACATTTTCGAGGTTCTGATTAACGTCGATTGTGGTTTCCACGGCAGCGAATCGTTTTTCCAGTTTTGACTGGAAAGTTTCAGACCCTGTCATGGCTTGGAGCAGAGTCGGTCGGAGCCTGGATTTCATCAAACAGACACGTTCCGACTTAAAGTTGATATTCAGAGAGCCCCGGACAAGTCGGTGATCACTACCGGTATTAAACCTATTGATCACTGAGACGTCTCTGAATATGTGCTTTCTGTCCGTCATGATGAAATCGATCTCATTTCTGGTAATAGCGTCTGCGCTTTGCCACGTCCACTTCCTTTGGAGCTGTTTCTTGAAGAAAGAGTTCATCAAAAAGAGCCCCTCCCGTTCGAGGAAGTTGACCAGCATTTGCCCCCTATGATTCCTACTACCGATTCGCCGCAATTCTGTACTCCCACTTTAGCGTTGAAGTCACCCATAACAACGCTGTAGTTTGAACTTATAGAAAATTATTATCTACTTTTTAGTTTTGCTAGTTATAAAAGAGTGTTTTTAGTTTTTTAAACTATAATTTCATCACATCATCATACTACACCACGCTGGCCAAACGGGTTGGTATAGATGAATAGGGGTGACGACAGTCTGTATTCTTAATCCGTCACCACACTAACCTTTATTTTACTTTGCATTTTTGGTCATTGATGACGCTTTTGTTCGCATTAAGACTAAGCCGCACTGAGACGCAAAAAGCAACAAGTAGGTAAGTAAGTAAGTAAATGCTTCAGCACACGCCTTAGTCCGTGGCAAAAGACACTACAGTATTTTAGCTATGGCAGAAGCCGTTAATCCTGAAGACCCTGATCAGAATAATCCAACAAATTTATCAAACTATTGTATTGTCATCGGTCCTTGATAAGTGTGCGAAATTTAAATTCAATCCGACGTTTTAAATGAAGTTCAAAGATTCCGTTACATAGATAGATAAATACCAAGCTAATAAAAGCGTGTTAAAAAGATTATATGTGAAAAAAAACCTTACTGACTTATAAATGAACTCACCATCGTGTTTGAGAACGTCTTCAGGAATAGTATCCTCAAAATTGTAGTAATTAGTGACTTTGTGGGCGATGATAGAGCCCTTAACTTCATTCAGCTTTTTGATGATGTGTCTGAAATTTGACAGTGACATTAACTTTTTTCCCTTGAGATCGCCTGCTCCTCGGGGACTAAGGAGCCAGGAGTATGTGGAGCTTCCACAAAAACCTACCCGACGGCCGACCTCAGGTGTCCTACTCTGGGAGGACAATTTTATTTTAGGTCCTCCCCGAATCGACACCATGCTTAATCAGGCCCTATCCCAGAGGAAAACACTTCCCCCCTCAATCGCGGCGTGGCGGCCCGATTATGTCTTAATGCAATCAGACTGCCATTCTATCCCCTATCGCAGCAATCGATCTGCCACTGGGGGCCACCGACATTAATGTGAACTAGTGATGAAGAAATGTTGGTGGTTACTCAACTTTAAGAACTTTTGGAATTACAAAGGCCAGGTCTGTTGCTCTAGTAGTCCAGTGGTTAGTTCTATTCCCTCCTAGGATAAATATTACAATAACAAGCTAAGCCTAATTTGGGATAAGACGCTCGTGTGTAAGATGAGTATATATTTGAATAATATTTTAGAATAATATTTTTTTAAACCTTACCTACTATGTTTTGTTGCAATTGGTAGGGATCTAAAAGTAAGTAGAGATCGAAAATAAGAGACTTACTGTACAGGAATCTGTACTCCATTACTGTTCTTATATACATAGAGCGTCTCTTCTACAATCACGTTTTGATGCTCATCATCGTCGTACGTACCAGTCCACACATCCACCAACTTGTCGAACAAAGATATCGTTTCTCCTAAAAAAAGGCCTCAGTTGAATAATTTTCACTAAAAGCATTAGTGTTGTGAGCACGTAAATATTAATCAAAATATATTTCAGCGCCATCTAGCGAAAGCAACCTTAAATACGTTGTAACTTCTGATCCTGCATCGTACAATGAAAGTTCTCAAGCTGATTATTTTGGTCATGTATAAAATCTAGAATACCTGGTTTAGATGTGTAAGGCTTAAATTAGAATTTTAACTAATAACATAGTAAATGTATTAATCTGATCAAATCAGAGGATAGATTTAATAACTTCGTTCTATTTTTAATGCCGATACAGGAGCATATGGTGTTTCCACTAAAAACCACCCTGACAGCCGGCCTTAGTCACCTTACTCTAGGGAGGACACGCCCCAGATCGACGCCGCACCTAACTAGGCCCTATCCCAGGGGAAACCAGAGCTTCCCCCTGCCTATCAGCCTATCACTAAATGACAAAAGAAATCAATGTAAATCAACAATAAAATTACTAAAATACCTGTAAAACTGAGAAGGGATCCATCAGGCAGCAACTCCAGGTCTTCAATCTTCCTACCTACCATCCAACAATTTATTTCCACCTCCATATCACTGTTGGGCATCGGGAATACCTGTATTCATTGACATAATGATTTAACTTCACTTCTTCTTTTTAAAGATTAAGAACACGGAATGTCAGCACCACTATTCATCCCGTGGGTGTCGTAAGAGCAAACTAAAAAACTACGGGAGCAAACTAAAAAAATTTACAATAAGAGTTAACAGAAAACTAAAATGGATATCGCGTGGGATTAAAATATGCAGTAAAAAAAAGAGGTATTTGCTGTGGAAATTTAAATTGCATCCTACAAAGGAAAATAAATTAAAATATGTTAAATATTGTAAGGTTTTTAAAAAAATAATTAAATGTACAAAACTTGTCCAAAACTGTCACAAAATAAAAACTTCTACAAACAAGTGTAAAGCGGCATGGCTATAAGCAAAATGAGACTAAATTTACCAAAAGAAACAGTTACGGACAGTAAAAGAAGTAACCAACGCTCGATTTCTTGGCCTCATTATAGATAGTAAATTAGCTTGGAAGGATCACATTGAAACATTAAGTAAAAGAATCAGCAGTCTATCATATGCCTTATTTAAACTTGCTCCAATGGTTACTACTGATGCACTTCTCTCAGCATATTATGGCCTTGTAAAGATGTAGCAAATTCGACTTGTAAAGATGTAATCTTTAAAATGCAAAAGCGATGCATTCGAGCCATGTTCGGAATCCAAAGTAGTGAAAGTTGTAATTCGCTTTTTAAAAAATACAAAATTCTCACACTATACTGCATTAAAATGGTTTTGGCTAATTAATTTTATGGCCGGCCGCCTGCCTGTCGCCAACCCTCTTTGGGAATGTAGTCGTTTATACGATAGGGAAGGAAAAAAGGAAACATCGGGGGTGAGAGGATTGGGTGAGAGAGGAAAATTAGGGTGGGGGAGTACTAGGATGGGAGACAGGACTTAGACTGCGGTATGTACCAATATCATATCAATACCAGGGAGTAAACAGTGAGATGACGCTTCTGCCAGGTGGAGTCAAATTTCATGATAGACAATATGGATTTACGTTGGGTAAATCGACAACTGACGCTGTTATATCGGTTAGAAAGTTTGTCACAGGGTCAAAATTTCAATACGTGCTGGCTATTTTCTTAGATATATCTGGCGCCTTCGACAACGCATGGTGGCCCATGCTGTTGCTGAAATTAAAATCACAAACTACTTACTACTTATTAAAGAATTCAAAATAATAATATAATGGAGATGTGCGTCCACTTTAGCTCGTTCATCATGTTTTGCGCAGCATGAAGACTGTTGCAGCTGCCGCGCTACATTCTACCATGCCTATCAAGCACCTATTTGGCTTGGCACCGACTTCAAACAGACTAGAAGGGACTATTGGTATTATAATGTTACCTGTTACATTGAGGGTACTTATTATAGTTTTTTACTTAGATTTGTAATTATTTTTTAATTTTTAGTGCTCTTTGTCGGTGTTTTTTGAAGTCGGTTCAACTTTTTTTTAAAAAGGGTTTATTTTACCATTTTTAGTGTAGGATATGAAAATGACATTGGCGTCCAAACTGATCAAGATCAGCTTAAATTCTTTTCTAAGAAACAGTCAAATTCTTGTGAGTTGCAACCGAACAAAATAACTTCCGATTCAATTGACACTGATCTCGCAGGTGAAGATAGGGAAGCTTTAGTGAGACTACTCAACAAATATGCTCAATATTTTATAGAAGGAGTTTCAACTAGAAGGGTTAATACTAGTATGTTAGAAATTAACCTAGTTGACCCACCCAAAATTTAAGATTTTTTTCCAGAACTATTTTAATAAATTAAGTATAAAATTACTTACAAACGAAATGCGATGCCATCCATAGCAACAAAACGTCTATCCGAATTATTTTAACAAGATAGAATACAAAATTTCAACCTTTTCTTCTTAATACAACGAAAATTACTGTGGTGACATAAATACTGCAAGTTCTCTGCGCATCACATCGCGCAGTCTCTGACAGTTGCCATGGTTTGTTTGGCTAAAGAAATACTCGTAGCTAAAACACGTTGTTGGGGCTGTCAAATTCCCAATAATTGTGAGGGTTTCACTCGATTTCTCTAGGATCCCAGTATCAGATCCTGAATTGGTGGTAATGGGACCAATTCGGGAGCATGCCCTTTCGATTACAAAAAGAATTTTGAAAATCGGTCCACAATTGACGAAGAAATCGCGTAACAAACATACATAAAAAAAAAAATACAGACGAATTGAGAACCTCCTCTTTTGTGTTTTGGAAGTCGGTTAAAAAGAAAACATACTGTCGAATCAAAAACCCTCCTTTTTTGATGTTGGTTAAAAATCGATTAGCATGAAGCTCCTAGTCGAGACGAATCAAATGAGCACAAACACGGCGGAATTGCTTTATTTTATTACAGAGTTCCCATGGCTATTTACCGTCTCCATCATCAGACCCTGAATATCACATAGGATCGGAGTTCTTATTAATTAGACTCAAACACATTCAAATTCGATGGTATTACATAATTTTGTTACAGAGATCCCATACTCCTAAACCATTCATCAACAGCTTCATCATCAGCTCAGCAACATCAGATGGTGACCATTAGATGCAAAAATCTACATAGATTAAGATAATTTCTGATAAACAGTGTATATGCCTACAAAATTTGAGGGTTTCCCTCGATTTCCCCAGGATCCCATCATCAGATCCTGACCTGGTGACAATTGGACCACCTCTGACGTATGACCTACCAAATAAAAAAAGAATTATTCAAATCGGTTTATAATTGCCGGAGTAATCGCGTAACAAATATACAAAAAAAAAAAAAAAAAAATACAGTCGAATTGAGAACCTCCTCCTTTTTTTGAAGTCGGTTAAAAACAGCCCTGATGCATAAAAGTGTCGTATGTAAGGCGCCGTTGATATTTAACAAAATGCCCAAATATATTAAGATCTTGGACATGAATGAATTTAAGACGAAATTTAAGACATTGTTAGCTGATAATTGTTATTATAGAATAGAGGATTTCTTGAATGACAACACTTTATAACCATAATAACATAATGTATCATTGATGATTTTTTGCGCTTTTTTGTATGATTGATGGATTATTGATTGCAGTAAATATATTTATGTTGAATATTGAATGTTTCAGATTAAATGACGGTTAATAGTTGATAATGTGTACCTATAACCATGATATTCGAGTCCTTTCGTTGTAATTGTTTTTTTTTAATATTTTTAAATGTTATTAAACGATTTTATGTTGCATGTAGAAAGATGATATTGTTAAATTAATTTTATATTTGTACACCGGTAACGGTCAAACATGTTGATCAGGCAATATTATTTAACATCTTTAATGTACACATGTTTATGCAAGTAAAATATCTTGTATCTTGTATCAAACTACGTAGGATAACAACCCGTCTGGTCAGCGTGTTATAGTAGGCCGAAATCTCCAAACTAGGGAGAGGCCAATGTGCAGCAGTGGACTATTAAATGCTATAAATGTAATGTGATGTGAATTCTTAAATACAGAAATTAGTATTACCATGTATGTGCTGTTTTCTTCTCCATTGAAATATTTCTTGGTGACGCCTCCATAGTAGTCGACGCGAGCACGGTTCTGATCTGCGCTGGCCCTGTTAAAGAATTAAAGTCTTTCTTTGAACCAAAGAATGGGAGAGCCATGGTTCATCACATAGTAAGTGAACTCCAAGTCCTCACGGAAAACCGGTGTTAATTAATTCTTTCGTTTTTTTTACACTGAGTGTGTAAGGTTGCTCGTGTGGTGACGGATTAAAAATATAGAGTGTCATCACCCCTGTTCATACCGCGGATGTCGTAAGAGCCGACTAAGGGCGCAAACTACGCAGGACAACTGCACTGCAAAGAGAAGGAAAACTTGATAAAAACCCTATAACAACTCGTATCGCTCGCGTTGTACAGTAGGCCAAAACCTCCTTTCTAGAGAGAGGCCTATGTCCAGCAGTGAACTGCTAAAGGCTGGATGTGATATGAGTGAGGTTGTCGGAGGTTAAACACTTAAGGGTACACCTAAAGCGGAGTAGAGTTGCAGGTGTCCATAGGCGTCGGTGGTCACTTATTATCAGGTGACCCGTGTTTTATGGTATGCAAACGAGCACGTTTGCATACCGTAAAACCTTTTCTAGCTTCTTTTCTAGCTTTTATAAAACATACTAGCTATTGGCTTCGATCACGTGATTTTTTTCTTTCTCCATTTTTCTAACTGTGAAAGTAACGAACTTCCTTACAACCGTCCATCAGTTTATTTAACCCCTTAGGGGTGTTCCAAAAAGGCTTTGTGTGGTGAATCTAATTATGGATAACTTTATTTTCTTACCATATCTCAAAGGGTGTCTTCAGGGTGGTAACAAAATTGATATTCTCGCCAGTGAAGTGGTACTCCGTCGGCCATTCTATTTCATGTTCTTCATCATCTATGGGGGCAGCAGAAATTATTACTTAGAAATTAATTGTTTTATCTCATAAAGAACCCTAAAAGTTAAGTAAATATCGCATCATTAGCCATTTTTTATGAAAATATAAAGAAGAACCCGTGACTAGCGAGCGTGTTTGAAATATATAATAAACGTGACAGAGAAACAAGCTGTATTTTACCAAGAATTTTGGCAAAATGTACTCCATGGTTACGGTTCTCAACTTTGGACGGGAATAGGGCAGAAGTTGCGAGGGCAAGTGACGCAGAAACGGGAAAAAAATATTCCTTATGAGAGCAAAAGGAATCTTTTTTGTTAATTATTTATTGATGCTCGGCTCCCATTGGTCATAGCGTGATGTTACAAAACCTTCCTCAATGAATGGTCTATCCAACACTACAAGATTTTTTCAATTTGAATTAGTAGTTAGCGAGATTAACGCGTGCAACCAAACAAACATACAAACTTTTCAGCTTTATTATAATATTAGTATAGATTATTATTATTCACTTACTTAATAAGACGTGGCTGGATATAGAGTTAACACCCAAAATTAAAACAAAAATGGCTGGAAGAACCGCCATTGTGTTGCACTTACTACAACTAAACTAAGAGATTAGCCAGTATTTCCAAAAAATGTACTTTTATAAGGAAACACTGATAAACATAAAGCTGTGTTCACGTTGGGCTTTCGTAATGTGAAACACGTTCATTGGATACTATGATATGGATGGTACTTTGTTATAAATAAGAATTTTACTAAAAAGAAATCAGTCTATAAAATTGGTCAGTGCAAGTATAAACACCTACCTGTGGTGTATTTTGTGAATTTAACACGTTAATCGCCATGTCAGTCATATGTGTCTGACGCTAAGAAGTTCTACATGAGCCACGTCAGACATATATGTCTGACGTACGCGATTTGGTAGAAGGCCACGACAATCACATATGTCCGACGCAAACGATACATTTGCATTATGTTTCGAAAGCTTGGCCTATCAGGAACAAAACTTGAAAATTTCTTGGCTTACTACAAACAATAAAAAAGTTTTAATATAGGCGGAGTGGTGTTGGCGGTGTCCTTGGACATCGCCAACGCCTTCAATAGTCTGCCATTCAGCTGCATCAGGGAAGCGCTCCGCTACCACGGAGTGCCGGAGTACCTGAGACGGCTGGTGGCAGACTATCTTGAGGAGCAAACCATCATGTACGAGGACCGAGATGGCGTCTTGAGACGCAGGGCCATGTCGTGCGGTGTTCCGCAGGGGTCTGTGCTAGGACCTCTCCTGTGGAACATCGGGTACGACTGGGCCCTACGAGGGCGTCTCCCCCCCGGGCTCCGGGCTGGGTGTCATCTGCTACGCGGATGACACTTTAGTCACGGCCCGGGGGGCTAACTTCCAGGCCGCCACGGGAGTTTCCCAGGTGGTCGGGCGCATTGAGGCGTTGGGATTACGGGTTGCCCTGGATAAGACGGAGGCCCTATTATTCCATGGGCCCCGTCGTGGTCCACCCGCCGGCGCCTCAATCGAGGTCGGCTCGGTCCTCGTACCGGTCCGGGCCCAGATGAGGTACCTGGGTCTGGTCCTAGACGGTAGGTGGCTCTTCGACGAGCACTTCCGACAGCTTGGTCCGAAGCTGGTGGACACTGCCTCCGTCTTAGTGTTCCCACGAGGCGGCTGTACGCGAGGGTTGTCCGGTCCATGGCGCTTTATGGTGCACCGGTGTGGGTGGCGGCTCTGACCGCCCCGAATAGGGCGCGCCTCTGGCGCCCACAGAGGATATTGGCGGTCAGAGCCATACGCGGATACCGCACGGAACACCCCCTTGGGATTTGGAGGCGGAAGTGCTCGCCGAAGTTTATCGGCCCGAAGACGTGCGCGAGTGGCGCGAAGCCGCTCGCCAAACCAACATGGTCAGATGGTCGTTCCGGCTGGAGACTCCACGCGCTGGCTTCGCCGCCGCGGAGGCTCTCCAGCCGGTCATCGCCGAGTGGGCAGGGCGGCAGCACGGGACCCTTTCCTTCCGGCTGACGCAGGTGCTTTCCGGGCACGGTTGCTTCGGAAAGTACCTGTACTCGGTCGCTAGGAGGGAATCGAGTCCCGCCTGCCACCACTGCGACTGCAGTGAGGATTCGGCCCAGCATACGCTGGCGGTCTGCCCCGCATGGGCGACGCAGCGCCGGGCCCTCACTGCAGTCATCGGAGCGGGTCTCTCGCTACCGGCCGTAGTTCCCTCCATGGCCGGTAGCGACAGTTGTTTTACCGCGGTCGCAACCTTCTGAGCGGTGCGGTGTGTCGGACTCGAACCGACTAAAACCACACGGTGTGCCCTCTTTGCGCTGCCAGTTTAGGAGGGGTCCAGGTAGCTATCTCCTTCTGGACCCCTCCCAGCGCCGGCCCGCTCCTGGTGCGGGCTCCGTCTCCAATTAAACAATTAGCTAAGCAACTTATCAACACTTCTTGCGATCACAATTAGCATCACAATTCAACGTGGCAATGCTGCCAGCCTTTTGGGAACGCAACCAATAGGCGATAATGCGGTAGAATTTTTTGATCCTTGTATGGAAATAATGTAAATATTTTAATTATATTATATATATTTTTTTAGTTTATTTATAAACGCCTTTTAATAATTATGTTTTATTTTATTAATATTTGAAATAAACTTCATAACTAAAATAAAAGCAAAAGTAGGGTATAAAAAGCGGTATAGCCAGGATCTTTTTAACGATCTATCCTTGACTGGAGATGGGTTATTGAAAACGACCGTTAGAGTTTCTCAGACATACTCGTTTTCTATAGAATTTAAATGTTGAAAGTTTTGTCTGAAATTTTATATAAAATACTAATATATTTCTCTGAACTATTGCAAAAAGAAAAGAAATAAATTCGGAGATTTCAGTTTAGTGTACTTATCTTAAGAATCCATTTAAGTTAAATATGTATGCTGTATAATTTTAATTTAAATATGAGTCGTAATTAATAAATAATATTGTAAACATGGCCTTAACGAAACTTTTGTCAATTAAATTGATTAACTTGAAAAAAGTAATCAGTGCCAATTAAGGAATGCCGGTCAGTATATAAATGTATAATCATATTTATCTACTGATAATTATTTACTGAAAATGTAATGGAAAAAAAATGGCGTGAGGGTATATGGCCCCCGGTCGGAACGAAGTTTACCATAGTGTCAGAAAAAAGTCTTGTTTTCGGTCTCGCTCTCTACCTCGTTTCAACTTCGTTCCAGAAGTGCCTCGGAGAGCACGTTGAGCCTTTGGTATCGGTTGTCATACGAACATTTGTGGCAATCGTTACGGCTAGTTGGATCCCTAAAAAGTATAGTTCTATTGAAATAGTTTTTTTTGCCATTTTTAGGGTACCATACTTCAAAAGAAAAAAACCCGGTACCCTTATAGGATTACGTTGTTACCTGTCTGTCTGTCTGCTTGTCTGTTTGTACGTCGGAAACTCGTGGAGGTATTAAGTTGAAATTAAAACCATATACTCAGGTCTACAGTCCCTTGAAGCGGAAAAAAAATCAAACTTCAAAGTAAACGTAAAAAACAAGATACGGTCATTTATCCCGCAAAAGCGCAATTTGGGACACTCTCAAGGGAATCAAAACTTATAGGGTACCTACTACACCGAGGTACAACTTCACTTATACAACACAATAATATAAGTAATGATAGGTTTTGGAAACTGACTTTCGGGAAACTCGGAAAAACTGCTACACTTGATTCCTGTTATAATGTCCCTGTAAATTTTTACGGAACCCTTGGTGGGCGAGTCCGACTTGCACTTGTCCGTTTTTTTTTTAATTTTAGGTTCAGATTTGAATGCAACAGCCGATTCTAGATACAGGTTAACCTTGATTTACTTGAGCTATTTCTTACACCCCGTGATTGGTGATTCTTCACTCTTTTTACTTCTGCGTCATTACCCACAACATAAGTCTTTAAAAAAATAAAATAATCTTAAAAAATAAACTACATATATATTTAAATTCTTGTCATTGTATCATGTTTTTGCTTTAAATTATTGAGTATTTTAGAACAATTACCATCTGCGGGAGAGGAATGACGTAGATAATTTAAGAATTAAAAGATACGCTGACGTTTGACGCTACCACTAAAAGCAATATCCCTTTCCTATCCGTTGCCTTCCTATATTACCAACTTTTCCTTGCATGTTGAACTCCCAATTTTCCCATCTAATCCCTATAGAGCCCGGTTGACAGCTTAGGCTTGCACCCTATTATGTAACAGGGATTAAAATATCGGCGTCACCTTATAGCCGTATATATATGTTCATCATCATTAGCAGCCTTTAATAGTCCACTGCTGGACATAGGCCTCTCCTTAGAAAGGAGGTTTTGGCTTACTATGCCACGATGGCCAGACGGGTTGGTGTAGGGTTTGTTTCAAGTTGGGGTGCGTGCAGAAAACCTCCTCGTGTGCCTGACGGCTGCTAGTTCCTCATGAATACGTTGGGGGAAGGAGCAGTTGTCTGGCCGGTGTCTGGCTTGGAGGGGCTATTGTCTGTGGCGAATTTCTGCGAGTGGGGAGCATATTTGCTCCACGACGGTTGCTCCACGTGTCCCTCTGGTTGCAGAGGGCTCTGTGGAGGAACGTCGGAGATGGGGTCGCTCCTGTCCGATCGACAGTCGTCGATTGGCAAAGGACGTGGCCAACGCCGCTGCGGTGCAGGCGCACCGATGCGGTAGTTGCTCTCTCTCCACGGATCACTCCTGGCGGGAGAGCTTCCGGCGGGTTCGCTGAATCGGGTTGGCCGGACAGCGGACGGAGGCACGTTTATTGCCGCCGTCGGGGGCTTGGCTTAACCGCCCGGCCCAGAGGAAGGACACCTCTAAGATAAAAAACCCCCAATCCTAAGTTTCGAGGCGCGGCGATGGGATGAATGGCTGGTGGGGTTACCAGTCGTTAGCGCTTCCACTGTAGGGTACCTGCCGACCCCCTACAGTATTTAGGCTTACCCTGGTACGGGGCACTGCCGGGGTGGACTTTTATTTCCTCCACTACTCGTGGGAACCACATGCATAACAATACAAATAACAAAAATAAAAATGATGATGGGCCGGTTTCGGCGGAGATGAGGAAGGAGACGGGAGAGCCATCTGCCATAAGTGGCAGCGAGAGCCGAGGAGGCTTACGCGCCCAGGTAAGCGACCAGGCCCAGGCTGGTGAAAATATTAATGGAAGCAGTCATTCTGGACCGTCTTCCATTAGGAAGCGTCCACGCAACCCTGCTCTGGTGGGAGGTGGGTCGGTGGATCGGTCCTCAGACGAGGAAGGCCTGCTGGCCCCGAAGTTGCCGACCGCAAGGAGAGGTCGGCAGGCTTCGAGAGGGGTGAGTGCTTCAAGGCCGCGGAGGGACGCACAGGGTAGGTTCGTGCGCTCCAATACACCGGCGGCCAGCGAAGCAGAGAGTGACATGGGGATCACTACCGAGGAGCCTGGTGGCGAGAGTTGTGCCTCGCTAGGGAGCTCAAAGGCGGAGCTCAACGCCACCAGAAGAGAGCAGCGCAAAGCCGTCGCGGCCGACGAAGTGTCGGAAATGGCTCGACGCGCACGCGAGCGACGCGCTGCTCTAGCGGCGGAAGGGGGGGAACCATCTGCGGTGGCCCTAACTCAGCTTGCCTTAGACGGGGTGGACTTAGTCCTGAAGGTTGCCACCAAATCCGGCAGCCTAAAGGGCACGTTCACCCGCGGTCTGAAGGAGGCTGCCGCGGACATTAAGGAGGCGGTTGGCATCCTCCTTAACAGGACGGCCTCAGACGAGGCCGCGAAGTTACAGGAGGAAAATAGCCGTCTCCGAAATGATTTGGAGGACCTCCGGCGACAAGTCGCTGCGCTGAGCGAGCAGCAGCGACGCACGTCCAGAGATGCCACAGATGCATTGGCCCCGGCTCCCGTACCGAGACCGGCAAGCACTCATACCGACGACGAGGTCGAGCGCATTGTCCGGCTCTGCATGCTCCAGTGCGGGAGCATGGTCAATGCTCGTATGGAGGCGATTTCTCGGCGCCTCCGTCCACCCCTAGCGGCCGATGCACGGCGGAGGGTTGAGGAGCCGCCGAGACCTACGCCTCGGAGGGGGAAGCCCGCGGAAGGCGGAGCCCCATCGAGCGATCAGCCCACGGCTGGCGGGTCTAAGGGTGAGACCTGGGCGACAGTCGTGGGCCGCAAGAAGGCCCGCAAAGCCGCCAAGGTGGCCTCAGCAACAGCGCGCGCCCCCGGCAAAGCAAAGGCGGTTGCGCAGCCTGCGCGGCGGACTGCCAAAGGAGGTCGCAAAGGACCGGCGGTACGTGCTCCGCGTTCCGAAGCGGTGACGCTCACGCTACAGCCCGGGGCTGCGGAGCGCGGCGTAACGTACCAGTCGGTCATTGCCGAGGCCAAGGCCAAGATCAAATTATCAGATCTTGGTCTTCAGTCCGTCACCCTCAGGCAGGCTGCCACGGGTGCGCGGCTGTTCGAGGTGGCTGGTGCTGCGAGCGGCAGCGCCGAAAAGGCGGACGCTCTGGCCACCAAGATGAGAGGACAACCCCGAGGACGTCCGGGTCTCCAGGCCAATGAAAACCGCAGAGGTGCGAATTGCTGGTCTGGACGACTCCGTGACCTCTGAGGAGGTGCTGGCGGCCGTTGCCCGAAGCGGAGAGTGTTCGCAGGACAAGATACGGGCCGGCGATATACGCACCGACGCCACCGGACTCGGCGTGGTCTGGGTTCGGTGCCCTGTAGCGTCGGCGAAGAAGATCGCCTTAAGCGGCAGATTGCTGGTTGGCTGGGTTGCGGCGAGGGTGAAACTCCTGCAGCCCCGGGCTTTGCGGTGCTTCCGGTGCCTGGAGAAGGGGCACGTCCGGGCAAAGTGCACCGCTGAGGTTGACCGTAGTGACCTTTGTTATGGCTGCGGTCAGCCCGGCCACAAGGCGGCCCAGTGTTCCGCGGCGCCCAACTGCAGCTTATGTTCGGCTGCAGGGAAGCCAGCGGGACACAAAGTGGGCGGAGGGGCCTGTGGCGCGCCTGCCAGCAAGGCAAAGAAGAAGAAGAAGAGGAGCTCTAAACCTGCCGGGGAAACCTCGCCGCCCCCCCAGGCTAGTAGCTCCGCGGCCGACTCCCGGCCCAGGACCGTTGCCGAGGGAATGGAATGTCAATAATGGCACAATTCCATTTCCTCCAGGGCAACATCAATCACTGTGCCAGAGCTCAGGATCTTTTACTCCAGAGCATGGCAGAGTGGTCGATCCACGTGGCTGTGGTCGCCGAACCGTACTTCATTCCCGCCCGTGACAGCTGGCTGGGGTGCGCTGACGGTTTGGTGGCCATTATTGGCGAGACTCTGATCGACCCGTCTCGGGGCCGCGGCTGGGTTGCTGCGGTCTCGGGCGGCATCGACATTGTGGGGGCGTATTTCTCCCCCAACAAGAGTCTCGCCGACTTTGAGGGTTTCCTTGTCGAGTTAGGCGCTGTCGTAGGCCGCTATCACCCTCGTCCCGTTCTGGTGCTCGGAGATCTCAACGCCAAGTCATCGGCGTGGGGATCTCCGGTCACTGACCCTCGGGGCGAGGCGTGTGTGCCGCTCGTAGTAGTGTAGTGCTGCTCGACGAGGCGGGCAAACTTTTTGAGCGTATTATCGCAGATCGCCTCGTCAGCCACTTGTGCAGGGAGGGGCCGGACCTGGACGACATCCAATTTAGTTTTCGTCGGGGGCGCTCCACCATAGACGCCATCATGCGCGTGAGGGCCCTGGCGGAGGAGACAGTGTCCCGGGGTGGGGTGGTGCTGGCGGTGTCTTTAGACATCTCCAACGCATTCAACACCCTACCCTGGAGTTGTATTCGGGAGGCTCTGAAATACCATCGCGTGCCTCCCTACCTCCGCCGTACGGTAGGGGCTTATCTGGAGGGTAGATGCATCACCTATCGGGGACGTGACGGTGCTGGTCGGCACCTCATGTCGTGCGGTGTTCCACAGGGATCGGTCTTGGGACCGCTCCTGTGGAACATCGGCTACGACTGGGTGCTGAGAGGCGAGCTCCCGTCGGGCGCCGACTTGACGTGTTATGCGGACGACACGCTTGTTACTGCCCGGGGGAGCTCGCACAGGGAGGCGACGTTGATAGCCACGGCTGCGGTGTCACAGGTGGTGAACCGCGTCCGGCGCCTGGGCCTGGAGGTGGCCCTAAACAAGTCGGAGGCCATGGTGTTTCATGGCCCCGACGTGCGCTGGCGCCGGGATCACACATCGTGGTCAGCGGGGCCCGGATAGCTGTCGAGTCCACCATGAAGTATCTGGGATTGGTGCTCGACAGCTGATGGGAATTCGGGCCCCACTTCCGGCGGCTGGCGCCCAAGCTGATGGGTGCAGCGGGCGCGCTTTCAACGTTGCTTCCCAACTTGGGGGGCCCGAGCGCCGCCTGTAGGCGGTTGTACGTGGGAATCGTGCGGTCCATGGCCCTGTATGGGGCCCCTGTGTGGGCGTTGGACATGACGGCCAGCACTCTCGCCATTCTGCGCAAACCGCAGAGGGCGATGGCCGTCAGAGTCGTCCGCGGGTATCGCACGATTTCCTACGAGGCGGCTTGCGTCCTGGCCGGATCCGCGCCCTGGGACCTGGAGGCGAAAGTACTCGCGTCATTATACCGATGGCGCGAGGAAGAGCGGGCACGTGGCCCGAGGCCGGTGCAGCGGCATATCGCGCTGCGCCGAGAGGAGCTCCGTCAGGTCTTGGTGGCGGAATGGCGGCAAAGGCTTCTGCGCCCTACCGCCGGCCTCGCTACCGTCGAGGCGATCCGGCCAGTACTCGACGACTGGCTCGGGAGAAGGCACGGCTCCCTGTCGTTTAGGGTGACGCAGGTGCTGTCGGGGCACGGCTGCTTCGGCAAGTACCTGTGCCGCATAGACAGGGAGCCGGACGCTCAGTGCCACCACTGCGTCCATTGCGGGGAGGACACGGCGCAACACACGCTCGCCGAGTGTGTAGCTTGGGAGGAGCAGCGCCGTATCCTCACAAATGAAGTAGGAGGCGATCTGTCGCTGCCGGCCGTAGTGCGGAGGATGGTCGGTAGCGCAGAGTCGTGGGACGCGGTGGTGTCCTTCTGCGAGGACGTGATGTCGCAGAAGGAAACTGCGGAACGGGAGAGGGAGATCTCGACTCCTTTCCCCGGCCGCAGAAGGCGCACCGGGCGCAGGAGAAGGGCGGATAACGCCCTTTTCCGGCCCCCATGAATGGGTCCAGGGGCGAGAGACTTGGGGAAGTCCCCGCCCCCTATCCGTTGGACCCGAGGCGGAGGCGCGCGCGGGAGTCGGCGCGCGCCTCTGAGGCGAGGCCCGGGGTAGTTAAACACCTCACTACCCCGTGCAGGAGACGAGGCCCGGACAGACGGGGCCAGCACTAGTGTGGGGCTGCGGAAGAATTTGGATTCCCGCGGCCCCGCGCGCATGTGTGAGGGGACACCGGGGTGGTTTTAGCCGGTAAGAGTCCGGCACGCCCCTCCGCCTTTCCCCAGGCGGAGGCAGTCCATGAGGATTTCCCTCCGAAAAAAACAAAAAAAAAAAAAAAGGGTTTGTTTCAAGTTACAAGGACCGAGATGGTAATTTGAGGTGTCGGCCCATGTCGTGCGGTGTTCCACAGGGGTCTGTTCTTGGACCCCTCTTGTGGAACATAGGGTACGACTGGGCTCTTCGAGCCGATTTCTCCCCCGGGCTGGGTGTAATCTGTTACGCGGACGATACCCTGGTGACAGCCCGGGGGGCGAACTTCCAAGAGGCGGCGCGCCTGGCCACAAGGGGAGTCTCCCTGGTGGTCGGGCGCATTGAGGCGCTGGGCTTACGGGTGGCCCTAGATAAGACGGAGGCCCTGTTATTTCATGGGCCCCGTCGTGGTCCACCCCCTGGCGCCTCAATCGTGGTCAACTCGGTCCTCGTACCGGTTCGGGCCCAGATGAAATATCTGGGCCTGATCCTCGACGGGAGGTGGCTCTTTGATGAGCACTTTCGACAGCTTACTCCAAAGCTGGTCGGCGCTGCGTCTGCCCTGCTTTTGCCCAATTTGGGTGGACCCAGCGTCGCGACAAGACGGCTGTACACGGGGGTTGTCCGGTCAATGGCACTTTACGGTGCACCGGTGTGGGCGGCGGCTCTGACCGCCCAGAATAGGGCACGCCTCTGGCGCCCTCAGAGGGTAATGGCGGTCAGAGCCATACGCGGTTACCGCACCGTTTCGACGGAGGTGGCATGCGCGTTGGCCGGAACTCCCCCGTGTGATTTTGAGGCGGAAGTGCTCGCCGAAGTTTATCGGCGAGTGGCTGACTCCCGGGCGGAGAGCGGATTACGCCCTCCGCCCGAGGATGTGCGCGAGTGGCGCGAAGCCGCTCGCCGAGCCACGATGGCTCGTTGGTCGTTCCGGCTGGAGACTCCACGCGCTGGCTTCGCCGCCGTGGAGGCTCTCCAGCCGGTCATCGCCGAGTGGGCAGGGCGGCAGCACGGGACCCTTACCTTCCGGCTGACGCAGGTGCTTTCCGGGCACGGTTGCTTCGGAAAGTACCTGCACTCGGTCGCTAGGAGGGAACTGAGTCCCGCCTGCCACCACTGCGACTGCAGTGAGGACTCGGCCCAGCACACGCTGGCGGTCTGCCCCGCATGGGCGACGTAGCGCCGGGCCCTCACTGCAGTCATCGGAGTGGATCTCTCGCCACCGGCCGTAGTACGCTCCATGGCCGGTAGCGACAGTTGTTTTACCGCGGTCGCAACCTTCTGCGAGGAAGTAATCTCGCATAAGGAGGCGACGGAGAAGGCCCGGGAGGACGACCTCCACTCGGACCCGATCCGCCGCCGGCGAACCGGGCGGCGGAGGCGCGCCTATCACCGCCTCATGCCGCCCTGAGTGTGGCCGCGGGTGGACGGGGTGGGTTTCCCCTCCACCCGCATTAGTTTGGCCAGCCGCGAGGGGGCGGCGTCCGCGTGTGCCGGACGTCGCCTAAAGAGAGGAGAATTTTGAGACGGAGCCCGCACCAGGAGCGGGCTGGCGCTAGGAGGGGTCCGGATGTCTTAACAACAGCTGTTCCCGGATCCCTCCTGTTACAGGAGCAGAGTGGCACACCGTGTGGTTTTAGTCGGTCCGAGTCCGACACACCACCCCGCCGCAAACCCCGGTGGGGTGACGGTCCGAGGGGATTTCCACACGTTAAAAAAAAAAAAGGTTTGTTTCAAGTTTTCCTTCTTTTTGCAGTGCTGTTGTTGTACGTAGTTTGCGACCTTAGCCGGCTCTTACAATACCCACGGTATGAATAGAGGTAGTGACACTCCATATTCTTTATCCGTCATCACACAGAATATGTTGTTGGAACTTTGTTACTATTAATATTAATTTAAAGAACATCTATCTCTGGTAACTATTAAAACTAAACTGTTTTAAATTGTTTGAATTTTTTACTTTTAACTTTAAATTGAAATAAAGCTTTAGAATGTCATTCGTCTGTGGAAAATCTTAATACAGAGATTTAAACAAAACGTACAACGCCATCTATTGAAACAAGTATCGTGATACGTGTAAGACATGGCTAAGATAATGATATGAAATCTGTTTCATTGGCATGGCTAAAAGATGCACTCTACTCTACTCTAAATCTGCCTATTGTTTATTGAGATTAAATTGTACAAATTATTGGATACTAAGTCGTTTCTCTCATGAATCCTATTAAACTATATTCTATTATAATAGCGTATTCCTTCCTAAAAGGCAGGCAACGCGCTTGTGACTCCTAAATTGCAGGCATTCATGGGCGGCGGTAGTCACTTTCCATCAGGTGACCTGTTCGCTGGTTTGCCCCCTTTACCATTAAAATATTGTAAGGTTAGGTAATAATTTCTTAATATAAAATGTCTCTTTGAAATATTATGTTAGTATTCATTTAAATACTAACATATTTCTTGACGTTGGTACTGAGCTACCTCAGTTGGACCCCGATGGGGGGCACGATCGATGCCCAAGGGTATAGTCGCCGGTCACGTTACGCTATCGGGGACTGCTAGCGTAAAGGTGTGCAAGGAATCAACGAACGATGGTGACGTTTTGGTAAATAATAAATGGGTTGGTATTCCAAATAATCAGTTCCTGGTTGGTGGAGACGTTCACCCAGTACGGCATGGCCAGCTATTTGTGACAATCATGCCGAATAGCATACCCTGTTTTCTGCGAGGAAATGCCGTCATCTGTAGGGTCAAAAAGGTTAAGGTTGTGAGTACCGTGACCACTGTGACCTCTGAGCCAGTTTCAGATCATGGAGGCAAGATTGTCCCTGCAGACAGAACTATTGATCTGAGTCAAGTTCGACTCGGACAAGACGTACCTGAGGAAGTGAAGCGCCAATTGTTTGATTTGTTGCAACGTTATAAGCACTGTTTTGCGTCATCCTTGCGTGAACTGGGTTGTAGTCATGCTACGGAGATGAACATTGAGCTCAATAGTCAAAAACCTGTAGTTTATCGACCCTATAGACTTTCTCACTTTCAAAGAGATAAAGTACGTGGCATGGTTAACGAAATGCTAGAAACCGGGATCGTCAGGGAGTCGGTGTCAGAATATGCTAGCCCCATTATTCTAGTGCGCAAAAAGGACGGCAATACTAGAATGTGCGTCGACTACAGAATGCTCAACTCTATTACCTTGAAGGAAAGATACCCTATGCCAGTCATAGAGGATGAAATTGCAAGGCTATCAGGCCAGGCGTGGTTCATTACTCTAGACCTCATGTCTGGATATTATCAAGTACTTACTCGTATTGCCGAGAGTAGCAAACGCTACACTGCGTTCCTCACACCCGATGGGCAATACGAGTTTAATCATATGCCATTTGGGTTGGCAAATGCACCAGCAGTATTTCAACGTATGATGAACGGCAGCCTTGGGTCGGCGCGTTATAGTACAGCTACCGTCTATACTGACGATTTGTTGGTTTACGGTGAAACCGCAATGCAATGTTTGAATAGATTGGAGGACATTATGAGGATGATCGGAGACTCCAACTTACGAAGTTAGTGCTATTGGCGTAAAGCCAGGCGCGTCCAAGGTAGATAGCATCAAGGGCTTTCCGCGTCCGGAAAAAGTACATAGCGTGCGACAATTCTTGGGCTTGGTGAGCTATTTCAGAAAGTTTGTCAAAGGGTTTGCGATGATTGCACATCCCTTGAATAAATTACTAAGGAAGGACGCTGCTTGGGAATGGTCAGATGCTCAGGAAACTGCTTTCCTGGCCTTGAAAAAGAGTCTAATTAATAGGCCGATTTTGGCCATATTCAACCAGAATGCAGAACTGGAGCTCCACACGGATGCTAGTAAAGTAGGAGTAAGGAGTATGCTGTTGCAACGTGTTCAAGGTAGCAATGATTTAAAGCCTGTTGCATATTATAGCCGACAGACTTCCCCCGAAGAAAAGATATTTCATTCTTATGAACTCGAGATTCTAGCGGTTATATGCTCCCTTAAGAAATTCAGGGTCTATTTATTAGGGAAGACATTTAAAATTGTGACAGATTGCAGTGCATTACGCTCTACGTTTCAAAAACGGGATTTGATTCCGCGGATCGCTCGGTTGTGGTTACTATTACAGGAGTTTGATTGCAGCATAGAATATCGGGCTGGAGCCAAAATAGCCCACGTTGATGTATTATCGCGCAATCCTGTAGCCGTCGAATGCAGTCAAATCCTTGAGCAGGCACCAATGATCATGGCTATTAGTGACGAAGACTGGTTATTGACGCTGCAACTAGGAGACACAGAGTTAAAACGGATCAAAGATATACTTTCAAATAACATAGACGAAAAGGAACTTCAATATATTAAGGAGAGTTTTGTCATCAGTGATAACGAGCTATTTCGGTATGAAGATGAAAATAAACAACAGTTTCGTTGGGTAGTACCAAAGGGCGCTCGTTGGCAACTGTGTAAAATCAGTCATGACGACATGGGTCACTTAGGATTACAAAAGACGTTAGATCGAATAAAGCGTACTTATTGGTTTCCAAAAATGAATCGTTTTGTGAAGAAATATGTTGGGGGGTGTATTGAGTGTGCCTATGCGAAGAAATCCTCGAATACACGAGAAGGACTATTACACCCTATACCCAAAGCTAATGAACCCTTCCACACCCTCCACATTGATCACGTTGGAACCTTCGTTAGATCTAAACGAGGACACACGCATATTTTGGTGATAGTGGACTCTTTTACAATATTCGTCTTTATCAAATCTGTAAGAAACACGAAGGTTCAGAGCGTGATCAATGTTCTGGAAGATGTCTTCTATACGTTCCGTAACCCTGATAGGCCAATTAGTGATCGCGGTAGTTGTTTCACATCCCATGCTTTCAAAAGATTTTGTCTCGGTAAAGGCATAAAACACGTATTAAATGCTGTAGCCAGTCCACGAGCTAATGGTCAAGTAGAGAGGTACAACCGCACGGTATTAGATTCACTAACAGTACAGAACTTAAAGGACGATGAAAGAGAATGGGATAACAAGCTGGGTAAAATTCAATGGCGTCTGAATAATACAGTACAAAAAGCTATTGGCCGTACACCTACGGAGGTAATGTTTGGTATGAAAATGAACAGTGAACTAAACCCAGCGTTAATTGAAATCGTAACACCGCCTGTTGAAACTATGGATCTAGATTCATTACGTAACGAAGTTAAGGATCGGATAGACGTAGAACAGGGAAAACAAAAAGACTATTATGATAGAGGTAGGAAACCGTCACGCAATTATAACAAGGGTGAGCTGGTGAACATATTAAAGTCATCCTTTAATAACGAAGGCAAAAGTACAAAACTTATGTCGACGTATGAAGGTCCTTTTAAGATCATAAAAGTATTAGGGAACGACCGTTATAAGGTAGCCCCTATCCCCGGTTTTAAAAGTACGAAGAGTAAACGCCAAACAACTGTGGCTGCAGATCGTAATACAGCCTTGGATACATATTGCGTCTCTTGAGGTTAATAATGACTGCAACGCTGATCGTAGCGTAACCGACAGCGAATGAGATAATGAAGTATATGAAGATAATGAATCATGCAAAAGCCCTTGAGAATTGATTGGTTTAAGGCAACAAAAGGGATAGAAGTGGATAAAGAGCGAGAATTGATTGGTTCGCACCTTTTTCCACATTGGATAATGAATGTGTAAGTCCTTGAGAATTGATTGGTTCAAGACAACAAAGTACTGAAGTCAGGTATATGCCATAACCGAGAATTGATTGGTTCAGTAATGGTATAGCATCAGTAACCTCCAAGAATTGATTGGTTTGGGGGTATTGATTGCCTTGATACAAGATTAAAAGCGGTGTGATTCTGGACTGGGCGAAGCCGGGGCTGTGTTGACCTGATTGCTGATGGACGTACTTCAGTGTTTGTTGGTACCTATAAATTATAAATTAATTGCATCCGGACGTGCCCGTCACACAATATATGTATATAGAAGTTAAACATGTTACATCAATAACAAATCTTCTGTTGATTACTAATGATTTTTGATCTGTTAATAGTTCAGTGAAAATAGTGTAATAGAAAATTAGTGTAGTCATCATAAATATTAAAATGTAAAACAGCACTAGAAGCATAAAATTACTTTAGAAACCGCCATGTTAGCCTCACCGATATCATCACTTACCTCATTCGTATCGTTCAAAATTAAAACTAAGAAAAGTATCACTCAAACAACTTATTATTATGCTCTTAATCACACGCACGAATCTATCCACACAATGTCAAACACAAGAACTTATTGATTGTTACACAAATATTTAATATGACATAAGAATATTAAATAATAATTAATTACAATATTTTGGGTTAGATGCCTAGACACTTACCTTATCTATAGTTTGTCCTTCTCGTCCAATGCTCGAGCAAAAGTAATCGTTGTTTTAGGCCATACGAAACTAACTAATATACATATATCAATGACGGTAGGAAAAGTTGCTATGCCGGATGTCGTTGTTTTTGTAGAAATTGTACATTAGGAATATATTCCTGTGGGACTTTACAAACATACATAAAACCAACACAAAGAACACCCAGACTCAGAACAACAATTTGTGGATCACATAAAGTGTCATCCGTGCAGTCAATTACATCTGTCTTGTCGCAGGATCCTAGTGAAGTATGTAGGTAGATCTCACAAGCCCTGATTTATCACAGTATTCTTTGTGGCAATAAAGATTACGCTAACATTTCTTGAATGCAGTAGGAAAGAGATGTAAATTAGAATAAAAATAAATCATTCAATAGCACGTGGAATTTATTTAACTAAATATATAACTTAAACTATAGGATAGCAAGGATAGTCCAGAACGAAGCAGTTGTTGTTTTTGGCCAAAATGAGAATGTAGCCATCTTCGCCCCATGATTCTCCCCAGGAGTTTTTGATAATCCAATAGTCCTCACCATGGCGTTTTCCGTATCCAACAATAGTCACAGCGTGATTTGGTATTGGGCGATCTGGGTCGCTGTGAGTGAGAAAAACAGAATATTGTAAGTACTAGAATATTAAATACTTACTACTATAAATTGCATCCCACTGTCCTAATCTGTATCAATCTTATAACCATTCTTCCTGCATATGAGGAATAAGAAATTTGTTGGTAAGAAGGGAAGGCTGGAATTAATTTTCCACATTAGTACTTGAACTTTCCCACTTTATATCTAGGCCCGTTGTATGTTGGTAATATCCGAAGGGCTAGTCGATGTGGAAACTCACCAGCTCAAGTCATAGAAGAGGCCGTTAGCGTACGACAACATGGCATCAGTAGCTTGGAGACCAATAGTTACAGGACCGTATTTGTACAGTGCCACTTTCAACGCGTTAGGATTCCGCGGAGTGACATTTGCAAAGCCCCTGATCTTGTACAGAGTAGTCATATTTGATAAATGGCAGGAACCATCCTGTTGAAAAAAGTGATTTTATAATGTGGTAGAAGTAATATTTTATTTGTGTATATTTTTATTATATTAGATGTACCTTGCATACTGCACATTGTGATTGCATTGATCAGAAATTGGGAACAATTTTTAGGACGAGTTATAATATCGTATCGAAACTCAATCGATGGAAAACTTTTAAAGTTTTTGGAGCGTACACAAACCAGTTTAATAATTGTATACGGGACGTCGTTACGAATACTGAAATAGTGTATTCAGACCATCATTCTCAGTCAAAAATCATCACCATTCATTCCATTTCTTTCCAAATTATCTTTAAAATGAAATGACAATGAGTAAGTAGAACATTTTACCAATTTTTTTACGACGTCCCTTATAGGTTATAAGGGCTATAAGCTACTATATTCGTTAAAAGTCTTAACGAATATAGTAGTATAGATATTAGCTTTTATCCGCGGTATCTCGGGGTTAATGTCCATTTCGTAAATCATATTTGCCAACATAAAAAAATGTGCATAATCTATCTCTGTGCCAATTTCATCCAGATCAGTTTACTTTTTCTGGCGTATTTATTTATGATGGTTTGGGAGGCAAACGAACAGACGGGTTAGCGCAGTGGTTGATTGTTTGATAAAATCGGTTTAAGATGGCCGCCGCCACAAAATGGCGGATCACAATTTTTTTCACAACTCCGTCAATATGGGTGGGAAATGAAAGGGCTTGACTAGTAGAATATTATACACTATGACAAAATTTCAAATCCAAGATCGGGGATCGTTTAATTTTTAATTTAATTACTTATATGATTATAACTTACATGCTCCATGTAAATGCCATACTCTTTTTCCGTAGGAATGCCATTTTTAAGCATATACTGCCAAGCAGTTTCTAGGAGACCACCATCACAACCCATATTACCTTCACTGCAAAAGAAAGCAAACAATATGTAATGGTACTGGAATCACTCACTCACTTTTTTGTTTACATGAAACGGACACAAAGAAAACCACACAAAGACTCAGAACAACAATTTGTTAATCACACAAAGTGGCATCCAATGTTGGGTTTGAACCCACAACACTCGGCGTAGTAAGAAGCGGCGTGGCGACCGCTTAAGCCACTACGCCACCCGTGAAGTCTTTGTTTGCTACGTCTGCTAGTCTTGATGCTCTATCCCTTAGTTTTTGAAAAGTTTTATCAGAATATAAATTTTCGTGAGTGGTATTTAATTCTGGTTTATCAGAGCTTACTTCCAAGCACAATCCACTATTGACTGTTCACTCAAATCGAGCAGTCTATCTCCATTAACTCTGGCAAAAGCACCTTCAAGAGCTGCAGTAGTCGCGAACGCCCAACACGAGCCGCAGCTGCCTTGATCTTGACAAACAAAATTAAAATGTCAACAGCAATAAATTGTATTCTGAAGTCGTTGAACAATTTTAGTTCCAGAAAATTCTAAAAAGTCGATGTGCAGGTTTTAGTTTTAGATATATTTACAAGAGATGCTAAAAGTACTACTAAATTCTTATTCTTTTCTATCCCTTTACCTTCTAAAGGCCTTAAAAGATTTTGAATATCGTTAGAATCATTTAATCTTCTCGTGTAGCTCTGGCTATAAAATAAATCGAAACCAACTTGCCGCCTGTTCGGCACATAACTAGTTTTTTTTGGCGAGACAGTCGCATTTTATTTTTGTAAATAAGTTATTTCTTACATATTCGAATTAGAAAAGAGCTGATGAGATTATAGCCAGAAAAATATATAGAAATTGATTATGTTATAAACTTATAACTTAACATATGTTCTTAGATAGTTCAGGCTAGAAACAAATAATAAAAACATAAAATTGAATTGCTCGACCGGAGTGATACCACGGCCTCACAGAAAACCGGTGTTAAGCAATTCTTTTGTTGCCTTTCACTTAATGAGTGAGGTTACCGGAGCCCAAATCCCCCCTCCCGCTGACTCGAGCAAGAGGGACTCTAAGGGCAGCAACGCACTTGTACTTTTGAGTTGCAGGTGTCCATGGGCGGCGGTAGTTGCTTACCATCAAGTGACTCTTCTGCTCGTTTGCCCCCTTATACCATAAAAAAAGATCAAAATAATGAACATCAAAAAATAATAACAGATTTACTTGTGTCAGGTAATGTGAATGAAAACAGTATCGAGCTTGGGTGTTTAGTGATTATAACTTAACATATTTTCCAGTTTATTTTTGAAGGAGTATCATCATCATCAGCCTCCAAAGGTCCACTGTTCGACACATGCCTCTTCCTAGAAGGAGTATTGTTAATCTAAAATCAAACTTACTTTTAACGGGTGTAACAGCTCCTTCAAACCTCAGATCAAAGTTCTCTGGCAGCTGGTTTACAATGTCATCTATTTCTTCGAGTGTGTGAGGGAAGGGCATGGCCTCTTTCGATGGTTGGTTCTGCACCAATAATCCAGTCAAATGTTTCAGCTCATGAGGAGTTCTGTCTGAGAATTCGTTTATCTCCATCTTGTAGCTTAAATTCTTTCGATTGTGCTCTTGAACCATTCTAAAAAGAAATGTAATCCGATGGATAAAAGTTTAAATTATTTTACAAACTTTTTTAGACCTGTTCTCAGCCCGAGACTGTTTATTACGTTCTATCCCTTTTTCCTACCCAATTGACCTACAGCCAGATAGTAGCAAAAATCCCAATCAAACGTTTATTAAATTTTGAAAAGAACAGGCAAATGACAAACATCAAAACAAAAATCAGTTTTCAACTTACCGCCAGTTCCGTTCAAAAATACTTTTCCTCATCTGCCTCTCTTTCTCATGGTATTCCTTGCTGTGATGGGTGGCAAAGCTCTCAAATGCAAAGTTCAAATGTTCCGGGACATCAGGGATCAGGTACTGGATATCTCTTTTGAAATTCGATGCAAACATGCAAACGTCATCTAAGAATAAAAGAATTTGCTGAACAAAGTAAAACCAACATACATTCATATAGTAACGTCTTTATCTCCTAAGCGGTTGATAGAGGCTTCGAGACCCCTTCGAGGATGTCAGCATGAGTAAATAATATTTGTGATGTATGTTATAGAAGTGATAACTTTCGTTCTAGATATCGCGGTCCAATACACCCTTGAATGTCATTATCAAATGGTATCTTGTTCAGTTTATTTCATTGTGCTTTTATATTGTCTGCACGGATAGTGTTTTACCGTTCATCTCACCGCTTCCTACTACGCTGATTGTTGTGGGTTCGATCACCACATGGGACAATAATTTGTGTGATTCATAATTGTTGTTCTGAGTCTAGGTGTTGCTTGTGTTCCTAAAGTTACCCTAGACAAAGGCTACATTCTAAATGCGTGAGATGCTAGATCTCAATTGTTGTAAAAATATTTTATTGACAGATAAAATTATATTATCACGCTTTTTTAACGATAAAATTATTTTTCTTTTTGAACTCATTGAAAATTATTATCTACTTTTTAGTTTTGCTAGTTACAAAAGTGTGTTTTTAGTTTTTTAAACTATAATTTCATCACACATCACATCAACAGCCTTTAACAGTCCACTGCTGGACATAAACCTCTCCTTAGAAATTAGGTTTCGGCCTAGTAAACCACGCTGGCCAGACGAGTTGGTATAGGGTTTGTGTCAAGTTTTCCTTCTCTCAGCAGAGCTGGTGTTCTGCGTTGTTTTTATCTAAGTCGGCTCTTACGACACCCACGGGATGAATAGGGGTGATGACACTCATTCTTAATCCGTCACTACACGGATCTATATTTTATTTTGCATTTTTGGTCATTGATGATGCTTTTGTTCGCATTAAGACTAAGGCGCACTAAGACGCAAAAAGCAACAAGTGAATAAGTCACATTAGCTTCAGCACACGCCTTCGTACGTGGCAAAAGACACTACAGTATTTTAGCTATGGCAAAAGCCGTTAATCCTGAAGACCCTGATCAGAAAAATCCAACAAATTTATCAAACTATTGTATTGTCATCGGTCCTTGATAAGTGGGAGAAATTTAAATTCAACCCGACGTTTTAAATGAAGTTCAAAGATTCCGTTACATAGATACATAAATACCAAGCTAATAAAAGCGTGTTAAAAAGATTATATTTCTATGTGAAAAAAAACCTTACTGACTTATAAATGAACTCACCATCGTGTTTGAGAACGTCTTCAGGAATAGTATCCTCAAAATTGTAGTAATTAGTGACTTTGTGGGCGGTGATAGAGCCCTTGACCTCGTTCAACTTTTTGATGATGTGTCTGAAATTTGACAGTGACATTAACTTTTTTTCCCTTGAGATCGCCTGCTCCTCGGAGACTCAGGAGCCAGGAGTATGTGGTGATTCCACAAAAACCTACCCGACGGCCGGCTACTCTGGGAGGACCATTTTATTTCAGGTCCTCCCCGAATTGACACCATGCTTGATCAGGCCCTATCCCAGAGGAAAACACTTCCCCCCCCCCCAATCGCGGCGTGGCGGCCCGATTATGTCTTAATGCAATCAGGCTGCCATTCTATCCCCTATCGCAGAAAGCGATCTGCCACCAGAGGTCCCCGAGATTAATGTAAACTAGTGATGACGAAATGTTGGTGGTTACTCAACTTTAAGAACTTTTGGAATTACAAAGGACAGGTCTGTTGCTCTAGTAGTCCAGTAGTTAGTTCTGCTGACTGCTGAACTAGTGGTAGCGAGTTCTATTCCCTCCTAGGATAAATATTACCATAACAAGCTAAGCCTAATTTGGGATCAGACGCCCGTTTGTAAGGTGTGTCAAGTCATCGCTTTCGAAAATATTTTTTTAAAACCTTACCTACTATGTTTTGTTGCAATTGGTAGGGATCTAAAAGTAAGTAGAGATCGAAAATAAGAGACTTACTGTACAGGAATCTGTACTCCATTACTGTTCTTATATACATAGAGCGTCTCTTCTACAATCACGTTTTGATCCTCATCATCGCCGTACGTACCAGTCCACACATCCACCAACTTGTCGAACAAAGATACCGTTTCACCTAAAAAAGGCCTCGATTGAATAATTTTCACTAAAAGCAAAATATATTTCACCGCCATCTAGCGAAAGCAACCTGAAATACGTTGTAACTACTGATCCTGCATTGCACAATAAAAGTTCTCAAACTGATTATTTTGGTCATGTATAAAATCTAGACTACCTGGTTGAGATGTGTAAGGCCTAAATTAGAATTTTAACTAATAACATAGTAAATGTATTAATCTGATCAAACCAGAGGATAGATTTAATAACTTCGTTCTATTTTTAATGCGGATACAGGAGCATATGGTGTTTAAACTAAAAACCACCCTAACAGCCGGCCTTAGTCACCTTACTCTAGGGAGCACACGCCCCAGAACGACGCCGCAACTAACTAGGCCCTATCCCAGGGGAAACCAGAGCTTCCCCCTGCCTATCAGCCTATCACTAAATGACAGAAGAAATCAATGTTTACAACAATAAAATTACTAAAATACCTGTAAAACTGAGAAGGGATCCATCAGGCAGTAACTCCAGGTCCTCATCGCCTACATTCCAACAATTTATTTCTACTTCCATATCACTGTTGGGCATCGGGAACACCTGTATTCATTGACATAATGTTTTATTTTCACTTTATTCTTTTTAAGGATTAAGAACACGGAATGTCAGAACCACTATTCATCCCGTGGGTGTCGTAAGAGCCAACTAAGGGAGCAAACTACGTAGAACAACAACCCGTCTGGCCAGCGTGTTATCGTAGGCCAAAATCTCCATACTAGGGAGAGGCCAATGTGCAGCAGTGGACTATTAAATGCTATAAATGTAATGTGATGTCAATTCTTAAATACAGAAATTAGTACTGCCATGTATGTGCTGTTTTCTTCCCCATTGAAATATTTCTTGGTGACGCCTCCATAGTAGTCGATGCGAGCACGGTTCTGATCTGCGCTGGCCCTGTTAAAGAATTAAGGTCTTACTTTGAACCAAAGAATGGGAGAGCTAGGGTTCATCACATCCAAGTCCTCACGGAAAACCGGTGTTAATTAATTCTTTCGTTTTTTTTACACTGAGTGTGTAAGGTTGCTCGTGTGGTGAAGGATTAAGAATATAGAGTGTCACCACCCCTATTCATACCGTGGATGTCGTAAGAGCCGACTAAGGGCGCAAACACAACAGTGACAACAGCACTGCAAAGAGAAGGAAAACTTGATAAAAACCCTATAACAACTCGTATAGCCAGCGTGGTAAAATAGGCCAAAACCTCCTTTATAAAGAGAGGCCTATGTATAGCAGTGAACTGTTAAAGGCTTGATGTGATATGAGTGAGGTTGTCAGAGGTTAAACACTCAAGGGTACACAAAGCGGAGTAGAGTTGCAGGTGTCCATAGGCGTCGGTGGTCACTTATCATCAGGTGACCCGTGTTTTACGGTATGCAAAAGAGCACGTTTGCATACCGTAAAACAAAATATGATTTTGGGCCTTTTCTAGCTTTTATAAAACATACTAGCTATTGGCTTCGATCACGTGATTTTTTTCTTTCTCCATTTTTCTAACTGTGAAAGTAACGAACTTCGATACTACCGTCCATTCATTTATTTAACCCCGTTAGGGGTGTTCCAAAAAGCCTTTGTGTGGTGAATCTAATTATGGATGACTTTATTTTCTTACCATATCTCAAAGGGTGTCTTCAGGGTGGTAACAAAATTGATATTCTCGCCAGTGAAGTGGTACTCCGTCGGCCATTCTATTTCATGTTCTTCATCATCTATGGGGGCAGCAGAAATTATTACATAGAAATTAATTGTTTTCTCTCATAACGAACCCTAAAAGTTAAGTAAATATCCCATCATTTGCCATTTTTTTATGAAAATATAAAGAAGAACTCGTAACTAGCGAGCGTGTTTGAAATACGAGTATATAATAAACGTGACAGAGAAACAAGCTGTATTTTTACCAAGAATTTTGGCAAAATGTACTCCATAGTTACGGTTCTCACCTTTGGACGGGAATAGGGCTATGGAATAAGCCCATCTATATATTATTATATGTTTTCTATCAAAGATTAGTGGCTTATGGAAATGTCAAGATAATAGTAGTTTATAGCCATCTTACGATGTAAAAATACACAAGACTACGACAACGACCCTCAGCTATCCAAAAACTACCTACACACTTTGACTTGTGGGTGTGACCTAGGCTGTACTTAGGCAGCAGGCACCAGGGACTTCCTTTCTAGAGTATACTTGGTTCCCCGGCTATTAGTATCCGAGACGGCGTGCGGTTTTAGTCGGTTCGAGTCCGACATGCCACCGAAAGGTGGTATCCGAGGGGATTTCAAAAAAGGCAGCTGTTACACCTATAGCGCTAACACTAATTTATAGTGATCCCATAGTTTAATTCCTAGTTTTCAGAAGTTTTTTTGAAGATTTTTCTACATTCTGAATGCTTAAGATTATTTGAAGAATTAAGCTTACTAGCTGACGCGCAGAAGTTGCGAGGGGGAGGTAAGCAGAAACGGGAAAAAAATATTCCTTATGAGAGCAAAAGGAATCATTTTTGTTAATTATTTATTGATGCTCGGCTCCCATTGGTCAAAGCGTGATGGTATATAACCTTCCTCAATGAATGGTCTATCCAACACTCCAAGATTTTTTCAATTTGAATTAGTAGTTAGCGAGATTAATGCGTGCAACCAAAGAAACATACAAACTTTTCAGCTTTATTATAATATTAGTATAGATTATTATTATTCACTTACTTAATAAGACGTGGCTGGACATAGAGTTAACACAAAAAATTAAAACAAAAATGGCTGGAAGAACCGCCATTGTGTTGCACTTACTACAACTAAACTAAGAGATTAGCCAGTATTTCCAAAAAATGTACTTTTATAGGGAAACAGTGATAAATATAAAGCCGTGTTCACGTTGGGCTTTCGTAATGTGAAACACGTTCATTGAATACTATGATATGGATGGTACTTTGTTATAAATAAGAATTTTACTAAAAAGAAATCAGTCTATAAAATTGGTCAGTGCAAGTATAAACACCTACCTGTGGTGTAAAGGTCGGGAGGTAAAGATCGGCAGTTAATTACCATCAGACAGAGGTAGTTACATACTATTAGATAACCATATTCTCTTTTGTCCTCATCTCATTGGAAAACTCCTTAACAAACAGGAAATTCGTTTCTAAAGTAAAAATGTAAGTTGAGGCAAGGAGAACGTAGAAAAAAGTTAGTAAAAAGAAAGCGAGTGCTGGTCATCATCATGTTTTATAAAAGCTGGAAAAGGCTGCTAATGTCATATTTTGTTTTACGGTATGCAAACGAGCAGACGGGTCACCTTGATGATAAGTCACTACGGACGCCCATGGACACCTGCAACTCTACTCCTCTTTAGATGTACCCTTGAGTGTTGAGCCTCTCACAACCTCACTCACATCACATCCAGCCTTTAACAGTCCACTGCTGGACATAGGCCTTTCGTTAGAATTGAGGTTTTGGCCCACTATACCACGCTAGCCAGACGGGTTGGTGTAGGGTTTGTTTCAAACGAGGTGGGCCCCGATCTGTCGGACGCCCAATTTGGTTTTCGGGCGGGGCGTTCGACAGTCGACGCTGTTTTGCGCCTGAGGGCCGTGACCGAAGAGGCTGTGAGCTGTGGCGGCGTGCTGTTGGCGGTGTCATTGGACATCGCCAACGCATTCAATAGTCTGCCATTCAGCTGCATCAGGGAAGCACTCCACTATCATGGGGTGCCAAAGTACCTGAGGCGGCTAGTGGCAGACTATTTAGAGGAGCGTACCGTCGTGTAAGAGGACCGAGATGGTAATTTGAGGTGTCGGCCCATGTCGTGCGGTGTTCCACAGGGGTCTGTTCTTGGACCCCTCTTGTGGAACATAGGGTACGACTGGGCCCTTCGCGCCGATTTCCCCCCCGGGCTGGGTGTAATCTGTTACGCAGACGATACCTGTTTGGTGACCTGTTTGCTCGTTTGCCTCCTTTTGTTAATGATTCATGATGTTCATGTTTTGTACAGGATCGACCGGAACACCTCAAACGGTAATAACGGTTTATAGAGAGCTTTATTATTTAATTAATATATTAGAGGCACTCATTAAAATTATCAGAATTTTAATACATATATAGATATTGATTAAAATATAACGACTTATGACGTTCGATAATTTTTATCTAATTAACATTATTATGAAATATTAAAACAATAAGGGCCACGGGTTTATAACAAAATGGTATTTATTATAGGTTTATTATAATTAATAATAGCTTATCAGAATAGTTATTAAACTACGCAAAGTTTAACGCGATCCATTACAGCTTGATAGGCCGGTTGGCGCGGTAGTTAGTGGTACTCCCAACTAAACCAGAAGTCGTGTATTGGATGTTCACCCAGGCCAAATAATTATGTGATGAGTATAATCATTTGTTCTGGCTCATAATAGTTTATCTAATACCAGCTGATGAGCTAATTCGCGTGCATCTCTCAAAAGAAACAATTTTCCCTGTTTTTACAAAAAAACATTGATGCTACGATCCTATTTATCGTAGCATGATGTTATATAGTCTAAAGCCTTCCTCCATAAAAAGGCTATCCAACACTAAAAGATTTTTCAATTCGAACAAGCAGTTTCTGAGATTAGCGCGTTCAACCAAACAAACAAATAATCTGTTTACCTCTATACACCTCTGTTTACCTCAGACGTGCGAAATTTATTTGAGGAGGGCATTCAAAAAATTACGGCTACCGAATGGTCTAAATGCGTATCCCATGTTGTCAAAGAAGAGGAAAAAATGAGTATTCTAGATATGTTAATTGACAATATCACAGACACATTTATAATAAATGTTACAGAAAGTGACAGCGATAGCGATGACGGCGACGATTTATAAAATAAAATATTACCATACATAATACATCTATTTCTTTTATTTCTCATGTTTCTTCATGATCTCATTTTTTTATTTATTTCACACACAATTATTAAAGAAAACTCTCAGATCCTTAATAAAATTAATCGTCATAACTAAATTATCCGTTCAGAAATATTTAATTGCCTGATATACTTAGTTTCTATTAAAGCAGTAGTTGTTTAGATATACTACTATAAAGGAAGGAAGAGCAATCCATCTGAAAATATTCCATTTCCGTATCGAGTAATTTCGCAACGTCACTATTTAGTACTTGTCATAACGTTGCAACACTGAAATTGTCAAATCTGGAATCGAATTAAAAGGTATACTACAGCTTTCTTACTACAAGCTCTGCTTAGTTTTAAACTAGATGGCGTTGTATGTTTGATGTCTAAATATTATTGTTATAATAAAAGTATACCTTATTAAGGTGCGTGTATTTGTAGAGCCACAGAGGGACAAAACATAACCTCCAAGGGACATCACTGCAATTAATGTGTTTTTTTTATGTTAGTACAATTTAAAGTAGAACAGGTTAAAGTTTGATGGTATTCATAACAGGTTAAGTTCTAGAGATGAATAGGTTAAGAGGGAATAGAAACTAATAGACGTTACAATCCTCAAGTTTTTTGAATTCCCATAGAGGTCTACGAGTAATTGTGTTTAGTTTGTCTAGAAAATGTTGTATACTTAATATTTTTCAAAATTTTCTATTTCCAGGTATGCCATCAAAGTTTACAATACAGACCTGGGCAAAGTTGTAACTCATTTTGTCAACAACTATTATAACTTTAATGACACAGCATCCGAAGAAGAATTAAAAATGCAAGGTAGATATTTAGACACTGGCACAAACTATAATTAATTAATTTTATTAAGTTTATATAGGTTTATGTATGTATGAGTGTTTATATATTGTGTATGTCTCTGGACTTCAATTATGTTAAATTTAATATTTTATTTTGCACCTACCGCATCATATTTCTACATCACCTGAAGGTTGACGGGGTGGAAAATCCTTTCGGATCTCCGGCTCCGTGGGGATGTAGGAGCCAGGAATATGTGTACTAAAAACCACCCTGACGGCCGGACTCAGGACATGTTATTTCAGGTCGCCATCCTATCGACTACCGCAGCAGTTAATCTGCCACCAGAGGTCCCCACTCTCTGGCAGCCTGCGGCCCCGTCAACGGCTAATAGCGCCGTCGACGTCCTCTACGAACGGGATCCGCCCCTTTTTCGGGGAAAGAATGCCTAATGGCATTAAGTCCGCCTTTGTACAACATGTGCATTAAGTTTAAAATAAATAAAAAAATATTTTTAAATATCAATCTAATGAATTTTAAAATTTTAGTGGCGTTTTGCAGTAAAGCTGGAGAGCTGGGCGATCATTCCAAAACTGATATTCAGATGCTCCACCCTGGTATCTCACAAGAAGTTGACGTCGCATTCGATAGTTATACTAGACACCACTCAAAGGAGTACAAAGAGAAAGAAAGAGATCATATGGCAATACTAATCAAATATAAGCATTTTTGATTTCATATTAACTTTTATCTCCCCAAGAAATTTAGACTAACACACACGTTGCACAGATACGTACGAGTAAGCACATTCCCTATACACTACAATGACAATTGTTGTTTTTACATTATTATTTTGTTACTAACACTTTCTAAAAGAAACTCGTATGTTTCCTATTTAAATATTCGCTTTAACTGAATCATCATTTGATGTTCCTATTAAGTCTTCCTTCCTTGCTATCTTAGAACTATTTCAGTCTCAGCTCTGTTCCCGATCTGAGACTTGCCTTGATAACCTTAGCACCCTGGGCCTATCCGTTTCTTTACTCCAATTTACCTCTCTGTCCTATTTGAAAATTATTACGAGGGCTGAAAGAAAAAAAAAAACAAAATCCTTTGTAATGTTCTGAACTCTAATTGATGAACATGATGACAAAAACTGATATTTCCATTCAGATCAAGGTGAGTGTGGATCGTGCTGGGCTTTCTCCACTACAGCAGCAGTTGAAGGTGCTATTGCAAGGATCAACGGAGACCGTTTATTGGATCTTAGTGAACAGTCACTTATTGACTGCGCTTGGACGTCAGTCTAAGAAATAACACATTTTAGATTTGTAAAAATGATGGTGCGCTCGGTTAGCCCAACTATATTAGGTTGCCTCGGCATTTTTTTAACCTCCAAAATCCTAGTTATTTCATAATCTTTCTTCTTCGTGATCAGTTCTTTCTATCCATAAGTACGTAATACTTCCATACTTATATTATGTTAGTGTATTTTGTTAGTTACGCTTTCACCACTAAACCGATTTTAAAAATTATGTCAACAATGGGGCTTCCCATTGTTAACATAATTTTTATTATCAGCAAGTAACATAAGCTACTTTTTACCGTGATAAGCAACATACAGGCGGGCGAAGTCGCAGACAAAGGCTAGTATAGAATAATTAACAGTATATACAAAGAAATAAATGAAAAAATATATTTCGGCATCCATCAACGGTATTCTGTTACAGCTACGACAATAATGGATGTAATGGCGGAACACTAGATGGCGCTTTGAAATACGTGCTCACAAATGGCATTCCGACTGAAAAAGACTATGGCGTCTATACTGAACATGTTAGTATTCAGAACATAACTAACTCTTATATTAAAATAAAATAACACGATATAGTAAATTTCCTGGTCCAAAAAAATAGAGTACCCTGTAAAAACCTGTTATTTTCCCAGGATGGTTACTGTGATATCTTCAACATGACCAATACATACAAGATTAAAGGCTTCGCTAAAGTCACTCCTCGCAACCCCAATACGTTGAAAGTAGCTCTGTACAAATACGGGCCAGTAACAGTAGCGATACATGCTGAATGCTGATGAATCATTATTAAAGTGGGATATTTCTTACTAATTTATTGTTTATCTTGGTAAGTACAGCATTTGCAATTCATATACCTGTCACTCTGAATAACTGAATAACAAAAAATATAAGTTTAGTTAAGTGATTGAAAAATAACGTTTATTCGTTTTTATATGACCTAAAGTTAATTCAGATGTCCTTTACTTAGTGTTGCTCAGAATGGTGATGGACAAACCACTCAGATCAGGAAGAGCTGCGTGGAGGAAAACCATCGTTACATGGTAAATTAAGGACAGATGAGTGGTCACTCATCAATGGTTTTACAACTATATTCTCCCAATTTGATAAATTGGTACTTTGACACGATTTATGAATTGGACTAAACGAGAAAATACAATCTATAAGGATGCAAAATTGAGAAATGAAAATTCCAGTTTATTACAACTGATTATGAGAAAAAGCATCCTTTTTGAAAGGCTGGCAACTCGCTTGTGACTCCTGAGTTGCAGGCGCTCATGGGTGGCGTTAGTCACTTTCCATCCGGTATCTCGTCCTCGTTTGCCCCCCTAACATAAAAAAAATTTTGGTCCATAAAGTTGGTGATACTTTTTTTAATGTTGATTATGTTTATATTTTGTAGCGAAACGGCTTCCATCAACCACGGAGTGACGGTCGTGGGCTACGGCCACCGCAACGACTAAAACTACTGGCTGGTCAAGAACTCCTGGGGGGAATCCTGGGGAGAAGACGGCTACATTCTCATGTCGGCCAAAAACAATAACTGCTTCTTGCTTGATTCTCCTTATTATGCTGCAGTTTGATATAATATGATATAAGATTCCACGTGCTTTTAAACATATCGATTTTATTGGTAACCATCACTTGCATGGAGAGATATAGATAGAGAGATAGAGATTCGTGCTTTGGTAGAAACTTTTTTTAAATTTGTTTACACTTCCTGAATTACACGAGGCGGTCTTAATGCAACATGGCATTATCTACCAATAAACCTTAAGATGATTCAGTAAGGGACATGGCAGATGCAATTGTATTATGAAGAAGGATAGACCCTATAAAAAGGTAACAGTATTATTAATAATGCCATTTAAAATACATAGACGAATAGACAAATAATTATTTTATATAATATAGATACGGAATAAAATAAATACAATTCCCTAAACCTATTCCTGGGTCGCAATGCTCAGGTGCTGTCGAAGTTGCATGTTTTGCTCTCATCTATCACGCGAAGGACGCGACACCCGCACGGGGAGTCATGGAACACTAAGAAATAGGTCTTTTCTAAGGTGTTGAGATCATGAGGGTATTTCTGCTAGCTGTTTCTTGTTGAATTCTTGGACTTTGCTATTTCAGCACTCTCGGATGCTTTAAACGTGTTACGATTTGGACCCATACCCTCAGGGCGGGTAAGTGAGGCCCAAATCCCTCTTCCCATATTTCTGGGCGAGACTCAAGGAGTAGTAATGCGCTTGTGGCCTTTGAGGTGCCTCGCTTACTCATTTTCTCCCCTGCCCCTTGTCACACAATGTCACATTCCGCCCCTTACCTGAGTTCATTAAAAATAGTTTTTGAATCTGAGACTTATAAGGCAAAATTATATACTTATCTTACATATACAATAAAAATAATAAGTGTTTATATGAGTTTTAGGTGGTTTTAGGTGACATTCGCAATTATCCTTCAGAGGCCATCCCCAACACTTGATAACACCATCTATCGCTATTTTCTTGAACTAATTACACAATGACAAAATTTTGCATGTGTAGGATAAAATGTTAATAATAGTCATTTACCCATTTGATTTAAGAATTATCTTACAACTTCACTAATCTGTTCAAACTAATATTTACCAATCACTTAAAATATATTACAGTGCCATCTATTGCTAATATTAAAAACTACGTAGTCTTTTCACGCGTAATAACGTCAAGTCGTTCAAGTAACCAATTTACGAGCTTTACCTTCTGTTTTATTTGTAGTTATAACATTTTTACAAGGGCTTTCAAATGTTTATTAGGTTAATTTTTGTACCTGAATATTTCAAATAACTTTCAATATAATTATATACGTTTAGTGCATTCATACAAAAAAAGGCCTCTGTAGCGCTGGTTGTCTTTAACTTCGCTCATTAAGGTGATAGATTTAAATTAGAACTGCTTACAATTCTGATTGTTGTTCTCAAGCCTATTTTGAATATAAGCCAATATTATACTTGTCTTTTGTTCTTATCGGTATTTATTTATTTATATAAAACTTAATGCACATATATTGTACGAAGGCGGACTTAATGCCATAAGGCATTCTCTCCCAGTCGACCTTCAGGTGATGTAGAAATATGACGCGGTAGGTGCAAAATAAAATATTAAATTTAACATAATTGAAGTCCAGAGGCATACACAAAATATAAACACACATACATATGTCTTCTTCTGGCAGAAAAAGAGACAGTGTGCACAAATGTAAAAGCGTTTTTGTTGTAATAAATACCACTTGTACTATAGACTGCGTCGGTGGCGCAGTGGTAGCGTATGCGACTGCTGTGAAGTCTCGGGTTCGATTCCCGGGTCGGACCAAATGTTTGTATGATCTACAAATATTTGTTTCGGAGTTTGGGTGTTTTCTATGTATAATATGTAAGTTTTTACAAAAAAAAGGATTTAAGTATTCTTTCGGTCAATCTAGCTTTCTTAGTACAAGCTTTGCTTAGTTTGAAACGAGATGGCGTTGTGTGTTAGATATCTAAATATTATTCGGGTCCTGAGTGAAGAAGCATTTCTCTTTCACAGCAAAATTATAGTAACCAAATCAGCTAAGGTAGGGATTGACGTAAGTAATAAGCTGGATTTGGTCAGACATTTAGTCCACCATTTGAACACCCTGTTATAGCTCAGTAAAGTTTTCACTGTGGGAGAGCCATGCTTCGGCACGAATGGGCCGGTTCGACCGGAGTGATACCACGGCCTCACAGAAAACCGGTGTTAAGCAATTCTTTCGTTGTCTTTCACTGAGTGAGTGAGGTTAACGGAGCCCGCTGACTCGAGCGGGAGGGACTCCAAGGGCAGCAACGCACTTGTGACCTTTAAGTTGCAGGTGTCCATGTGCGGAGTTAGTTGCTTACCATCAGGTGACCCGACTGCTCGTTTGCCCCCTTATACCATAAAAAAAAACAGTAAAGTCATTCCAAAGTCCTTTCTTACCATCTTCGACGGTACGTATAAACCCAGTTTCTATACCAATATCAGAATTACGAATATCGAATTTTTTGATATGTGTATCATGTTGTATTCATCGTCTCAACCACACGACGTGACCTCAGAATACGTGATCAATGTTCCGAGGTCGAGAATCCCAGTTTCAAGCCAGACCAACCGTTCTGTTTATTTTAATTCTCCTGAATTTCTAAATGTACAAGGTTAGGCTCAGTTCACAGTTACCTTTAGTCAGTAGTATCAGGTCTAGGGTAGTCTGCTTTACTGGGTTCGATTTCTGGACGGGGCAAAATATTATAGGGGTTTTCTGAGAGAAAAAAATTTAAAGCCTAAGTTACTCCTTATATAGACAGCAACCTGGTAGTCAAATATTATCAAAATCGCTTCAGCCATTCTGAAGATTACCCGGTACAAACAGACAAAAAATATTTAAATTGGTTTTTAGGCATAGGTATCGTGCAAATAATCGTGTGAGCATGAAAGCAACCAATTACATTAAAAATAGAACTTTAATAATATTTATTATGTCGGAATATTTTAACATTACTCTATTGCTTAAACATAGTATATCGGTCAACTTACTATTCCAATTAATTGTCTATACCTGTAATGTTTCCGTAATACAATTTAATATTTCACCTGTCACTACTGGCTCGCGGTAGTGTGATCCAAACCTAACGTATGGAATCTCAGAGAGAATTAGTGTAGTGTACTCTCTGTAAGATCCTCCCAAAATATGCAAGTACTTGAAGAATTAATGATAGCCTTTTCTTCATTAACGCTTTCAATTACATTAGTTTCTATAAACACCTGCACTGTAAACGATCATTCATGATGATAAGAGTTCTGGAGTCGCGTGGACTGGAAGACTTAGCGTGGCCCAAGCGCACAAATGTTGAGAATTCGACTTTTGGCTTAGCAGTCTGTTACACAAGCCACTAGGCCATCCTGGAATCCATTATTTCTTTGTTATTGTCCGTGTAGTGACGGATTAAGAATACTGAATGTCACTACCCCAATTCATCCCGTGGGTGTCGTAAGAGGCGACTAAGGGCGCAAAACAACGAAAGGTCATCAGCACTGCAAAAATAAGGAAAGCTTGACACAAACCCTGTACTAACCCACCTGACCAACGTGGTATAGTAGGCCAAAACCTCCTTTCTAAGGAGAGGCCTATGTCCAGCAGTGGACTGTTAAAGACTCAGAACAACAATTTGTAGATCACACAAAGTGTCTTCCCATGTGGTGTTTGAACCCACAACACTCGACGCAGTAGGAAACGGTGTGGCGACTGCTTAAACCTCTACGCCATCCGTGCAGTCAATTCATTCCAGAAGCTAAACCCGTTTCGGGGGTGAAGGGGTACTCAAGGTTGGCCACACATTTGTGTCTTTTGAGTCGAATGTATCAATGGACGGCGGTAGTCACTTGCCGCGATGACGCGTCTACTTGTTCCTTTCCTATACCTTAAAAATAAAACGAGAATAGAGAGACTGATCTCGTTTTCTTTTCGACGTTGCCAATTTATTATTCATTATCAACATTTTATAGTCCACTGCTGGACATATGCCTCTACTTAGAAAGGTGGTTTTGCCCTACTATACCACGTTGGACAGGCGGGTTAGTACAGGGTTTGCATCAAGTTTTCCTTCTCTTTGCAGTGCCGTTGCCCTGCGTAGATTGCGCCCTTAGTGCCGACTAAGGGAGAAATCCTACGACACCCACGGGACGAATAGGGGTGGTGACACTCCGTATTCTTAATCCCTCACCACATGGACAATTTATTATTGGGAATTGTGAGAAACTATTTTAGTACCTAGGTACTAAAAAAGTTTTTCACGTACTAGTACTAGTACCTATAGTACAAGCTCCGCTTGTGGAAATGTGGTTGAATATTTTTTTTTTTTTTAAATACACCACACCTAACGTTGAAAAATTAAGGACTGAAGAACAGTTCATAACAATTCATCATGTTGTAAGCGGTTTGAAGTTTGAGTTTCTTGAGGCTTTATCTCAGTTAGTTGTCAGTAGCAAGCCTTGAACACGTCCAAATAAAACACCAGACAGAATTTGACTGACGAACGTTTGTTACAACGAGAACATTCTGACAATAGCAAGATTGGTATGATAGTGTAGCTAAAATACAACCTCTTTACTAAACACAAATATTGTATGTTAAGCAATGGACTACAAGATATAAACTAGACGTTACTCAGTATTAAACATTACAAGTAGAAGCACCAAAAAATGGCATAATTAAAATTGTTATGATACTTTAATGATAATAAAGATTCATATTTTAAACTTTAATGATTTTGAAGGATTAATGATCTAATTCAAGAACCATTCAAACAAATTATATACAAAATCATTAGACACTAACCCTCATTGATAAGATTACGTCCAACAAAATGGTTTCTCGCCTCTGGTGTCATTAATCCCTATCCACCAAATGACTTGCAATTAGGGACAAGGGCGAACTACAAGGTGGTTGGTTCTGACATTTGGGTACGTGGCTAAGGTTATTAATCAAATTTTAATGTTTCGGATATTGACGCACAACGCCATCTAGTTTCAAACTAAGCAGAGTTTGTAGTATGAAAGCTAGATTGACTGATATAATACATAAATGTTTACTCTTTTTCTGTAAACAAACATGTTATACATAGTAAACACCCAAACTCCGAACTATTTGAACCGGGAATAGAACCCGAGACCTCATCACAGCAGTTGCATACGCTACCACTGCACCACCGTGCCAGTCAAACTTAACTCAAGTTAATGGATGGAGTCATATTCAGCACATACGTGCAGGCTGGATTGGGGTAACGGCTTTGGACAACCGGTGTTAAAGCAGTTCTTTCATGGCTTTTCACCGAGTGAGTGATTTTAACAGAGGAACACCCCCGTCCCTTAGTTTAGAGAGGGGGTACTCGAAGGGTGATCAACACACACAAAGCAACAATCTTTGTTTTGTCAAATAGTAAGCAAAATAAATTTAATAAAAATTACACAAAATCTATGATATGCCTGTGCCGATCTACAACCGCCCGTATCCAAGGGGTTCTTATGAGAAGAAATTGCAAACAAACTCACTCACTCAAAAATTGTTATTTCTAACTTTCTTTATCAAAATATCGTCATTAATCACAATCCTGACAAAAATGACCCCGCAACACATATCGCAACAGAAAAGCATACGTCTTCTGCAGGTTCCATACGCCTGTCTATCCATGCCATCGTTTTTCTAGGGGGTCTGAGGTTGCACCAGGGACTTCCATTCTAGGGTATACCTGGTACCCCGGCTATTAGTACCCGAGACGGCGTGCGGTTTTAGTCGGTTCGAGTCCGACATGCCACCGATAGGTGGTATCCGAGGGGATTTCCGCACGAAAAAAAAAAAAAAAAAGGGGGGTCTGAGGTAACAGTTTATTTCGGAAAAGGGGGTCTCTTGCCAGAATAGTTTGGAGTCCCTGCCGTATATATAATATATATATATATCGTATTACTATTATGAATGCGAATGTTCAAAAACTTGGTGGTACTTTGTTTATAAATATTAACACAACTCACGACTTACGAAAGCTTTTCGTATATATTTTTTGTTAACGGATTTTTTGTTACATTTGGGAAGCACTTGGGTCTGTTTGACAATGCTCGAGCGATTCGAATGGTCGACAATGGTTGCATTCTTTCGCCACCAATAGACATTCACCCGTCTCACCCTAAACGGGTCTAGCTTTTTATACGTCGTTTACATATTTACGTATAATTATAGTTTATAAAAGTTACTGAAAAATATAAAATATGGTTTAAATTTTCAGTTATAACGAAAATTTTTAATAGATCGACTCGAATCATCGATAGCCAAAAGATTTTCGATCGGCTCGATCCCTCGGCGTTACGTAGAGATGTAGCTTCACACTGCATTCTCTATCGTATATATCATGGAGAGTGCTCCGAGAAATTGTTCGGACTAATACCGGCCGCAATTTTTCGCCATCGTTTCACAAGGCAAAATTTTCATCCCCATTTCTTGGCATAATTAGCACTCCATCACTGTGCGCTTTTAAAGACACTTTTTGCCTCGTATAAACAATCGTTGGAACAAGTTATCATCTTTTTTAATGGGACTAATCCCTCCCAAGAAAAGAGCGTACTCCTTACTAAAACGCCAGCAACGCACTTGTGACTCCTGAGTTGCAGGCGTTCATGGCCAGCGGTAGTCCCTGTCCATCAGGTAACGCGTCTGCTCGTTTCACCCCTCTTCCATAAAATCATTTGCCTTAATTTCACTCAACTGAACTCACAACAAATGCGTTAATCTCTACAACTGTCTGTCAGATTTGAGTTGTGTGTTGTTGCTTTATATTGCATAGCGCATTTATTTTTAAAGGCCGTTTAACGTCAGACTACCAACCTCAGGAGCAAAGCTGTCACTACAAACGCAACGACAATAAAATGTGAAATTGCGGCAAACTACTACTGTGCGCTTTTCGAGACGATTTTTGCCCCGTACAACCAATCTGTGGAACGGGTTATCATCTGCAGTATTTTCGGACCGATACGACCTTCAAACCTTCAAGAAAAGAGCATACTCCATCCTAAAAGGCCGGCAACGCGTTTGTGACTCCTGAGTTGCAGACGTTCATGGGCGGCGATGGTCACTTTCCATAAGGTGGCCCGTCTGCTCGTCTGCCCCCTCTAACATAAAAAAAACCTGTTGCCTGAAAGAAATATATTAAAATAAAACTAAACTTGATTTTTTTTTCAATACAAATTTATATTAAGAAATATCGTACTGATAAATCTGTCGATAATCTGTCTTAATTCGATTTTATATTTACTACTCGTACATTCAACTTACTTCAAATACTAAACCAAAAAATATATAGCGTGGCACATAACGGTACAATTATATCCAACAGTCCACTAATACCAGGTCAGCCAGACCTCTCAAAGCTATATGTACATTTGTAAAGGAAAGTTCACTCCCTTTGGTTGTCAGATCCATTAAAGCTTTCAATGCATTGAAATAAATTTATTTGAAAAAGGAAACTGTGTTTGACACATCGAAACCTTCGAATAGAAAATAAAATGTTTTCGGAAAAGCTTGTAAGGATTGAAATTAGTAATTAATCTGCTGTAAAGTAAAATCTTAAAACACTAGAAACACCGAAGTCGGTTATTCCTTGAAAGGAAAGGTTTGCGTTTCTACTATATTCCCACAAACCCAGGAGTCTAGACGTTTTATGAGCACCTTATGCTATTCTGTGATCTTCCTTTTAATAAGCCTAATAACGGATGACGGATTAAGAATACAGAGTGTCACCACCCCTATTCGTCCCGTGGGTGTCGTAAGAGCCGACTAAGGAAGCAAACTAAGCAGGACAACAGCACTGCAGAGAGAAGGAAAACTTGAAACAAACCCTTTTTTTTTTTTTTTTTTTTTTTAACGTGTGGAAATCCCCTCGGACCGTCACCCCTCCGGGGTTTGCGGCGGGGTGGTGTGTCGGACTCGGACCGACTAAAACCACACGGTGTGCCACTCTGCGCCTGTAACAGGAGGGATCCGGGAACAGCTGTTGTTAAGACATCCGGACCCCTCCTAACGCCAGCCCGCTCCTGGTGCGGGCTCCGTCTCGATGTTGATGTTCCTCTCTTTAGGCGACGTCCGGCACACGCGGACGCCGCCCTCTCGCGGCTGGCCAACTAATGCGGGTGGAGGGGAAACCCACCCCGTCCACCCGCGGCCACACTCAGGGCGGCATGAGGCTGTGATAGGCGGGCCTCCGCCGCCCGGTTCGCCGACGGCGGATCGGGTCCGAGTGGAGGTCGTCCTCCCGGGCCCTCTCCGCCGCCTCCTTCCGCGAGATTACTACCTCGCAGAAGGTTGCGACCGCGGTAAAACAACTGTCGCTACCGGCCATGGAGCGTACTACGGCCGGTAGCGAGAGATCCACTACGATGACTGCAGTGAGGGCCCGGCGCTGCGCCGCCCATGCGGGGCAGACCGCCAGCGTGTGCTGGGCCGAGTCCTCACTGCAGTCGCAGTGGTGGCAGGCGGGACTCAGTTCCCTCCTAGCGACCGTGTGCAGGTACTTTCCGAAGCAACCGTGCCCGGAAAGCACCTGCGTCAGTCGGAAGGAAAGGGTCCCGTGCTGCCGCCCTGCCCACTCGGCGATGACCGGCTGGAGAGCCTCCACGGCGGCGAAGCCAGCGCGTGGAGTCTCCAGCCGGAACGACCAACGAGCCATCGTGGCTCGGCGAGCGGCTTCGCGCCACTCGCGCACATCCTCGGGCGGAGGGCGAAATCCGCTCTCCGCCCGGGAGTCAGCCACTCGCCGATAAACTTCGGCGAGCACTTCCGCCTCCAAATCCCACGGGGGAGTTCCGGCCAACGCGCATGCCACCTCCGTAGAAACGGTGCGGTAACCGCGTATGGCTCTGACCGCCATTACCCTCTGAGGGCGCCAGAGGCGTACCTTATTCTGGGCGGTCAGAGCCGCCGCCCACACCGGTGCACCGTACAGTGCCATTGACCGGACAACCCCCGTGTACAGCCGTCTTGTCGCGACGCTGGGTCCACCCATATTGGGCAAAAGTCGCCCTAGGGCAGACGCAGCGCCGACCAGCTTTGGAGCAAGCTGTCGGAAGTGCTCGTCGAAGAGCCACCTCCCGTCGAGGATCAGGCCCAGATATTTCATCTGGGCCCGAACCGGTACGAGGACCGAGTTGACCACGATTGAGGCGCCAGGGGGTGGACCACGACGGGGCCCATGGAATAACAGGGCCTCCGTCTTATCTAGGGCCACCCGTAAGCCCAGCGCCTCAATGCGCCCGACCACCAGGGAGACTCCCCCTGTGGCCAGGCGCGCCTCTTGGAAGTTTGCCCCCCGGGCTGTCACGAGGGTATCGTCTGCGTAACAGATTACACCCAGCCCGGGGGGGAAATCGGCGCGAAGGGCCCAGTCGTACCCTATGTTCCACAAGAGGGGTCCAAGAACAGACCCCTGTGGAACACCGCACGACATGGGCCGACTCCTCAAATTACCTTCTCGGTCCTCGTACACGACGGTACGCTCCTCTAAATAGTCTGCCACCAGCCGCCTCAGGTACTTTGGCACCCCATGATAGTGGAGTGCTTCCCTGATGCAGCTGAATGGCAGACTATTGAATGCGTTGGCGATGTCTAATGACACCGCCAACAGCACGCCGCCACAGCTCACGGCCTCTTCGGTCACGGCCCTCAGGCGCAACACGGCGTCGACTGTCGAACGCCCCGCCCGAAAACCAAATTGGGCGTCCGACAGATCGGGGCCCACCTCGCAGAGGTGCCGGACGATGCGGGCAGAAAGAACCCTCTCAAACAATTTGCCCGCCTCGTCCAGCAGCACGATGGGCCTATTGGCCGCGACCGAATCGGCAGGCCGTCCCGGCTTCCTTAATAGGACCAGCTTCCCGCTCTTCCAGCACTCAGGGAAGCGTCCCGACGCCAAGCTAGCGTCGAACACCTCCCCGAGGCGGTCTGCCATGTGGTTGAGGGCCAGGGCCAGCACTCGGGCCGGTACCCCGTCTGGCCCAGGGGCGGTGTTCTTGGAACGGATCCGTAGAACAGCCGCCCCTACCTCCGAATCCCGGACGGGCGGAACATTGTCCTCCCCGTGCTCCCCGTCGTCTCCGGCCAGGGAGGCCATCGACGGGGGAGTGTGTTCCGCTCGTTGTGGGAAAAGGCCCTCAACCACTTCTCGCAGGAAGCTGGGCTGGAGAGTCTCCGTAAGGGGGGGGCCCGACGCGCGGAGCTTTTGTCGCACCGCGCGGTAAGGGCGACCCCAGGGGTCACGATTAAGACCCTCCAGCATCTCCTGTCTCTTTTCCTCTTTGGCGCGGCTAATGGCCAGCTTCAGAGTTTTCCGCGCCCGTCGGTACTCCTCATGAAGCCGGTCCTCCTCACCGTCTCCACGGTGACGCCGCCGACGATCTTTACACCATCCGTGGCTGTAAAGAGTCCCCGCAGCTTCTCGGCAAATGTGTCCGCCGTCTTAGCGCCTTCAGCCCCAGGGAACTCGAGGACTCGAGCTCCCGTCTGGGCGAGGCGCATTCTGACCCCCACCGTTCCAAAATCGTTGGCGAGGCTGTCCCGGGCCTTTTTGAAGACGGCCGCGTAGGACAGCCCGCCGTCCGCCGCTTCCGGGGACACGGTCACCACTACAGCCGCGGTTTTGGGCGGCTGCAGCTTCCGCGGCCTCTTTGTGGAGGCCGTTGCCACCGGTGGCGAAGGCTGGGCTTGGGCTGCTTTTTTGGCAGCCTTTTTGGCCCGCCTTCGGGACTTCTTGGAGCCCCTCGCCTCCTGCCAACCCTCGTTGGAGGGGGCAGGTGCGGAGGGGCCCGGCAGGGGTGTCGGAGTGGGGAGCGGAGGGAATGCCACTCCACTCCTCGGCGCCGTTTTAGGCCCCGTCTTGGCCGGCGCCTGGGGATGTGCCTTGGTCGGCGCCTTAGCCGGTGCCTTGGCCGGCGCCTGGGCCGGTGCCTTGGCCCCCCTCCTCGGCTTTTGGGGAGCCGATGGAGTCGGGGCAGACGCCGCCGCCGCGTAGGAGACGCGGCCTCCCACTACGGGGAGCGCGGTCGGAGCGGCGGCCTTAGGCCGCTGTGTCGACGCGAGCGGGGGGCGCACAACCGGCGCAGGGGGCAGTCTCGCCTCCAGGCCAGCCAGGCGTCCGTCCAGCATATTCCCAACTGCGATGAGGATTTCTCGCAGTTGGGAGTCAAATGCCCCTGAGTTGGTAATAGGGGCAGGCTGGGACGCGGACGGGGCTTCCCGCTCGGGGAGGTTCGCCTGGAAGCGGGCGAACTGAGCGCTCAGCTCGTTCACCCGCTCCGTCAGCCTCTCGTTGGCCACCTGCAGGCGAGACACATCGCCCACTAGGCTCTCCACGACCTCCGACAAGGCGGAGGAGGAGTCCTTAAGGGCCCTCACAAACGAGCCCTTAAGGTTCACGGACTTGGTGGCCACCTTGTCGATGACGGCCACCGCCGCTTTCGCCCTCTCCTGCACGGACACGGGAGCCTGGGGGGCATTTCCCCCCACCGGCTCCCGAACCTTGAGCAGGAGATCCGCGATCTCCTCCTCCGCTACGGCCTCGCCGTCCACCCGTACGTTCCTGTACGACTCCGCGTTGGAGAACGCGGAGCCTGATGGGATTGCGACCGAGGCCGGTTTGCGCGCCCTCCCTCGGCGGCTGCTTGCCACCTTTGGTGGCATCATTTCGCCGGACGTGTCGGTTTCCACGTCCCCTGAGCGTCCGCGTTTCCGGCTGTCGCTCCGCTCCGCTTCCATGGCCTCCGCGCCATCCGATGAAGCGGCGGATCCGGAACGCAGCCGATCCGATGCTCTTCGGCTCCCAGAGACCAGCGTCAGACTGACTTCTGGGAGCCCCATCGAGATAGGCGTCCCCGACGCCACCTCACCCTCAGTGGACGACCCATCCGCTCCACTGTTCTGTTTCTCCTTCCTTCCCTTCGTTTTTTTTCGTTTCCGTTAGACTTGCCTTCTGTTGTTGGTTATTTCCGATCGTTTTCTTTTGGTTTGAGTTTTGAATTTTATCCATTATAAATCCCACGAGTGGGGGAGAACTGAAGGTCCACCCGGGCAGAGATCCCCCATTACCCGGGCAAGCGTAAGTTTTTAACCCAACCGAGGGGTCCGCAGGTACCTCGGCTTGGAGTGCGCTCGCGACTGAACTTCCCATCAGCCATGCATCCCCTGGCCACGCACCAGAACACGGGATTCGGGGAATTTTTTAGAGAGGTTATCTTCCTCGCGGTCCGGGCGGTTAATCCAAGACCCTCGCCCCAGATCAGAGCCGCGAGACTTAACCACAGCGCTCTTCTCGGGATTGCGATATGCCGACGGTTGACAGGGAGACTACGTCCCCGTGCCAGCTCGGTGGTAGTGTGAGTACACGCCGAGCCCGTCCTCCTTTCTCCACCGCTATCAGCGGAGAAACTGTGGCCCCTGCAGGGCCCCGCCATCAGGTTTTTTACCGAGGTTTCCTCCTCCATGCTCCGAAGAGCGAAGAGCCAGCAGGGCAACCGGCAGACACGCCCACCCTGCTGGACCAGGCCTTGCCCGAGAGCCGATGAACGGCTGCCTCTTCTGCTAGAATATTGGCCGCTGGCGATAATCCTCTCCTCCAAGAGGACAAGGAGGAAACAGTACCATCGCCAGCGTTTCCAGGGTGCACCACGAGGAGGTTTTCTAGCCCAGCACCCCAAACCCTATACCAACCCGTCTGGCCAGCGTGGTAACTATACCACGCTGGCCTCTCCTAACAAAGGCTTTGTTAGGAGAGGCCTATGTCCAGCAATGGACTAGTAAAGGCTGTTGATGATGATGATGATGAATAACGACAAACAGAAGATATGCGTATAAGAGGATATGGGTAGAAATAGATTAAGCAGTAAACTGACGGATGATAAAGGATATTGGAAGAAGAAACAAGACAGACGATGGCTCTCACGTTATCTACTACGTCTCTGAATACCTGTTGGAGATGTATATAAATGTGTATAAATGTTTATCTGTAGATGTGTAAACATTGAAACTATGAGTCCGTGTGGGGGTCTAACAGTGCTTCGTTGTGATGAAAATTATTGCTACTTCTAAATTATAATCATATATTGAAATGATTGGCCTTATTTCAACTGTGATAAATCACTCCAGGGATTTGGTCATAGACAAAGATAAATGCCATCATTAACTTACTTAATCATAAAACTTTTTATCACAGACCCATTTTTTAGATTTAGGCCTTTGTAAGTCTAGTGCTAGCGTAATCATTATCATAAGCCGCTGTGGTTTTGTAAATTAGTCACAGGTGCGTTATAAATCATTATGATTTATAACACTTAATTGTGATTTTATTCAATTCCTAGTGCTTCGCACAACATAATCTGTAAATATATAAATATGTAACATAGGTACGGTTTTAAAATATTTAATTAAGACTAAATGTTTGTATGATCTGCAAAATAATATTTGTTTCAGCGTTTCATCATCAGCCTATCGCGGGCCACTGCTAGACATAGGCCTCTCCCATTGCACGCCATTTAGATCGATTTTGGGCTTCTCGCATCCAGCTCCTGCCAGCCATCTTGCGCAAATCGTGCGGAGTGTGGGTGTTTTCTATTTACAAGAAAATATATATAAGTATTTTATCAGTCAATCTAGTTTACATAGTACAAGCTCTGCTTAGTTTGAAACTAGATGACGTGTCAGATTTTCGAAATATTATTATTAATTAACTTTAAAAAAAAAACAATTCTTAGTTTACCACCCTTAATTCTCCTTTCTCTTTAAAAAAGACTCCCGCATTATGAATAAATCCTGCGTCGCGGGGGACTTTACAAACATACATGAATATGTAAAGACGCTAATAAGGCTCTGGGGTTCATTATTAGGACTTGTTCTTAATTTAACAACACGCAGCCTATTAAATTGCTCTAAAATGCCTACGTACTTAGTAGACTGGATTACAATTCAGTAGTGCGGGCCCGCAAGAAAAAATATATACCCTTCCATTGAAAGAATTCTGTGTAAATTTGCCCGATACCTGTACAAGCGGGAGTATGGTTATTACCCTTTCTTGTTTCCCTCTATGTTTGTGTCAGGGATGTTGGGCCTTGATACACTTGAGCTTAGACGAAACTTTATTCATATTGTGCACTAGTTGTTGCTAATTCACGATAGGGTAGACAATCCAACCGAATAATTACTTGCGCTGTTGTCGTCACCATCACCGACTCCTGAATTATCCTACAACGTGGCGTCTCCCACAAGCTGTTAGTAGCCCCACGGGAAAAGCTATCCAACTAATTAATAGTTTCCTTCAAAATAAAGTAGATGCAGACATATTTTTTGTCAGTTTACCCAAATTAATGATCTTTTTAAATAGTCATAAATAACTGTTACCTATAATGTACTCTGTATAGCTGTTAATATTTATTGACATCTTAATTCTATATTTCATGACATTTTATTGCATCGACTTTAGTGGCTATTTCTGTGTGAATGTCTGAATTATTAATTATTAGTTATTTGTAGTTATTTGTCGTAAGAGGCGACTAAGGGAGAAAACTACGCAGGACAACAACACTGCAGAGAGAAGGAAAACTTGAAACAAACCCTTTTTTTTTTTTTTTTTTTTAACGTGTGGAAATCCCCTCGGACCGTCACCCCTCCGGGGTTTGCGGCGGGGTGGTGTGTCGGACTCGGACCGACTAAAACCACACGGTGTGCCACTCTGCGCCTGTAACAGGAGGGATCCGGGAACAGCTGTTGTTAAGACATCCGGACCCCTCCTAGCGCCAGCCCGCTCCTGGTGCGGGCTCCGTCTCGATGTAGATGTTCCTCTCTTTAGGCGACGTCCGGCACACGCGGACGCCGCCCCCTCGCGGCTGGCCAACTAATGCGGGTGGAGGGGAAACCCACCCCGTCCACCCGCGGCCACACTCAGGGCGGCATGAGGCTGTGGTAGGCGGGCCTCCGCCGCCCGGTTCGCCGGCGGCGGATCGGGTCCGAGTGGAGGTCGTCCTCCCGGGCCCTTTCCGCCGCCTCCTTCCGCGAGATTACTACCTCGCAGAAGGTTGCGACCGCGGTAAAACAACTGTCGCTACCGGCCATGGAGCGTACTACGGCCGGTAGCGAGAGATCCACTCCGATGACTGCAGTGAGGGCCCGGCGCTGCGCCGCCCATGCGGGGCAGACCGCCAGCGTGTGCTGGGCCGAGTCCTCACTGCAGTCGCAGTGGTGGCAGGCGGGACTCAGTTCCCTCCTAGCGACCGTGTGCAGGTACTTTCCGAAGCAACCGTGCCCGGAAAGCACCTGCGTCAGTCGGAAGGAAAGGGTCCCGTGCTGCCGCCCTGCCCACTCGGCGATGACCGGCTGGAGAGCCTCCACGGCGGCGAAAGCCAGCGCGTGGAGTCTCCAGCCGGAACGACCAACGAGCCATCGTGGCTCGGCGAGCGGGCTTCGCGCCACTCGCGCACATCCTCGGGCGGAGGGCGAAATCCGCTCTCCGCCCGGAAGTCAGCCACTCGCCGATAAACTTCGGCGAGCACTTCCGCCTCCAAATCCCACGGGGGAGTTCCGGCCAACGCGCACGCCACCTCCGTAGAAACGGTGCGGTAACCGCGTATGGCTCTGACCGCCATTACCCTCTGAGGGCGCCAGAGGCGTACCCTATTCTGGGCGGTCAGAGCCGCCGCCCACACCGGTGCACCGTACAGCGCCATTGACCGGACAACCCCCGTGTACAGCCGTCTTGTCGCGACGCTGGGTCCACCCATATTGGGCAAGAGTCGCCCTAGGGCAGACGCAGCGCCGACCAGCTTTGGAGCAAGCTGTCGGAAGTGCTCGTCGAAGAGCCACCTCCCGTCGAGGATCAGGCCCAGATATTTCATCTGGGCCCGAACCGGTACGAGGACCGAGTTGACCACTATTGAGGCGCCAGGGGGTGGACCACGACGGGGCCCATGAAATAATAGGGCCTCCGTCTTATCTAGGGCCACCCGTAAGCCCAGCGCCTCAATGCGCCCGACCACCAGGGAGACTCCCCCTGTGGCCAGGCGCGCCGCCTCTTGGAAGTTTGCCCCCCGGGCTGTCACGAGGGTATCGTCTGCGTAACAGATTACACCCAGCCCGGGGGGGAAATCGGCGCGAAGGGCCCAGTCGTACCCTATGTTCCACAAGAGGGGTCCAAGAACAGACCCCTGTGGAACACCGCACGACATGGGCCGACTCCTCAAATTACCTTCTCGGTCCTCGTACACGACGGTACGCTCCTCTAAATAGTCTGCCACCAGCCGCCTCAGGTACTTTGGCACCCCATGATAGTGGAGTGCTTCCCTGATGCAGCTGAATGGCAGACTATTGAATGCGTTGGCGATGTCCAATGACACCGCCAACAGCACGCCGCCACAGCTCACGGCCTCTTCGGTCACGGCCCTCAGGCGCAACACGGCGTCGACTGTCGAACGCCCCGCCCGAAAACCAAATTGGGCGTCCGACAGATCGGGGCCCACCTCGCAGAGGTGCCGGACGATGCGGGCAGAAAGAACCCTCTCAAACAATTTGCCCGCCTCGTCCAGCAGCACGATGGGCCTATAGGCCGCGACCGAATTGGCAGGCCGTCCCGGCTTCGTCAGTAGGACCAGCTTCCCGCTCTTCCAGCACTCAGGGAAGCGTCCCGACGCCAAGCTAGCGTCGAACACCTCCCCGAGGCGGTCTGCCATGTGGTTGAGGGCCAGGGCCAGCACTCGGGCCGGTACCCCGTCTGGCCCAGGGGCGGTGTTCTTGGAACGGATCCGTAGAACAGCCGCCCCTACCTCCGATTCCCGGACGGGCGGAACATTGTCCTCCCCGTGCTCCCCGTCGTCTCCGGCCAGGGAGGCCATCGACGGGGGAGTGTGTTCCGCCCGTTGTGGGAAAAGGCCCTCAACCACTTCTCGCAGGAAGCTGGGCTGGAGAGTCTCCGTAAGGGGGGGGCCCGACGCGCGGAGCTTTTGTCGCACCGCGCGGTAAGGGCGACCCCAGGGGTCACGATTAAGACCCTCCAGCATCTCCTGTCTTTTTTCTTCTTTGGCGCGGCTAATGGCCAGCTTCAGAGTTTTCCGCGCCCGTCGGTACTCCTCATGAAGCCGGTCCTCCTCACCGTCTCCACGGTGACGCCGCCGACTGCGCGTGTAGGACCTCCGGGCACGTGTACAGGCCGCACGGAGGTCCGCCAGCTCCTGGGACCACCAGTAGACCTCCTTCCTTGGAGGCCGACGACCTCGAACGCGGGGCATGGCCGCATCGCATACATGCGTAATCGCATCGCGAAAGCGGCCAGCCCCCACGTCGACCTCCTCGGTCGGAGCCTGAGGAGACAGCCACGAGTGAATTATGGCTGCCTCCTCTAGTAGGTCCCGGTTCAGCCTGGCAACAGCCCACCGCGGAAAGCGGGATAAACGCCGCGCCACGTGACCCCTACTGGAGTCCTGGGTCCGGGAGAGCTCAAATCGGATATACAGGTGATCCGAGAGCGTCTCAACCTCTTCCAGGACACGCCAGTTCCTTACTCGTGCGGCGAGGGCAGGGGTAGCGAACGAGAGGTCCACTATCGACCCCCCCTGCTGTCGCACGCACGTGTTGGTGGAGCCTCTGTTTAGAAGACAGAGGCCCACCGAGGCCGCCCACTCCTCTACGGCCTCGCCCCTGGCGTCCGTCCTGGGGGAACCCCACGCAATAAACAAACCCTATACCAACCCGTCTGGCCAGCGTGGTATAGTAAACCTCCTTTCTAAGGGGAGGCCTATGTCCAGCAGTGGACTATTAAAGGCTGTTGATGATGATGATGAGTTATTTGTAATTTATATAAATAATTTAATGTATTGTTTTGTATAATGATCTGTGGTCTGTATATCTGATCGAATGTAGTATAGCATATAAGCGTTTTGGTTGTAAGACTATGAGCTTATAATGTTACTTAAATAAATAAATGAAACGGACACAAAGAACACCCAGACTGAGAACAACAATTTGTGAATCTCACAAAGTGTCGGACCCACAACACTCAGCGTAGTAGTAAGCGGCGTAGCGACCGCTTAAACCACTACGCCATCCGTGCAGTCATAATTCATTTAATTACAGGTATTTTTTTCAAACTCATGTATCATCATCAAAGTACTCTCTCCAAAACAAAACGTGAATTTTCCAAATCATTTCATAAATTACGGTGTTCTGACTCTGACATAACAAACATAAAAAAATGATAAACCAATCGAATATAAATTTATGAAAACCTGTTTTTAATCCGAAATAATAACAATATATCTCTTACATCTCACACACGGCCGTCTAATCCCAAACTAGGCAGAGCCTGTACCATTGTAACCAGACCGCTGATAAACATACTTATATATTTTTGAATAGATACATATTATAGATAAATTACACCCAGACACAGAACAAATGACCGTGCTCTTCCCACAATATTTGTCCTGGGTGGGAATCGAACCCACGACCTCCGGTTTAGCAGTCAGGGTCACTAACCACTAGACCAACAGGCCCGTCAAATAACTAGAAACTAGAGACGGCTGATGAATTCAAGTAGGCCTAATAAGTTTATCAAGATAATAAAATAATTAAAGTCCCTCTGGCAGTAATTATAAGGACTTAATTGAGTATTTTGGTGGAATCGTATCTTTCACGTATACGACCAGCACAAGTCTGCTTACTACGTGACAGAGCAGCGTGAATGTTACACACGGCTCGCATACACAATTGAACTGACGAAAGGAAAATACTCTTTGGATTACAGATGATTGGAAAATCTTTGTATCCTTTCTTAAATGTATAATGGCGTATAGATGCCTATTATATTCGTAAAATAGTTACTATTTATTTCTAGAAAAAGAGCAGAAAATAAAGAAAAATGAACACATCAACCTTTAATCTAGGTCCAGTATATTTATATTTTGATCCATCGTGGTACAAAAGACTATATACACACGGACATTTCAACGTATCCTGGTGGTTACGGACTAAGAATACAGAGTGACACATCCCCTATTCATCCCGTGGGTGTCGTCTGTATATAAACTACCACACTTTTTACCATTAACTTCTCAGTAAAACATTATCAATCATTATCATCAACAGCTTTTAATAGTCCACTGCTGGAGATAGGCCTCTTCTAAGAAAGGAGGTTTTGGCCTATTATACCACGCTGGCCAGAGGGGTTGGGTTGGTTTGTGTCAAGTTTTCCTTCTCTTTGCAGTGTTGTAGTCCTGCGTAGTTTGCTCCCTTAGTCGGCTCTTACGACACCTACAGGATGAAGAGCGGTAGTGACACTCCGTATCCTTAATCCGTCACCACACGAATAGCGTCACTACACGGATAGGTAAAATAATGTACTGAAAGTATGCACGTTATGATTTTGCAGATAGAGGATCAAATTCCGATATAATGCCTTATACATGTGCTTCGAAAATCCTTTCATAACATAATCAGAAATATTACAAGCAAGATGGTAATAAATTATATTTTCTGTGACCTGTGTAAGTGAAAGAGAGAGACCTATGTCCAGAAGTGGACTGCGATAGGCTGATGATGATGTGTGAGTGAAAGTTTTTCTTTTTATGTCTTTTTCTCTAATTATTGCTCTGAAAAGAGATTTGAAATCATAATCAAACTACGACTGCTAACACTTATAATCAAACTACGTTTACACTGCAATTTTATTTATTTACTAGCTGACCCGGCAAACGTTGTTTTGCCATATACATTACTTCTAGGAAATATTAAAAAAATATTTAGAGGTAGGTAGGTCACCCTTGTCATTTAGGGGTATGAAAATTAGATGTTGGCCGATTCTCAGACCTACAAGATGTGCACACAAAATTTCATAAAAATCGGTCCAGCCGTTTCGGAGGAGTATGGTAACTAACATTGTGACACGAGAATTTTGTATGTATAAAATTGGCTCCTACTAGTAATAGCGTATGGCCTACCTCCATAAATGGGCTTTCCAACACTACAATCAATTTCCAATGCGAACCAGTAGTTTCTGAGATTAGCGCGTTAAATCACATACAAACCCTTCAGTTTTATCATATTAGTATAGATAAAAGTGACGACTCTAATAAAAAATATTTTCCAAAGCTTCATAATATTTTCCCAGTTTTTCAGTGGTTCTGTCTGTGTGTATCTCGGCCCAGGGCTGTAGCCGAGCCCCGCTCTCCGCAGATCGCGTCGGGCTACCGCGCGGGACGGTCGTTATGCCCATTTGAATCGCGCGCTTTCTAGTGTCGTAACAATGGTAAAATACAACGTTCTCTTTGCCGTTACAATCGCCATTTCTCTGGCTGTTGGTAAGTGTTTAAAATAATTAATAAATTTACTCTTTATTATCATAATAATTTCACGATCGTTGAAATTTAAAATTTGGAATACTAATTGTTTTTTTATTGAGTGTCTTGGCTTAGGGTCTGTGTTTTGATTATGATATACGGTGCCAATTAAAAAAAGACAGTTGAGCACTATGGGTATGAAAACTGATAATTATTAATACTTATCATTTTTTTACAAATGAATATGGAATAAAAACAGCTGTTTTTGTTACTTACCTACTCATTTGAGATTTTATTGGTAACTAATAGAGAATTTTATAGATACAATTTTTATTCAAAAGGTAGGTATGACAATGTTTTTAGTATTTTTACAAAATATTAGCTTATAACGGGCGTTGTTTATTGAGAGTTTTTAAAAAGAAGAAATATTTATAAATAGAATACGCTCTATGAAACTGAGTCTTACAAAACTTTCCCTTTTGAAAAACTTCTTTTTTTATGTATTGTTGACGTTTTGATCTGATTGCACCGGCTAGGTTGCTGTCTGACTGGTTCAGTTATGCACGGCTGCCCTCGTTAAATCCATAAGATATAAGATTATTCGTTTACCTAGAAATTTTCAGTATCTATAATAATGTAAGGTTGGTTTATACACAAAAACTAAATAAGCTCTGTACCGATTGTGCTCAAATTTTGTCAGGATGAGGGACAGACCGCTTTGAAAATTTCTTTTTATCTATTTTTCGAGTCAGTTTTGTTCTTTAGTTCTCATCATTGATGAAGCTACCACAACGTGCCACGGCGGAGCGTAGTAGAATACAGCTATTTCTTTATATTTAGTTTTTATTATTTTACATCGCACTCATTATCATCATTAACAGCCTTCAGTAGTCCACTGCTGGACATGGACTTTAGAAGGTTTTGGCTTACTATCACGCTGGCCAAAATCTACAATGGCGGGCGTTATGTGTGTACTATATATATTTAACTTCACACATAGTTTAAAAATGTTACATTTCTGCATCTTTACATATCAAATCACATCAGCTTTTAATAGTCCATTGCTGGACATAGGCCTCTCCTTAGATAGGAGGTTTTGGCCTACTGTACCACGCTGGCCAGACGGGTTGGTATAGGGTTTGTGTCAAGTTTTAATTCTCTCTGCAGTGATGTTGTTCTGCGTAGTTTCTCCCTTAGTCGGCTCTTACGACACCCACGGGATGAATAGGGGTGGTGACACTCTGTATTCTTAATCCGTCACCACACGTCATCGGCAGTCTATTGATACAATATTAAAATATTAGAATTGAGGCCCAGGTAGCAGATTGACTTTTGAGGCAATTCGAAGATATGAATGCGTGTTACATAATTTATTTCAAATTTCATAATTTGCGTCGTTATTATGAAATATAGATTTTCATTTCGACGTCACTGAAATAATTAGGTTCGCTTGTACGCTTTGAGCTTACTACGTGACTCGAACTAATTACTAATTAATGTTATAATTTAGTAACTTAATTATAATTAAGTGACATGCCAAATATTATATAAACATGATATTTTTCGGGGCAATATTGGAAGAGCAGTGTTTAGAAGGACGCGCGGACGTCTTTATATATACCACGGCTTCTACCACTCCCTGCGTTTCACTGGATGGGTGAGGTTGCCGAAGGTCTAACCCCAATGTTCTATAAGAGGTACTCATCACATCACATCAACAGCTTTTAATAGTCCACTGCTGGACATGGGCCTCTCCTTAGAAAGGAGGTTTTGGCCTACTATACCACGCTGGCCAGACGGGTTGGTATAGGGTTTGTGTCAAGTTTTCCGTCTTTTTGCAATGCTGGTGTCCTGCGTTGTTTTGCGCCCTTAATCGGCTCTTACGACACCCACGGGATGAATTGGGGTAGTGACATTCCGTATTCTTAATCCGTCACTACACGGACAGGTACTCAAAAGACGGCAATGTAGTTGTGATTTTTAAGTTTAAAATCTCGGTCATATTAACAGCCTGCGTCTATGTCAGTTATCGCCTATTTTACTCGCTGATAACGTAGGTTTCCTTTGGTGAAAGGATTTTTAAAATCGGTTTAGTGGTTCAGGCGTGAAAGCGTAACAAACAATCAAACTCACTTTCACATTTATAGGTATGGGGTATGGATTCGAAAACATGTTTAGCTTTTTTTAAATTATTTACTAATTACGTACTTACCTGTAAGCTACCTCATGTATACAAATGGAGTTAGGTTACTTAGGACTATAAGCTGAAGGGTCCGGAACTGTTTAAAGAACCCTTATCAATCGATATTTGCCCTTTAGATTGTTAAAGTCGGAGTGGTTGTACACTGTAGTTTTTTAAACTGCTCGACTTCAGAAATATCTTATTGTATGTAACCTGGTCATTTCTTGTATATAGCCTGGACCAGAAGAGGTTATCTTTTGACGGCCTGTATGTCTAGTGGTAAGTAAGAGTGACTTCTAAGCCAGAGGTCGTGGGTTTGATTCGCACATGGGACAAATAAATATTTGATGAACATGATCAGTTCTGTGTCTGGGTGTAATATATGTCTGATATGTATGTATTTGGCAATATATAAGTATGTTTATCAGCAGTCTGACTGCCATAGTACATGCTCTGTCTAGTTTGATCTCATTGCCGTGCGTGATATGTGTTAAGGTATTATTAATTTATAGTGGATTGTATTTTATTTATTAATTCATTTGATCTTGCAAGACCAACAGCTTTACAAATTGATTTAATATTGTATACGAGTAGGTTACATTCAGCCATTAACAGGTCTTCACGAATAGAAAACAGTTTACAATAAGTAAGTGTGAGTATTTAGTATTTAAAAGCGATTATAAGTTTATCAAAAGAATCAAGTACAACATTTAATAAAAATAGTATTCTGAAAATTAGTATTCTGTTTACAATTCTTGCTTTCCGTTTTTTATATATAAAAAAAAACAAATCCTAATATAGTACTGTATAGCAAAATAGTTACTTCAAAATATTACTATTTTGGCAACAATTTGAGTTTGTAACGCATCGCTATTGTTTGGAAAGTGGAACTTTTAAAGCCTTACCTACTATTCTGGATATAACTTATTTCTAATAGTAATTAGTTTTCTTGCGCCCCCACACAGTTCAAAAATAACCTACTTTTCTAGAAGCAGGTCGTTTCTGACGGGATAGCCTTAAATTTTAAAAACCTCTTACTGTACAGTAAGTGGTTTGGCGCTGGACAGACGGGCTGAAAAGTTAGTTATTTTTTTTTATATGTGTGTATTATGATTGTACATTCAGTAGGTATATTTGATTTAAATATATTTTCGTACATTAATAATATACCTAATAATAATAATAATAAAAAAATAGATAAATGCTTAAAATAGATAAACCAAAAATAAATAAAGTGAAATAATGAAAGTGTTTTTCCACCCAAGAAAGACTGTAGAATGATAACAAGAGCTAGGTAGAAAGCACAATTAACATCCCCGGACTCGTCGCTCCGCTCCGTCTTGCCGTCCACGGAAACCACAACAGAAGCTCCGGCCGTGGCTGAGGCGTCGAGCTCGACTTCAAGTGACGAGTTTTTCTCTCCGCCGACGTCGCCAACACCTGTACGTCGGCAGGGGAGAGGCCGGCCACCGATCTGCTTAGGATCCCGAGGACCACTGACCTCGAATAGGGTCCCCGCTACCGGTGGTAATGTGCGCCGCATGAAGTGGACAAATTCTATCAATGAGAATGTCATGCGGGCATATTATCGGGCTACAGAGATGGGAACAAACCTTACTGCGTACCGTGTTCGACTAGTCTCTTTGTTTCAGGAGCTTGAACCTGCTGTCAACGTATCAGCACAACGATTGTCGGATCAAGTACGAGCTATACAGCGCTGTCATCTGCTGGATGATGCAGTACTTGAGAGGATACGCTCTGACATACGGAATAGCTTGATTATCCCTTCTTCGTCACACACTGTGGATTTGGTAGCTAATAGCACACCTCAGTTAGTATCACATACCAATGATGTTGATGAATTAGTGGAGGGTGAAGTTATATCTGTAAGTACCCAATACAATGACAGGATAAGGAGCGCTTTGGAGGATGCGATTCTAGAGTACCGGTATGTGAATTGGAATAATAGACCCCGATTGTCCCGTTTGCCCATTCATAAACGAAATTTAGCGCTTGTGGGTGCCCTGGATTCGTTATTGCCTGATTATTTAGACAATAGCGAAGATCTTGGTGATACACATTCTATTCTGTATTGTGCGGCTGTTGCAGTTTGTCGAGTAGCTGGTGTTAATATAGTTGAAAATGTCACTACTACTCGACCTAAATCAACTGTACCAGCTTGGCAGTGTAGAATTGAACGTCGTATTGCTGAGACCAGGGTGCTTATTGGTAAGCTAATTAGTTTTCGATCAGGGAATACGCGGCCGAGAGTGATGCGCTTTGTGAAACAGGCATTCTTGGGGACTTCCATTGGTCCTCAACAGTACATGTCATGTGTCACAGAGCGCATAGACTTTCTAAAGCAGAAAATTTATGCATGGGCAAATAGGATAAGACGGTACAAAAAACGAATAGATCGGTATAATCAGAATCGGATGTTCCAAAGAAATGAGAAGTGGGTGTACCGGAAATGGGAGGAACCGGATCCATGTGTGAGTCATGGGCATTTGCCAGATGAAAATGTCACACATACTTTTTGGCGGAACATCTGGTCGGTGCCTGTCACTCATATAGAAGGTGATTGGTTGCGGGATGTCAGACGCTCATGTGAGTCTGTAACACCTATGGAACCAGTTATAATTGATAAAGATGATGTAAGCTGTGCAGTTCGTTCATTACCGAATTGGAAATCACCTGGTTTAGACGGACTGCACAACTTTTGGCTTAAGTGGTTCCGAAGCTCACATGCGTGTTTGGCATCTCAATTCCAGGCAGCTTTAAATTCGGGTTCATTACCCCAATTTTTAACCACTGGTATAACCCACTTACTCTATAAGTCTGGTAGTGTCATGGATCCCAAAAATTTTAGACCTATTACATGTTTACCAACCATGTACAAACTTCTTACATCTATTCTGAGACTCAAAATTACTTTACACATTAATAATAATTCGATTATGTCAGTTTCTCAGAATGGATGTAGAAGTGGGAGCCGTGGCACTAAAGACCTCCTTATTATAGACAGGGCCATTAGCCAACAGGTGCGTCGTAATCGTAAGAGTTTGGCGACATGTTGGATAGACTATAAGAAGGCTTATGACTCGGTTCCACATACATGGCTTTTGAGGGTGCTGGAGTTGTATAAAATTGATACAACTCTGTGTACTTTCTTGAAGTCATGTATGGGGCAATGGAGAACAGCGCTTCGTTATCCAGGATGTCGGCAGACGACGGTAATTGATGCACCAATAAAGATCGAGCGGGGTATATTTCAAGGTGATAGTCTGAGTCCCTTGTGGTTTTGCCTGGCTTTGAACCCTCTTAGCACTTTATTAGAGGGTTCAGGGCTAGGCTATAGGTTGCAGAAAGACGATCAAGTTATATCTCACCTTCTTTATATGGATGATTTGAAACTACTGGCCCCCACCAAATTACAATTGTCAGCGTTATTGAAGGTGACGGAAAACTTCAGTTATTCTATCAAAATGGAATTTGGTGTAGACAAGTGTGCAGTCATGTATGTAAAGAAGGGTGAGATAGTAGAATCTGAAGGAATAGAGCTTTCCGATTCAACAAAACTCAGATCTCTGTCTGCCACTGAAACTTACAAGTATTTGGGTATATCACAGTCGTTAGGCATACCAGAATCTGACATGAAACAAACGTTGCAGGAACGCTTTTTTGGCCGTTTGAAAAAAGTACTTAAAAGTCTTTTATCGGGGGGCAACAAGGTGCGAGCCTGCAATGGTTGGGTCATGCCGATTCTGATGCACTCCTTTGGTATACTTAAATGGACTCAGACCGAACTAGATGCCCTTGATAGGAGAGTCCGTACATTGCTGACTGCATTTCGAATGCACCACCCACGTTCATCGGTTATGAGATTGTATATCCCGCGAAAGCTAGGGGGTCTCGGATTATTAAATATCAAGACCCTACACAATCGGGAGATATGCAATCTCAGAGAATATTTTCTACATACCGATGTGGGAATGCATCGCAATGTAGTTGCAGTGGATATCGGATTCATCCCGCTCGCTCTGGCTAAAGAGAATTGGCGCAAACCTGTAGTATTTAGTACTAATGATCGTAGGGAAGTATGGAAGGGCAAAGAGCTCCATGGCCGGTTTTATCGGGCCCTAAATGGGTCCGATATAGACTTTAAAGCATCTACGACTTGGCTACGGTATGGTGATCTCTTCGGAGAAACTGAAGGTTTTGTTTGTGCGATTATGGACGAAGTTATCATGACGAATAACTATCGGAAATATATCCTGAAAGATGGTACGGTTGACATCTGTCGGGCATGTCACCGTCCTGGGGAATCAATCAGGCATATCATTTCTGGTTGTTCTCGTCTTGCTAACGGTGAATATTTGCATAGGCACAACCAAGTAGCCAGGATTGTACACCAACAGCTTGCTCTTAAATACCATCTTGTGAATCTAGAGGTGCCATACTACAGGTATGTGCCCGACCCAGTTCTCGAGAATGGTCGGGCCACGTTGTATTGGGATCGATCTATTATCACAGACAGGACTATTGTTGCTAATAAGCCTGATATTGTAGTGATAGATCGATTAGAGCGCCGCGCAATTATTGTTGATATCGCCGTTCCTCATGACGAGAATCTCGTGAAAGTTGAAAAAGAAAAACAAATAAAATATTTGGATTTATCTCACGAGATTGTCGATATGTGGAATGTTGATTCAGTGATAATTGTTCCGATAGTCGTATCTGCTCACGGATTGATAGCCAAGAGCCTCGACCAACACCTTAAGAGGCTCACGTTGGACAGCTGGATCAAGGGTCTGATACAGAAGGCAGTCCTCCTTGACACGGCTCGTATAGTGAGGAGGTTCCTATCTTTGCAGTCCTAACCACTGGTGTCTTGGTACCTGTACCCGATGTCGGTGGTCTACTATTTTTTATATTTTTAAATGTATTTTTATTTCTTTTGTAATATATTTAAAAATGTAATTAATATGTATATATAATTTAATAAAGAGAATAATAATATTTTATACTCCTATTTTAAAATATTATGTTGGTTTTAAATTTTTACATAATTTTAATAGAACCAGTGTATTTGTGTTCGTGTGTATGTGTGTGTGTGTGTGTATGTCGGTGTGTGTGTGCTCGTGTGTACATTTGTGCGTGTGTTTTATGTGATACTTATCCGTTTCCTGGTAGGTTTTATCTTACATGAAAATTTTTAACTCCTTTTTTGCAGTTGTGATATGATAGTCCCATTATTGGGTGGTAAGTTATTTGATGTGAATTTAAAAATATCCAATTTCTATTTGAATTAAGCATCAGTCGTTTAAACTGTGATTTATTTGTCATATAATACTACTAAGATATCCTTCCTATTGTGGTCTGTTTCAATACCTGGCAACTAACGAAAATTCCTTTATGAACCTCTTTTGTTATGCATTCCTTTTGTAATTTATGATTCAGACTAAGTGTACTCCTTTTGTTAATGATTTATTGACGACCGGATGGCGTAGTGGTTTCTGTAACGGACTGCTATTCCAAAGGTCGCGGGTTCGATTCCCGCTCAAGTCAAACATTTGTGTGCATGATCATTTGATGTTTGATTTGGTCTGGGTGTTTCTATGTATAATATGTATGTATTTACAAAAAAAAAGTATATATGTATTTATATCAGTTGTCTAGTACCCATAGTACAAGCTCTGCTTAGTTTGGGACTAGATGGCGTTGTGTGTATGTGGTAGAATATTATATTATATTATTATTATTATTATATTATATTATATTTATGGTTTATGTACTTATAATTATCTGTCTCTTTCTAACATGGGTTGCTTCTGTCGTAGTGATGTTTTTAGTTCCAAAGATTAAAGCTTTAATTTATTAAAAAAATCTTTAATGCTCGGATTCTAGTTGTTCAACTTACACGGTTGTTTTACAAGTTCCATGAAAAATAAGGTGTATTCAAATAATCAATACAAAACAACGAAATGTTTCTATTTTTAAACAAGTTGAGTTAAAAGAAATAAATGTAATATAAAAACAAGCTTTCTACAAATTCAATCTTTAACGTTCTGATTTCATTGTTGAAACAATAAATAAAAGAGCAAAAAATTCAATGAATTCAGTTTGTTAAGTGTTTCAAACATAAGTATGTAAAACCAAACAAAAATCTTATAAGTATAGAATGGAGTCGCCAATAGACAATATTTGACAGAGACACTACTAAAATCAGCATAACAGTCCACTGCTGAACACAGGCCTCTCCTTAAAGAGGAGGGTTTGGCCTATACCAGGTTGGTATATTATACAATTACAATAATAACGATTAAAATTTGTTCTCTTATTTATTCTTATTTTATCTGTATTTATGTGTACGGCTTATCTTTTTGTTCTTTTGTCACCCCACTACGGCGAAAAAGAGTGTTATGATTTTCAGCCAAATTTAAGTATACTAAATATCCCCACACCCCGCAAATTGTCGCACGGTCTTTGATAGGGAAATCTAATTACAACCTGGTTCCCCGGCTATTAGTACCTGAGACGGCGTGCGGTTTTAGTCGGTTCGAGTCTGACATGCCACCGATGGGTGGGTGATTGGGTGGTATCCGTGGGGAATTCCTCGCGGAAAAAAAGGGGAAATCGAATTACAACACATCCTCTTTGTATTTGCTCAATGGGTATAACTCATAAATAACCATTTCTTTGGTAGACTTTTACGAAATGCTAAACATATTCAAATTTTATTAGTTGTTTTTTTTTTAATAAGTCACTGTCACTGTCACTTATAATTTAATAATTTCGTAGAAGTAAGTACGTACCTAAGTATAATTTACTTCACTTTCATATTAGAAGTACTTTATTAGATTGACATTGGATTCCAATTTCGACCCTGTCTTTTTGTTCAGTTTATCTATGTTTTTCTAGTTGACGATAGATGACAGTGACAGACAAAGTGATTACTTAAAACTTAAATATATTGTTTTGGCGATTAAAACTTCTTTAGGACTGAATGCAGAACAAATTTCAGTATTATCTGACCAAAACTAAGCTTTACGTGCCTTGTATTTTTAATTTAAATTACACAAAGTTTAGCCTTCCAGTGACGAATAGAAGTAACTATTTTTATAAATTACCAATGAAATGCGATGCCATCCATAGCATCAAAGCGTCCATCCGAATTATTTCAACACGATAAAATACAAAACTTAAATGAAAATTAACCGATTTGCGATTTTGCGACACAAGCGCACCAGTACGGATGGTGAGTGTACTAATTTTAAGCCACGCCCACTGTGATCACGTCAGGACCTACTTAGAATCACAGTGCACAGTTGCTTACCTCTTTGTATTTGCTCCGTGGATACGTCCAATTTATTTTAAGCCAGTTACTAAACAAACGGGCTTTAAACTAGAAATTCAAATACTTCAAAATAATATTTTACGTACCAAAAATTTACACATTTGAACAAACTAAAGTCCAAAGGTTGCCACTGAATTATGATCGAGTGGTTCTCCAGGGAAATACTCTATTCGTCATGTAGCCTGCGTCTAGAGTTATTGGTATTTGTTCGGACATGGAGCAAGGACTAGGATAAATATGGTTCGGTCGTTGACGTGTATTGATTAAATTGAGGGTACAAGCGCCAAAAAAGCTGTTCGTTTTATATATCACATGAAACAATTGATCAGAAAATTCTACTTCTTTTGTTTTAGAGTAGTATTGTGGCGTTATATTCTTTTTTAATCAAGATTGATGGGTTTTTCTTCACCGGCTTTCGAGTAGGAAAATCCGTTACATTAGCGGCACGGTTTTCGTAATATTCCGATATTGTTTGTGTTAGAAGTTGAGGAGGAATTGAAAAAGATTTAATCCCGCAAACACTACACTGTAAGTTGTATTTGTTATTATTTTACCATTTCTTAAATTAAAGTAGGCGTACATATTTTTTTATTTTTAAAAGGCAACTCCCACGTCAGGAATATATCCTGTGTTGAGGGGGGCTTTACAAACATACATGAAATGGACTCAAAGAACACCCAGACTCAAAACAACAATTTGTGAATCACACAAAGTGTCGTCCCATGTGGGGATCGGACCCACAACACTCAGCGCCATCCGTTCAGTAGAATATATATACTACAGCTGCACTTATTATATATATAAATATATATATTACAGCTTTTGTTCACTTGCTTAGTGTATGATGAAAGGCAGGATGACCTGAAACTCTTGCAATGTCTATAAAAAAAACCCATGAAAATCGCTTCATTAAACATGAAAGCTAAAAAACTGACATTTGCATTTATAATACAAGTTAATATTACGTGCATATATGTCTGTATGATACCTTTATGTTGCTTTGACTGAATTTAATTTTGAAATTTGCCCAGCTCCGAGAGTTTATTCAAATGAGGTTTTGTATCAACGAATTATGAGTTTTCATTTCGTTTATTTAATGCGACCGTGCGTGAAGACAAGGGGACCATGAATTCGGATCTTTATTTACATATCCCGTTTTGTTTTCTATTATCTTCGTATTATAACTAAGCTGAAGGATTTCATTGTATATTTATCTTTCGAACTATCAGTCGCATTTCTTTACACGGGGATTATAGGTTATGTAACATCACGCTACGGCTCTTATAAGCGGAACAGTGTTTATAAATGCATTTAAATCTGCAGCGAACTGCTAGAAAATCTTGTGCTTGTTGAAAATCTGGTGGTGCAACCAGTTTCGTCTGAAATTGATGTTGGTTTAAAATTGAACGATATAACTAATATACATAACACTTTCGAAGAATAATATATATTCCAAATTCGTTTTTTCAGAATAACTTAAGGTTTTTCGGCTTTACATCCGTGTAGTGACGGATTAAAAGCCGACTTAGGGAGCAAACTATTCAGGACAACAGTACCGCAAATAGAAAAAAAACTAGAAACATACTGTATTCCAACCTGTCCGGCCAGTTTGGTATAGCAGGCCACAACCTCCTTTTTAAGTAGAGGCCAATTCAAACGTGGACTATTAAAGGCTGTTGTATGTGATGATGTGATGTGATGTAAAAATTCCTTTCTTATCTTTCCCTTCCTATCTACTCTTGCGTTTATATAGACTTCCCAATTTTCCCATTTAATCAAGAGTCCGATTGGAAATAGGCTTGATATGAGTCTGATTAAATTTAAAGTCGACAAAATGTGGTTGTTTTAAAAATCCTCTGTATAACCCTTCGGGGTATGTTTGCATGTATACTAATATTATAAATACGAGAGTCTGTCTGTCTGTTCCCTCTTCACGCTTAAACCGCTGAACCGACTTAGATGAAATTTAGTATAGCGATAGTCTGAGTCCCGGGCAAGGAAATAGGATAGTTTTTATTACAGAAATCACCCTTTAAGGTCGTGAAAAGGTGGGTGGAAGTTTCTATAGGAAATCAATAACCGCTGAATGGATGTTAATGAAATTTGGCATGGAGAGAGTTTGATTCTTGAAGAAAGAAATAGGCTACTGTGATAACCTACATACACGCGGGCGAAGCTCCAGGAAAAAGCTAGTGTGTTATAAATACTTAGCTTACTTAGTCCGTGTGGTGACGGATTAAGAATACAGAGAGTCACCACCCCTATTCATCCCGTGGGTGTCGTAAGAGGCGACTAAGGGAGAAAACTACGCAGGACAACAACACTGCAGAGAGAAGGAAAACTTGAAACAAACCCTTTTTTTTTTTTTTTTTTTTTTTAACGTGTGGAAATCCCTCGGACCGTCACCCCTCCGGGGTTTGCGGCGGGGTGGTGTGTCGGACTCGGACCGACTAAAACCACACGGTGTGCCACTCTGCGCCTGTAACAGGAGGGATCCGGGAACAGCTGTTGTTAAGACATCCGGACCCCTCCTAGCGCCAGCCCGCTCCTGGTGCGGGCTCCGTCTCAATGTGGATGTTCCTCTCTTTAGGCGACGTCCGGCACACGCGGACGCCGCCCCCTCGCGGCTGGCCAACTAATGCGGGTGGAGGGGAAACCCACCCCGTCCACCCGCGGCCACACTCAGGGCGGCATGAGGCTGTGGTAGGCGGGCCTCCGCCGCCCGGTTCGCCGGCGGCGGATCGGGTCCGAGTGGAGGTCGTCCTCCCGGGCCCTCTCCGCCGCCTCCTTCCGCGAGATTACTACCTCGCAGAAGGTTGCGACCGCGGTAAAACAACTGTCGCTACCGGCCATGGAGCGTACTACGGCCGGTAGCGAGAGATCCACTCCGATGACTGCAGGTGAGGGCCCGGCGCTGCGCCGCCCATGCGGGGCAGACCGCCAGCGTGTGCTGGGCCGAGTCCTCACTGCAGTCGCAGTGGTGGCAGGCGGGACTCAGTTCCCTCCTAGCGACCGTGTGCAGGTACTTTCCGAAGCAACCGTGCCCGGAAAGCACCTGCGTCAGCCGGAAGGAAAGGGTCCCGTGCTGCCGCCCTGCCCACTCGGCGATGACCGGCTGGAGAGCCTCCACGGCGGCGAAGCCAGCGCGTGGAGTCTCCAGCCGGAACGACCAACGAGCCATCGTGGCTCGGCGAGCGGCTTCGCGCCACTCGCGCACATCCTCGGGCGGAGGGCGAAATCCGCTCTCCGCCCGGGAGTCAGCCACTCGCCGATAAACTTCGGCGAGCACTTCCGCCTCCAAATCCCACGGGGGAGTTCCGGCCAACGCGCATGCCACCTCCGTAGAAACGGTGCGGTAACCGCGTATGGCTCTGACCGCCATTACCCTCTGAGGGCGCCAGAGGCGTACCCTATTCTGGGCGGTCAGAGCCGCCGCCCACACCGGTGCACCGTACAGCGCCATTGACCGGACAACCCCCGTGTACAGCCGTCTTGTCGCGACGCTGGGTCCACCCATATTGGGCAAGAGTCGCCCTAGGGCAGACGCAGCGCCGACCAGCTTTGGAGCAAGCTGTCGGAAGTGCTCGTCGAAGAGCCACCTCCCGTCGAGGATCAGGCCCAGATATTTCATCTGGGCCCGAACCGGTACGAGGACCGAGTTGACCACGATTGAGGCGCCAGGGGGTGGACCACGACGGGGCCCATGAAATAACAGGGCCTCCGTCTTATCTAGGGCCACCCGTAAGCCCAGCGCCTCAATGCGCCCGACCACCAGGGAGACTCACCCTGTGGCCAGGCGCGCCGCCTCTTGGAAGTTTGCCCCCCGGGCTGTCAAACCCTATACCAACCCGTCTGGCCATATATAGTAGGCCAAAACCTCCTTTCTAAGGGGAGGCCTATGTCCAGCAGTGGACTATTAAAGGCTGTTGATGATGATGATGATGAAATACTTAGCTAATAGATCTTGAAGCATCAGGAGATTGTCTCTAATATCCTTCGGCATATATCCTTAGTAGAGTAAACATAATTTAGCAGTGTAACGTTCATTACTAAATAACCTTCACGCGCCATCTGTTACGTCTATAAAATGTGTTGTATTGTTAAGGATAAATTACTGTACGCGTTATTTTTCTATGTCATAAAGGAATATTTTTACTAGCTTATGCCCTTGTAAAAAGCCAAAGGGTACCTTGTACCAAAGGGTAGTGCGCCTCCACACTCATTTCCTCACCACCCTTTTTTCTTTTTTCCGTGCGGAAATCCCCTCGGACTCGAACCGACTAAAACTGCACGCCGTCTTTTGTACTAATAGCCGGGGAACCGCGTATACCCCAGAAAGGAAGTCCCTGGTGCCCCGACGTACCTCGGGTCATCTACAGACGAGTAGACGACCCCTCCCCCCCGTGTGGGAACCCCATGTTCCCTGAGCTCCCTAATTCCTCACCACCCTAAGGTAGACTGGTAGAGAATGCCTATGGCATTAAGTCCGCCATTGTACTTATGTGCATAAAGTTATTAAATAAATAAATAAAAAGTAGCTTATGTCCGTTCTTTCTTATCAGATTACCTATATGCCAAAATTTAATTAAATCAGCGGTTTAGCCGTAAAAGCGTAACAGACGGACAGGTAGAGTTATTTTCGCAATTATAATATATAATATATTCTACCACATTCACACAACGCCATCTAGTCCCAAACTAAGCAGAGCTTGTACTATGTGTACTAGACAACTGATATAAATACATATATACTTTTTTTTTGTAAATACATACATATTATACATAGAAACACCCAGACCAAATCAAACATCAAATGTTCATGCACACAAATGTTTGACTTGAGCGGGAATCGAACCCGCGACCTTTGGAATAGCAGTCCGTTACACAAACCACTACGCCATCCAGTCGTCAAGTTAAAATATTAGTAGGGATGATATAGAAAGCAAACGAACAGATAGATCACCTGATGGTAAGTGACTACCACCGTCAATGGACACTTAAAACTCAAAAGTCACAACTGCGTTGCCGTCCGTGCAATAAATTTAGTTCAGGTTATTTATTTATTATCGAGCGCTATTTACGTCTAATTTTTAATTTGAATTCAATAAAATCTACATCCCAAATTTATTACTTGCCCGTTTCGCTATACGAGTATATATAAAGTTATATATGTCCAATGTCTATTTTACCTATGTATACCTTACCGGTATAACGTATAGTATAGTATATCGACACATATATATATGTATAAAAAAAAAAAAATGGCCTTTATTGCCGTTAACTTTTTTACAATTAATTTGTAAAGTATGCCTACTTGCTAACTTTTAATTCTAATTTAGATAATCGGCAACTGGATGTTTGTTTGCTTGAGAGATATATATATATATATATGTATATTTCATCATCATCATCATCAGCCTACCTATAACAGTCCACTGCTGGACATAGGCCTCTTAATAGAAAGGAGGTTTTGGCCTACTACAATACGCTGGCCAGACGGGTTGGTAAAGGGTTTGTTTCAAGTTTTCCCTCTCTTTGCAGTGCTGTTGTCCTGCGTAGTTTGCTCCCTTAGTCGGCTCTTACGACACCCACGGGATGGAAAGGGGTGGTGACATTCCGTATTGTTAATCCGTGACCACACTATATATATATTTATTTATAAATATAAAGACAACTCCCGCACTAGAAACAAATCTTGGAGGACTTTACAGACAAACATGAAATGGACACAAAGAACACCCAGATCCAGAAGAACAATTTATGGGTTACACAAAGTGTTGTCCCATGTGGGGATTCAACCCACAGCACTCAGCACGGTAGAAAGCGGTAGGAATTATGTTCATATATTATCATAGTCAGCTTGTGACCACAGCCAGTTCAAACTCGTTGACCGGAGTGATATCACGGCCTCACAGAAATCCGGAGCCTAAAATCCTTCCTCGTCATCTGGAGGGAGAGAAAGCACTCAGACTAAAAAAAACTCTTTCAAAACTTTTGGTATCGTAAGTTTTATTAAGCGTATGCAGTTTTCAGAACAAAAATCTACTCATACAGAGCTGTTCTTTGACACCAACTATTGCGATAATATATATGACCTGTTCACTGTGAACCGACTAGGTAATTTATAATCCGTGTCGTTGACGGTTATCGAGTGATCGTCCGGCGCAATGGTCTGTCTCGAACGCTTATCGGTCGATATCGCTTCAGCATATTTTGTGAAAATGTTTATTTACTGGCCTTTATAGATTACTAGGTTTTGCCCGAGTCTCCGCCCGTATGTACGTCGGTAATCGCACTAAAAAGTAGTCTATGTTTCTAGCTGATAATGTAGCTTAACAAAGGTGAAATAATTTTTAAAATCAGTTTAGATGTTAATGCGTGAAAGCGTAACAAACAAACTCTCTTTAAAATTTACAATATACTCGTAAGTTTGGACGGATTTGCTTTTCTAGTCCAGATACTTTTCATAATTACTGCACAGATGCCGTAGTGGTTTCAGCGGTCATCTCGCTGCTTCCTACCGCGCTGAGTGTTGAGGGTTCGATCTCCACATGGGACAACACTATGTGATCCACAAATTTTTGTTCTAAGTCTGGGTGTTCTGGGTGCTCTAGGTGGCTGTTTCATGAGTATTTGTAAAGTTATAGCTAGGATAAATTCCTAGTGCGGGAGTTGTCTTTTAAGAAATATGTTTTGGGGGTTGGTGTCAATTTCAAGAGAGCCAGGTTACAGCACAAATAGGCCAGCTCGACCGGAGTGTTACCACAGTCTTACGGAAAACTGGTGTTAAACAACTCTTTTGTTGTTTTTACCTGATTCTGGAGAGGGGAGAGGTATTACACTAACCATCAGGTAAACCGGTTGCACGTTTGCTCATGCCCATTTCCATAAAAAAATCGATATAAACATGTACCAAACTGGTATTGTGCACTTTAATTACTGTCACAAATTAACCACTTTTTTTCCTGTCTTGAAATCCCTTCGGATATCACCCACCGGTAGGGTGATTATGTCAGACTCGAACCGACCAAAAACCGCACACCGTCTCGGGTACCAGTGGCCGGGGAACCAGGTGTACCCTAGAAAGGAAATCCCTTTTACCCCGACGTACCTCGGGCCATCCACGGCGTGTAGATAACCCCCTCCTATGTGGGAACCCCCATGTTTCCTTTGTGCTCTCAAAAGGGACAAATTAACCCCTGAATAATACATTTAATGAAGTACCATTCGTAATATTAGTTAGACAGTTTTAGCTTTGTAACTTTGCCTATGACGGTAGTTCGTAATAGGTCTTATTGGATTATTAGATTATACTCGTAAATTAAAGTTTTCAGAGATTTGTGACTGTATGGAGATTACGCTCGTAAAGTACGACCTTCAGACTGGATTTAGTGTCGAAATTTTAAGCGAAGATATAATAATATTGAATCAATGTCAAATATTATGAATATTACTTTTACATTATTGATATCTTTATTTCATTAAATATATGTAAATTACACTTTTAAATATATTTATACACAAAACAAAAAAATAATAATTAAAATATAAAAAATAGTGTGCCATCGGTATATTAGTGTTTATTATTACTTGCCCTTTTTTTTTTCGTGAGGAAATCCCCTCGGATACCACCTGCCGGTGGCATGTCGGACTCGAACCGACTAAAACCGCACGCCGTCTCGGGTACTAATAGCCGTTGAACCAGGTATACCTTAGAAAGGAAGTCCCTGGTGCCCCGACATATCTCGGCCCATCTACAAACACAGGTAGACGACCCCCCCCCCCGTGTGGGAACCTATTATTACTTGCCCTGACTGTGTGGTTCATCAACACAGAGAGTAAACCGCTGGGGCTATCAACTAGAAGTTTTGGCAATTGATGCTTTTTGTTGTTAACAACAACTAAGAAAGGATTTTTGGACATTTCACCCCAGACGGGGTAAAATAAGAAATAAATGGTTGTGTAGAAATTCTAGTTCAAAGCTAGAAAAACTAAATGAGAAATAATCACAGTTCAAAAGATGTTATATAACGCGAGGACGGATAAAGGAGAGCTGTTTTACTCGTAACACATTATCATCATCAACAGCCTATAATAGTCCACTGTTGGACATAGGCCTCTCCTTAGAAAGGTGGTTTTGGCCTACTATACATCGCTGGCCAGATGGGTTTGCGACAAGTTTTCCTTCTCTTTGCAGTGCTGTTGTCCTGCGTAGTTTGCTCCCTTAGTCGGCTCTCACGACACCCGCGAGATGAATAGGGGTGGTGAAATTCCGTATTCTTGATCTGTCACCACACGGATGTAACCCATAGCAATTGCAAATTCAAAAATCTATACTGTTTTTGAAAACCTATCTTCTAAAAAGTTTAAAATTTTATTTCACCACAGACAAACCCTACCATAGATAATTTAAGACAGACAGACCGAGTCCCGCAGACTGTCTATGTCCCTAATACCCACAGAATTTTCGGCTCAGACTTTATGACCTCATTCGGTAGGGATAGCCGTTTATTTTATTACTACTTTGCGCCGCTATTAAGTGGTGTTGGAGTTATAGTCGGGTTGAGATCTTTATGGGTTGATTTTTTTAGTCTGGTATGCAAAGATCTGACGGACGAGGTTGAATAAATTAGGGTAAACCTCATTTGTTTAAAGTGACGTCGATTCAAAAAAAGAATGTCAGATTTCTTTTTTCAAACGAGGACAGTATTAAATTGAAAAGAAAACGTTCTAAAATCATCGATTTTTTGATTTGACAGTTTTTTTTTATATTTCAGGCAATGTTGTTTGGTGTTTTTTACAGTTTTTTTAAAGTTCCAAACATATTATTTCACAAAAATAAGTAAAAGATGCAAATTATGTACAATTATATTATACAGTTAAAACAGTGATATTATAATAATTTTAACGAGAATCTCTTGGAAATAAATCTGAATATTAAAGAAATGTGTTCCATTTCACAGACTAATTAAAAGTTATTTGACAGCTCATGTGGGACGTTGAAGTTTTTTCTTTTGTTTTTATTTTTAAATAATACTGGTAACGTGAGTCACACATTACTGGTATTCTTATTAACCCTACCACGTCGGTAATGTACTGGTTTCATCTATTTCGGTCCTTTTAACCGATAAAAAAACAACTAAGAAGCACTCTATTCAGTTTATGTTTGTTACCTCTGAACTCCACTATTTATGTACGGATCATCATGATCACCATCAACAGCCTTTAATAGTCCACTGCTGGATATATGCCTCTTCTTAGGAATGAGGTTTTGGCCTACTAAAACCCGAGTGGTACATACTAACTCGTATGATATGGCCAGACGAGTTAGGATAGGGTTTTATTAAGGTTTCTAAGTTTTTATGTTTGTAGTCCTATAATTTAAAAAATAAATACATGGACTCATAAATGCTGCGGGTGAATGCGTACTGCCCAAGACCGAACTGGTTGGCGATCTTTATGTGAGGCCTTCGTTACGCAGTGGACGGCGATAGGCGCATTCAAATCGGTGATTAAATATTTTTTTCTAAAAATATGTCTAAGTATCCAGGATCCGGAAACTAAAATGCAAGTCACTAGATCTTGTCAAAGCAGCTATGTGACAATAATTAAATTGTTATTAATTAATAACTTGGGACATATTCAGTATATTAAAAAGTCATAGTTGCACAGTATGGCTTTTAATACACTGTCACGCTGAGTTGGCGCATGTATAGGCGGTAAATTCCGCAGTGATTATGCAGTGTAATTACCAATAGAGTAATTGATGTATCGGCAATATAATTCACGTGAGGGAATCGACCTTTGATATTACTCATTAACGATTTCAATTCGATATTCTGGCTTTTTTTTTTTGTCTGGTTTCGAATAAACATGATTTGAACGTATTCCCGAGGCACTAGCGGCAATAATAATAATAATAACGGGAAATAATTTAACACATCTCAAACGCGTCCGTGTGGTAACAGATTAAGAATATAGTGCTACTCCCCTTCTTATCCCGTGGGTGTCATAAGAGACGACTAAGGGAGCAACCTACGCAGGACGACAGGACTACAAAAAGTGGGAAAACTTGAAACAAACCCTATACCAACCCGTCTGGCCAGCGTGGTATAGTAGGCCAAAACCTCCTTTCTAAGGAGAAACCTATATCCATCAGTGAACTATTAAAGGCCGTTGATGAGGCGATCATGACATCACGCACACGGCAGTGTGATACCAAACTACGCAGAGACATATTACATATATATACATTTATATGTCGAAATACATACATATAGATAAATTGACCCAGACACAGACCAAATGAACGTGCTCATCATACAACTGTCAGGGTGGGAATCAAAACTACGACCTTTAGTTTAGTAGTTATTATCAGTAACCACGAGACCACACACCGGTCTACTGAGGGGCACATTCCACGTTTATTAGCTTCACTTGAAACCAACTAATTTGTAAACAAAGGACATCAATGTTAACCTGTCTAATTTGGCTGATAGTGCCGGAGATTAAAGTGTTCAATAAAAAAAAAACAAAGTACAAAGCTCTATTTTATTAGCTTGAATTTGATGAGGAATCTATACTAATATTATAAAGCTGAAGAGTTTGTTTGTTTGTTTGTTTGAACGCGCTAATCTCAGGAACTACTGGTCCGATTTGAAAAATCAATTCAGTGTTAGATAGCCCATTTATCGAGGAAGGCTATAGGCTATCACACGCTAAGACTAATGGGAGCGGAGCACCAATGAAGAGTGTTTAAAAAACGGAGAAAATTTATTACTATTGAGAGGCGCAGACGAAGTTGCGCGGGTCAGCTAGTGTTTTAATAAAATATTATGTTTATTGTAGGATAGTTGCTATTACACAATTTTACGCCTAGCCCTTTTTACCTTTTAACCTTTAAACCTACTACGATACGGCTGTACTTCGACTATCAGACCTGGACAACCCAAGTACTAGGCGATATCGAAGTTCTGTAGAAGTACTGTTGTGGGACCTTTTAGGAATCCAACTACCCGTAACGACTGCCGCAGATGTTAACGAGCTCTCCGAGCCACGGAGGGGTCTCAATGTGTGAAGAATGGTCACCCATCCTTAGTTTGACCTGGCTAGGGTTGCTTAACTTTGCAATGTGTTAACCTACGCGGTTACCTTAGCCACGAACTTCACAACAGTTGCTATAACACAATATAACTTCGAAATCTTTCTTAGATGTGGTCTATATTAAGACTAAGCAGTGTCTGTTCATTCGTTACCAGTATAATTAATAACCCAAGTACCCTATTAATATATTTTATACAAAATTAATGTAACCAAAGATCGCATTTCCACTAATTTCTTGTCTTGTCTTGTTTCATTTAAATGACCAGTATAACTTGAACTCTCATAGTCTTTACTGTGACAGGGCAAACAGGTAAGGTTATAGAATAGGAACACCGTGGTTCACACACGCGAGGGAGTCATCTACAAGTCGTAGATGGCCGAGGTCCATCGGAGTACCAGGGATTTCCTTCCTAGGGTACACCTGGTACCAAAAACGGCGTACCGCGTCGGTTTGAGTCCGATATAACCACCGGTGGGTGGTATCCGAGGGGATTTCCGCGTAGAAAAAAAATGGCCAACATACAGACTTGTGACTTGATGGTAAGGGTCTACCGATCCAATATCCAGTCCTATTGTTTAATACATGGCGTTAATTAATCTTGGATATTGCGTCAGAATTTAGTATTATACCTTAGAGATTCAGCGAGTATTGATTGAACATGTGTATTGTAGATACCAAACACGTGTATATTAGACATACCTCGTCTAGGGACCAACGCGTTTGAGTTCGATACAACGGACTCAGTTTTAATAATAATAATAATATTTTCTTACATCTAAAACATAACGCCATCTAGTTTCAAACTAAGCAAAACTTGTACAATGAAAGCTAGAACACTTGTTTACTTTTTTTTGCAAATACATACAAATTATAGATAGAACCCACCTCCAAACACCCAAACTCCGAATCAAATATTTGCAGATCATACAAACCTTTGGTCAGACCCGGGAATCGAACCCGAGACCTAAGTAAATTAAGAAATAATCACGCCTCGGGCAACAGTGATTATTCATGTACGCGAAAAGCTCAAGGGATGAACTTGATTGCTGAACTTAAAACGAGTTACGTTGTAAAACAATCTTGCATTTAATTTAGGGGCGGTTTGCGAAGGGAACAGCGGTGGGAACTTTGAAATCTATATGAGTAAATTATATATGTATAATATGTGGAGAAAAATCTTTGTACCGAAACATTTCGTACAGAAACATACCATAATATGTGGAATACTTAATATTAATGACTGATTGTGACTGCACGGATGGTGTGGTGGTTTAAGCGGTCGCCATGCCGCTTTCTTCTACGCCGAGTGTTGTGGGTTCAAACCCCACATGTATGTTTGTTAAGTCACCCGCGACACAGGATATATTCCTAATACGTGAGTTGTCTTTAAAAAAAACTTAATGTTAATATGTAGAAGAAGTGCACATTTTCTTAAAATATCTATACTAATATAGAGGTAAAGTTTGTGAGTTTGTATGTTCGGGGTAATCTCCCGTACTACTGATCCGATTTTGAAAATTCTTTTACGGTCATAAAGGTATATTATTCCTGAGTGCTATAGACTGCTTTTAAAGCAATAACCGATATACACCCTTGCGGAGCCGAGGGCAAAAGCTAGAATGCTATTAATCTAAATGGTAAAAAAACAGGTAAAGAAAGTTCCCTATTGATCTCAAATAGTATTATTTACAGAATCGACTCGAAGCCGCATAAAACCTAGTCATATATATTTTAATCATACATTATGGAAAACATTTTTAACGTATTTTCTTTGTAAATTATTTTAGTTGAATTCTATAATTAACTGTCTCATTTTTTACCTCTGTTAAGTAAGTTCTGTGCGTGGGTCTGTGTCTGCCTGTGGCATCGTAGCTCCCGAACGGATGAAACGATTTTGATTTTGTTTGAAAGGTAAATTAGTTTATTTTATTAGGTGAAAATCGGTCTAAGATGGCTGCCACCACAAAATGGCGGATTATATTTTTTTTTACAACTCCCTTAATATAGGTATCAAATGTAACGGCTTGACTAGTAGAATACACTATGACAAATTTTAAATCAAAGATGCGTGTCGGGGGTATTTCTTTATTTTTATTTATACTAGTTAAACAAATTGCTTTTAAAAGACAACGAACACAATAAATTAAGTGCCAATAAGCCGCTCCATACGTTCATTGTTCCAGTGAGTAATGTTTTGTGATCGACGGCCGAGATTAACGGCTGCCTCGATAAATGGCTGCCGTGAGAATTGACTTTTGTTAATATATATGACACAGTTCAGGCTGGGACGGAAAGGTTTTAAGTTCCAGTCTCACTGCAATATTGGCAGTGAACCCATTCTTAACACCTACAGTTTTAGTGCTTTATTTCTGTAACAAATATCTGAAATAGCTTGTAATATATTAAATCCTATATTCAACAATACCATCGAGAGTTTATGCATACACAAACATGCACAACTTACATACACATACACAAATATTTTTAAAGAACTCGTTAAGAATCACTATTTATCTCAGTAATAACTATGTGCTATACTGGTATGTGTATGTATGTATTCATATTTATATTTGTATGTAAGTGTATGAATGTATATCCGTGAATGTGTAGGAATACGGAAGTAGTAAATGCGCACCACACGCTACATATTACTTTATAGTATAGTCCATCTAAAGGTTGCCTGGAAGAGATCGCAGGCTGCGATAAGGCCGCCCATTGTATCACTGTTTTTTTTTTCTGTATGTATTATCGCATGTATCCTATTTATGGTGTGCAATAAAGAGTACCTATCTATCTATCTAAAGATTGCTGTGTGCGAAGTCTTACTTAATTAATTAAATATAATTCTAATCTACACACAACATACTTAAATAAATGAATATAGTTACCCAATTTTAACATACGACCTATTTCTATTAAAGTATCAAAAAAATCCTCCACATCGTCCGACGCCGATTAGAAGCGGTCCCAGTTGACCGGCAACATTGCCACATGGAATGACAATGCTAATTATATGTGCTTTTAGTTAATTAATTACCTCCCTACCTTCTTCGTACTATTAATTTAATTAAAAATTCCAAATACCATAATCCACCCCATCTATTTTCACCAGACTACCCACAAAATCCACACATAAATACCCATGTCCGAGTGTCACCTTAACTAATTAAAAGCGATTAATAAAACCCCTGTTTAAACAAGTCTATGCATGTCCGTGTGTACCAGGATACTCCAGGATGTATCCGGGCATATGCACGGTGGCCGGTAATCGATGGACTTGGATAAATGCCAGAACCGTATTTATACGATACTAATATTGAGGACAGATTGGGGAATAAACTGAGCGTCCATGCGTTGTATTCTCATGAAGCATTTCGATTGAGTTATACGCAGTAGGATTTGAAATAATTATCCTATAAATGAATTCATAATAAATAAACAATTTATTCTTTACTAAATTAAGGATTGTTTCAAAAGGAAAGAAAGAAATTTAAATTACACCCAATTAATGGCCTAATAACCATGAGTGGAAATCAAGGTTAAAAACTATTAAAAGTTAATATTTTGGGGGTATATATATAGGGCTTTGTGATTTTCAAAATACTGATATCTTCATACAAATCACTAGCTGGCCCAGAAAACGATGTTCTGCCATATATGGCGTTTGCTCTACAGATTAGCAAAGAAATTAAATCGAGGTTCAATAATAGGGGATGGGGGTAGGAGGGGTTACAAATATTTTACGACCTATTCTCATAACTGCTAAATATAAAAAAAAAACATTCAAATCGGTCGAGCCGATTCGGAGGAGTGTGACAACAAACATACTTTAGATATTGGTGGTGCAGTGGTAGTGTATGCGACTGCTGTGCTGAGGTCTCGGGTTCGATCCCGGGTTGGACCAAATGTTAGTATGTTCTGCAAACATTTAAGTTTGGGTGTTTTCTATGTATAATATGCATGTATTTACAAAAAAAAAGTAGTCTATCAGTCAACCTAGCTTTCATAGTACGAGCTTTATGAAATTTAAATGGTACTGACATAACCTCCTCCTTTTTGAAGTCCGTTAAGTCGGTCCCATTTTTGCTGAAGCATATCTCTTTACGATAGAAGAAAGAAATTTTATGAATGCAAATTGTACGTGTATGTGGGTCAATGATTTTAAACGGCTGGGTTAAATGCATACTTCCAAACTAATGTCTGTCTGTTTGTTACCTCTTCACGGTTAAACCGCTAAACCGACTTAGATGAAATTTGGTATAGATATATTTTGAGTTGCGGGAAAGGACATAGAATAGTTTTTATCCCAGAAATCATTATTTAAGGGGTTGAAAAGGGGGTGGAAGTTTGTATCAATAACTGCTGAACCGATTCAGGTGAAATTTTGTATGGATATAGTTTGATTCTTCTTACCGCGATAACACACATACACACTGACAAAACCGCACTACAAAAGCTAATTATTTAATAACAATGGTATTTAATAACAAAATAACGCTTTTCGCTTGAACATGACGTAGTCCAACCAGTTCTCCTAATATTTGTAGAAATTGCCCAATTTTTCATCACATCAACAGTCTTTAATAGTCCACTGCTGGACATAGGCCTCTTTTTAGGAAGGAGGTTTCAACCTACTATATCACGGTGGCCAGACGGCTTGGTATAGGGTTTGTTTCAAGTTTTCCTTCTCTTTGTAGTGCTGTTGTTCTGCGTAGTTTGATCCCTTAGTCGGCTTTTACGACACCCTTGGGATGAACAGGGGTGGTGACACTCTGTATTCTTAATCCGTCACCACACGGACAACTAACCGACACAATTTTTCATAGTATTCTCAAAGTAAACATAAAAAAATGATAACATAACAAACGCGGACAGAGCCGAAGGCAAAAGTTAGAACTATATACGTTTGAAGACTAAGACAACACAATAATGTGTGGTAATTAATGAAAGTGCTGTTTTATTAACTTTCATTACTCATTACGACTCAGTATCGTGTATTTAATGAGTTCGCGTCTTTAATCTTTATATTTGTTTAGTTTTAACATTTTTATTATTTAAAAAATCGGTCAGGTACGAGTCGAACTTGTGCGCCGAGGGTTCCGTACCTACCCAGATTTTAGGTAGGGTTTCGCAAAAATTTGTAAGTACCAAAATTTATCTAAATTTTCAACTTTTTTTTATTTTTTGGAATTATTCCTTTATTTGTGCTGTAAGACGTTTCTTTTTACGAAATTTCGTGATTCTAGGCTACTATATAGGTTTTAGACCCACAACCTATAGGGTACCTCCGGGTGATTTAGAATTGTCTCAAAAATGAGATTTTGGCCTACTATGCCAAGCTGTCCAGACGGGTTGGTATAGGATTTGTATCAAGTTTTTCTTCTCTTTGAAGTGCTGTTGTCCTGCGTAGTTTGCTCCCTTAGTTGGCTACACCAACAGGATAAATAGGGGTGGTGACACTCCGTTTTCTTAATGTGCCCCACCACGTACAATTCTCCATTAATATGTATAATATATTGACAGTATTAAAATGGGTTCATAAAAAAATCCGTTTGTTAATGACCCTATACTTTTAGAATTTATCACCATATGATGTGGTTCCCATCTCATAAAATATCTTATTAATTTAGTGATAATAAACTAACCATATTGTTTAAATGTCCACGTTTATTAAGAATTTATCAATGTTTATTTCATGTAGTGTTTCAATGATATAAATCACATCACACATCATCACACATCAACAGCCTTTAATAGTCCACTGCTGGACATAGGCCTCTCCTTAGAAAGGAGGTTTTCGCCTACTATACCACGCTGGCCAGACGGGTTGGTATAGGGTTTATGTCAAGTTTTCCTTCTCTCTGCAGTGCTGTTGTTCTGCGTAGTTTTCTCTCTTAGTCGGCTCTTACGACACTCACAGGATGAATAGGGGTGGTGACACTCTGTATTCTTAATCCGTCACCACACGTATATAAATCGTTTAGTAATAATTCTAAATAAACAAAAAAAATCAAGTCGTTTACTTTTAAATGTGGTGTAATGACAAATTGGTTTGCTCTCGCCCGGGTTTATGAATACTAAGGGTTTGTTTACTCTAAATTGTTTTTCAATACAGACGAGTTAATTACTGAATATGTTTAAATACGTTGTTGTTTTTGTTTTACGTTGACAATTGAGTTTCATTATAACGAGTATATATTTTTTGTGTTACGTGGCGCAGATGTGGCGTCGCACGGGGTGTATTAACGCGCCACGTATTGTGTGTCGTCGGTCGTCACACTTCTCTTGGACTGTATTTGCATATTTTTTTGATTATTTTTTGTTGTGGACTACGTATATTTAGGAGGAGAATGGAAAAAGAAAACTCAGACCTCAGATGAATTTGAGAAAAGTTCAAGAAGATGATGCATTTTTCCTGCATGTAGCCAGTGTACAGTACATAATATATGTTTATTTAAAAAAAAACAAGAATGTAATTAATCTGTCTGCTAAATAATTAAATATACAATAAGAATATACAATAAAAAAATATTTTACACTTGTTATGGCTTTCTTTCGTGTTCAGTTGTTAATGGAGTCCCATCTTTCACAATAAATGATTTCATGACTTGTCTCGTAACCCACGCCTTTGGTTCCACAAACGCGGCGTTGCGTTGCTTTTTTACACGCTTTATATTAGCTTCACTTGTATGTTTGTTTGTATGTTTGTAACCGACTCCTTTGGGCGTGATTTTGACTGACTTTAAACGGTCAGAATTCGTTCTAACTTTGTAGATATATCGAGGACCGAGTTTTTTAAAACTATAATTTCTTTTTATTTTTTTTTTATCTTGCCCGTTCGGATAAATATTGTCGAAATCACACGGCGTAAGCAATTCTGTGTTACCCAAACTAACGCCATATGACTCTATATTCTTTCTTTTTCGGTGTGTTTTGGCTCGTCATCATCAATATTGAATTTTATTCTTTTATTTTAAGAGCTTTTATTATTTTTATAATAGTTAAAATTTAACCTTTAATCTTATAAAATTAAGTAATAAGTACCGTGAAAAGCAACATTTGTTATTTGTCTGCGTCATTTGAAGTTTCTTATTTTTTAATAAATCTAATAACAAAAGAAGATGATTTATCAATATTTGGTTTATTTTTTTGTACAATTGCCTACAGATACATACAATTTTGACATTTGACAGATAAATACCGTTTTACATTTAACGTTTACTATGTAAATATCCCGACGTATTTACTTTGAAGAAAATAAGTACTTTTATTGAAAACAAAAGCTTCTAAATACGGTTTTAATACACATAACTATTGACAACAAATTTAAATTTCTGTATTTAAAACAGTACACAGCGTTGCACGACTGTAATGGTATTTTTAATTATGAAATAGCTTTCGATAAAACTATACGAGTATTTGTGAATTTAATATAGACAAATTGTTAAAAGTAGAACGAATGCCTGCGTAATGTTATTCCATTTTGATTACAAACCGCGGTGGTCTGAATTTAGTATTGATTTTATCTTTACGTTTGATAAATAGGTTTGTGACCCTGACTGCTCAGCTGGAGATCGTGGGTTCGATTCCCAAAAAGGACAAATGATTGTATAATGAACACGCACGATCATTTGATGCTTTTCAGGGTGTAATTAATCCATCCATCTATAATCCATGCTTATATTTTAAACGGGAAAGTGAGTTAGTTTGTTTGTTATGCTTACACGCCTAAACCACTAAACCGATTTAAATTTTGTTAAAGCTACATTATCAGCGAGTAACATAGGCTACTTTGTACCGCGATAACCGACCTATACGCGGACAGACCCACGGACAAAAGCTAACATAGGACAAACGTTGAAATTAATAAAGGTTCTACAAGCCCATGTACACATATATAACTTTTGCTGACTATATCTAAAGCCCTCAGAAAACACGTAACTACATATCGAAAATATTAAAAGTGGTCATCATTATTATTAATCACAGAAAAACACACATTTCTTTCCTAAAAAAGCAAATCATCAATCGCTTACCAGGTAAACAAGTACGGCAAACATTGAATATCCCGTCAGTAAAAGACTTTACACCTGACTTGTATAAAATGAAACGATAAAATTCAGAGGAATAGGATTTCATTCAGTGAGCGATTCGTTTGCCGGCCGAATGCGTCCGTCCCTACTCCTCTGTCCGCCTCGTCCGGGCTTGTCTGGACACGTCCGTCCACCCATTCGCCGTTCGAAATAAGGCTTACAGACGCAGGGTTGTCACGTCACTTAATCAATTAATATGGAATGGTAAAAAAGCTGTATTTTTTGACGTGACAACGTCTTATAATTCGATGGAGCCGGCTGCACGCTCGAAAAAACATGACTCATGCGGCGTTACCTCGCTCTGAGGCGTTCCATTTAAGGCTTGAAGTGCAAGCGAGACCGCGCAACGAGCGACAAAGAGGCACAAACGGCCTTCGGCAGCGTTTGACATCTGTCTCTCTCCTACTTGAGTGAGCGATGCGTCCGCGTGGACAGCTGCTATACAATAATACATTTACATGTTTTCGTAAAATGCAACCATTCCATCAGTATTTTCTTATGACGTTGTCACGTTCAACTATCGTCAGTAAACCGACTTTACAGACAACCGATTTTTTACTACTAATTAGTATCTTTGCCTCTGTAAGAGTGCTGAACAGTTAATTGATAGATTTTTGTTTTTATCTTGCCACGATGCGGCCACAGCAATTAATGATATACTTTGGCTAAAAAAACGACTGCACGGAAAGACGTTCTGAAATATAGATAAAGTCGTAAATTATTAATTTGGACAGCACAGATGGCGTAGTGGTTTTGGCGGTCCCCTCTCCGCTTTCCACTGCGCTGAGTGTTGTGGGTTCGATCCCCACATGGGACACTACTTTGTGTGATATACAATTTTTTGTTTTCAGTCTGGGTGCTCTTTGTGTCCGTTTCATGTATATTTGTAAAGTCCCTCGCTACACAGGATATATATTCCTAACGCGGGTGTTAGGAAGAGTAAGAAAAAATAAAATAAAATTATATAATCAATTATCTATACTCTTCTAAGCTCTATTTAAAATGATTATTTCACGAGCTTACGTAGCGTCTTTCTAAGGTCTTGTAAGACTCTATTAATTTAGATTTTACCCTGGGAAAGAGATGCTTCAGTATATATGGTAGCGACTGGAGTAAAAACACAGCCTCATAGAAACCGTAAAAAATTACCAACTGTTTTTTTACTGTTCACAGAATGCAATAGGTTACTGGCTGATCCCCCCTCCTTCCTTTAATTCTGGAAGAGGGCCCACAAAGGGCGGGTGGCGCTCATTACTTACCATGAAGTAACCCGGTTGCTCTCCTATTACATAAAAAAAAAGAAAAAATTCTTTCAAGTGACAAAATCCAAGAAACTTCTCAACTACACAAATATTTGAAGAAACATTCAAAGTAATTGTTTGCACTAAATGTGTTTGTCCTTGCCAAACAATCTTGTATTCTTTTTATCAAATTATTTGAGCTTGGCAGCCCTATCAGACAGCCAGTAAAATAAAATTGGCGGGATTACGTATAGAAATGAATTTACATGCTGTCCTAGAATTGAGGATAACTGTTCTTGACGTTGAGCTCGATGTAGACATCAACATAACCCGAGATTTGGTTTATTTAATCATGTAATGGTCTTATCTGTGTTCTTTTGATATTACAGTAAGGCTCTCTATGATTATATTAAATTTTCTATCCGTTACATGCTTTTGATAATATTTGAGTTTAGAAACTTGACGTCTCATAAAGATGGGCTTTTGTCTTTGACGTTGGGTTGCCAATTATTTGCAGTATTGTTTCAGTTGTTGGTGATTTGAAACTCATGCAAATTTAGACTTTGTTGCGGTGCTACATGACCCTTTTAACTTTCTGAATTTAGTTGATCAATGTTAATCAATTTGAAGCTCAAAACAATGAAATTTAAACCTGTCAGAAAACAGAGCAGCACACAGAGAAGCTTGTTTAATACACGGAAATCCATGGACTAGAAGATATTTAAACAAGAATCATCATCAATCATCATCAACAGGCTTCAATAGTCCACTGCTGGACATAGGCCTCTCCTGAGAAAGGAGGTTTTGGCCTACTATACCACGCTGGCCAGACGGGTTGGTATAGGGTTTGTGTCAAGTTTTCCTTCTTTTTGCAGTGCTGGTGTCCTGCGTTGTTTTGCGCCCTTAGTCGGCTCTTACGACACCCACGGGATGAATAGGGGTGGTAACAATTCGTATTCTTAATCCGTCGCCAGTTTCAGTTGTTGGTGATCTGAAACTCAAGCAAATTTGAACTTTATTGAGGTGCTACATGATCCTTTTAACTTTCATAGTTTATTTGATCAATGTTAATCAGTTTGAAGCTTAAAACAATGAAATCGAAACCTGACAGAAAACAGAGCAGCAGATGGAAAAGCTTTGCTTAATATACGGCAATCTAACCCACGGACGAAACTAGAAGACACTAAAACGAGAATAAGGAAACTGAAATGGCATGAAACAAAAAATATTATAGCGTGGGTTATGGTTTTTTTAATAAATACTGTCTTATCGTTATTTTGCTTCCCTTCTGACAATTATTCTATTAGTTATCTTGTTCATTTATCTATTCTTAAACAAAGGTTTTGGCTGGTTTCTTTTATGCCCTTCCTCATAACAATACTTTTGTGAATCATTTGCAGACAGGATAACTAAACAAAGTAAATCGGATAAGAAAAATAGATGTGACGAGGGAGCTACGGTTAGAGTTTTAGCGTGTTTCTGTGTTGCTTAATACTGCTTGACGTCAAATCTTCTTGTAGATGGTATCGTTTTATTCGGAAGAAAGGCCTCGGAACAAAAACTCTGGTGTTACAGGTATCCGTGGGTGGATTTAGTCACTTACCATGAGGTGATAGGTCTGCTCTTTTACTCCCCTATTACAAAAAAAAACTGTTTTAATAACAACAAAAAGAATTATACGTGTGTGTGAAAACTCATGGGAATTCTTTCATAAAATTTTCAATAAAATATCGAGCGTAAAACCGTATGAATGTTGTGTTAAATGAGCGGTAAATATAAATTGAAATAATTTTACGCAGATTATTTTGTTAGTGACGCGTAACCGTGAATGGTTTCATTTTACAATTAAATTCTGAGAATTACACTGGAATAATTATTTCATATAAATATGTTTTGATAATGGACATTAAATATTGAAAAGCTACATAAGTTTTTTTTATAGAATACATATTTTATGCTGCAAGTCACAAGTGCGGAGTGCTCGACTAGAAACAAGAGAGGGAGTTTGGGCATCAGTAACCTCTCTTGCTCGTTGAAAAGGCTCGATTTCTGAGGCTATATGGTATCACTCCGGTCAAACCAGGCCATTTGTGTTGAAGCCAAGCATGACTCTGCCATTTAAAAGCGGCAGTTTGATCGATCCTGAAGGCCAGTTATAGTCCTGTGGAGGAATGCGGAATATCCTATAAGGAGGAAGGATGCCCTGACTTAAATAAGAAGGATGATGCTCAAAGATTGATGTTGGGAATTTACACTAGCAGATCACATAGATATTACCTTACTTTACTGTGTAATTTCCTTTTGAAACAAAACGTCCCATGTGGGTTCAAACCCCTCATGGGACGACACTTTGTGTGATCCACAATTTGTTGTTCTGAGTCTGGGTGTTCTTTGTATCCGTTACATGTATGTTTGTAAAGTCCCCCGCGACACAGGATATATTCCTAATGCGTGAGTTGTCTTTTTAAAAATAAAATAAATAATTTCATCAAGAAACAGATTTACTAAAATCATAGAAAAATACAAGTAAAAATTCGCCTAAAAACTTCTACTATATAACCTCGTTTCCAGTGCGAATCATAAAATTTTATTAACACGTAGTGACTAAGGATCAAACATTTACACTTTGTCGTGGAAACACAAGCGCAAAAGAACTTTTTACTAGCCTGACAGTGTGACGTAGCAAATAGAACCAGAGACAAAGGCTTAACATCGTAATGTCAGCAGTTTGTTGGCCTTACGAGGCACATAAGTGGCAGTTCTGTCCTTTATACGACTTCAAGTTTTATTGGCAACAAAATAACCGCTGCGTTTCTTTTCAATCAGTTCTTCTTTAGTTTTAGGATAAATCCGTACTTAATATTGTAGAGTTGAAGAGTTTGTTTATGTGGTTGAAAGCTTCTTAAAAGTATTGGCCCATTACGATCAAGGCTATAGGCTGTAGCATTATGCTATAGCCAACAGGAGCCGAGCATCAATGAAAAGTGTTAAAAAAACGAGAAATTTATTCCTTTTAACAGACAGACGAAGTTGCGCTAGTAATCTTTTTTTTTAAAGACAACTCTGCACTAGGAATATATCCTGTATCGTGGGGAATTTTACATACATTAATTAAATGGATACAAAGAACACCTAGACTTAGAACAACAATTTGTGGATCACACAAAGTGTTGTCCCATGTGGGAATTAATCCCACAACACCCTGCGTGGTAGAAAGAGGCGAGGTGACCGCTTAAACCACTACGCCATTCGTGCAGACAGCTAGTATTCTATATGTCTTTGAAAAGGTATACGTTGAACCGTAGTTGGTCATACGTTAGATGTAAGTTCCCCTTTGTCTACCGAAGTTTCAACGACAAAAATACGAACGATAGATTGGAATAAAGCAATGTTTGATTTGACCTCCCACATCTCCTGGGCCACAAAACAAACGTAGAGGATCAGGTTTGAAAAATGGTTGACCCCCTTTTGGCCATGTGAATAATTTTTATGTACGTGTGTTTGTTTCTACTCAAACCTAAGCTAATCTGGACTGATTTTGTTTTTTTTCTGTATATTGCCTCCTGGATAGTTTAAATGCGTAATTGGACTCAAAAGGTACCGCCAGGTTCTAAGATTTTCATTTAATGTTATTAAAAGGGTCAATGAAGCAAATAAATTCTAAACTAAATTCAATGTCGCTCATCAGGGACGTTTTCTCTAATTCTGCACTAATTGATTATAGAGAAAGAGTTGTATACTTAAATACTCAATAAATTATCATTTTTTTCAGAGCCTGTGCTCTGGTAACCAGGCTGCTGATAAACATTCCTAAATATTTCTAAATACATAAATATTATAAATAAATTACACCCAGACGCAGAAAAAATGACCGTGCTTATCACACAATATTTGTCCTGCGAGGGAATTGAACCCACGACCTCCAATTCAGCAGTCAGGGTGACTAACCACTCGTTCAACAGGCCTGTCAAATAATAAACTATCTCTTTCTCTTATCTTTCATCGAATTTCCCTGCAGTCCATCGTATTCCCATCCTTTTCCTTTGGACCATCTTTACTCTTGTCTCCTTCAATTTCTTTATATGCAACTCTTTGTTACATTTTTCTTTTCTTTTCACATAATATGTTATGTTCTCAACTCTTCTACTTCTCTCTCAACTTCATCTATAGCCGTCACTTTCAAGTTCCCATCATTCCTTTCGCTTCTAATCTAGCCATAATCAATTTGATTATTATTAAGATAATTGATATATTATAGATTTGTAAGTGCAAATGTTACGATATTTCACTGTAATATAGCACAACCCTAATATCCGGTTGACAATGACATATTACCAGAAACGGTAGTAAATAAAGCCGGTTATTGTACATTCTGAGTACATTTATCAACTAAATTTTAGACTAGACTGAGGTGATTTATGATTTTGTTCTAAATTGCATTTTAAGGTTGGAATTACATGAGATAATTCTGTATTGTGTTCAATTGATTGCAAATATTTAATGTGGAGTAGACTGGATAATAAATTTGGTTCGAAGGACCATGTTGTTCATTTTAAAATTTAATTATTCTTAGAGACGTACGCCTTTAAAAATGTTATATAAAAATAATTAAATAAAGAAATTACTAATTATAAGTTTATAATTATAGGCACATGTGAATATTGAGTTGTAGGTGTCTTTAGGTGCCGGTAATCGCTTACCATCAGGTGACCCGTCTAGAGTATGCTCGTTTGCCACCCAATAAAACTGAAAAATACAAAAATATTATTAAAAAAATATAGAAAAACTTCAAATTGTAGTAACTCTGTTTTAAATAAACATTAATAAAAACACAAAACAATTTGAACAATTCTCCAGCATTTTACAAAAATTTAAAATAACGTCCCACAAATATGCAGCCTTGGAATGTTGCCAAAGAACCGGCTAGCACAACCGGATAATCCAATGCACTTCGCTGCTTATTAACCGGGCCACTGCGTCCTGATATCCGGCTAGATAAGTCTACCCGGACAAAATTTAGCCAACGGTTGTACATTTGAAATAATCAAAGCCGGATTAGTCTCAATCGCTTTCCAATATCTTCGTAATTTATTATACATTCGCTGGTACCCGCGACTTCGTTCGCTTGGAATTTGAAAAGCGCTGCCTTAGTGGGTTCGATACCCGGACCGGGCAAAAAAAAAGAGTGACATAGTTAACAATAAGTTAAATAAAGGAATCTTTAATTATTGGTTTTCAGTTCTGGACGTTTTGAAAGGATCGAAGGATAGAGCAAAGAGCAAATGCCTGTTTTTAGTGAGTTTATAAGATAGCAGGGGCCTAGGCTCTTATTGGTTGAAGCGTGTACGAGTAGGCAGGGCGGCAGCATAGGACCCTTTTCTTCCGGCTAACGCAGATCCTTTCCGGGCATGACTGCTTCAGTGCGGGTACATGCACTCGGTCGCTAGAAGGGAATTAAGTCCTGTCAACACTGCGATTGCAGTGAGGGCTCGGCTCAGCACACGCTGGCAATTTTGCCTGCTTGGGTGTCGCAGCGCCCGGTCCTCATTGCAGTCACCGGGGGATCTCTCATACGCTCCATGGCCGGTAGTGACAGATGTTTCACCGCGGTCGCATCCTTCTGCGAAGACGTCATCTCGCCATAACGGCCAGCCGCGAGGAGGCTACGTCGCCTAAATAGAGTATGTACCCGAAGGTGGTGACCGCGCCGTTGCTGGCAGGCGCTAAGAGGGGGTCCGATGTCTTTAATAACAGCAGTTCCCGGATCCCTCCTATTACAGGCGCAGAGTGGCACACCGTTTGGTTTTAGTCGGTCCGACACACCAACCCGCCGCAAACCCTGGTGGGTGACGGCCCGAGGGGGTTTCGACACTTAAAAAAAAACAAAAAAATTGTCGTAAAGGGATTTCTCAATATGTAGGCTATCCAACACTAAAAGACTTATTTCAGTTAGAACCAGAAGAAACAAACAAACTGTTCAGCTTTATAATATTAGTAATGATTTATACGAATGCATACTTCTGTATAAACGTCTTATAAAATATTTAACAATACAAATATAATTTATACAATGACCTCAATCTCTCTACATAGCTCATCCATTTCTCCTTCAATTCGAAACTATAACAGAATTAAATTGAAGACGCTGTAACAGATTGGATGCTGGAGAGTCGATCAGTGAAGTGCTCAGAATATCGACGGAATTTAGCGAACGGTCAACGATTCAAGAGTATTTGGTGGGGTATCAGTGACAGCGGGAATGAAGTTCATAGATAAAAGGAATATTTTTTATTATACAGCAATCGAAATTTTATAACTAAAGTTAGTTACAATAGGAAGTTTTATCGTTAAAAGCCATGTCTACCAGAAAGTTTTTGCAAGGATTTAGTTACAGGTATGACTGGTGGGATTCGTACTACTAGTACTAGAAATAATAGTAATATACGAGTATCTATAACGTAAACAAACTCACAATAACTCACTTGATTCAACTGAATAAATGAAATAAATTTTCCTGCCAAGTAAATTCCAAGTATCTTGATGGTTTTAAAAGAACTCTTCTCTTAAAACCATCAAAACTACTATTGAACAACAGATTAGCAGTTACTCGTATTTTACGAACCACGTCTTTGGCTTGACGGCTTGACATAGCTAGAATAAAAAGCATTTAGCATTTACGCAATTGAGTAATTATAACTTGTAGTATCATGTTGGCACGCAATCAAAATTAAACTTTAATCGGTTGTACAAGCATTGCTATTTAACTAAAATGCTCAGCTCACTTAAGTCATATCTTCAGTTATTAATGAATCTGCATCATCGGTTGTCTTTTTCTACTCAGTCCGCTCTCACTGAAGCCACACAAAATACAAAGTTCGTACATTTGCAAGTTGCGACAGTAATGACCCTGCTGTGGAACGTTTTGCATTCAATTCGTGGATACTTCAACAAATTGCACAGTTTTAGGGTTCCGTTGGGGTTTAGTTCCACTATACTCTGGAGAACTACATCGTGTAGTCTACACGAGTAGGAATATGTTAAGTGTTATGCTAGCCGAGTCACAGCCCCTGAAAACCTGCAACTCACCCCCCCCCCCCCACACACACAATTAGGGAGAGGGGAGGGGTTGAGTTTAAATTAAACTCAACATATCCAGCAATGGAAGTTGGAAACTGTTTACTCCCTAATTAAATCTAGTCTGGTACCTCTACTAACTAAGTAAATTTCTGATCCAGTGATACCACGGTCTCACAGAAAACCGGTGGTAAGCAATTCTTTCGTTGCCTTTCACTGAGTGAGTGAGGTCACCGGAACCCTAATCCCTATCTCGCTTTGTAACTTTTAAGTTTCAGGTGTCCATGGGCGGCGGTAGTTGCTTACCACCAGGTGACCCGTCTGCTCTTTTGCCCCCTTATACCACAAAAAAAAACCAAAACCACTCACCTGTGCGTCTAAAGTACCATAGAAAGTTTATCCTGCCTTCTTTGCAGACAGGCTTTTGAGAAAGAAAATCCACCTTCTGAAAAAGAAAGACCTCGAATAAAATCGAGAAAGGAACAAGGCGATGTTGAAGATGGAAATTCCAAATCGCATTTTAAAAGACCAATCAGAATTCTCTGGAACAATATTATAACTGAAACAGTAAAATAAAGCTGCCATTACTTTAAACCGCAAAGCTCTGTCCTCTGTCGGCTTTTATATTCAAAACGCGGGTAGTTCGCTAAATTACTAACTTTGACAGAACAGAATGACAGAAATTGCTTATGGAATAGTTTTGTGTGGAGATTAGTACGGAAACCGAATTGCTTTTAGGCTACTCACAGATGCACTGAATGCATGTCGAGTCAGCAATATAGGGTTGAATATTATCTTTATTTTTTTATCTTATTTTTCTAGTTTAATCGAGAACATGGCAAAAATGTGAAGATTCCTCGTTAATATTACGGTACAAAGTACGGCCGTCAAAGGAATTAGATTCATGTTTTGTTTATTGAATCTCAAAATGTATGTTTATGTATGTACGTCTCACTGTTTCTTCTATCTACTGTCGATTTGTCCATCCATAGGTTGCCTGTAAGTAAACGGGTTTTCGAATCCATACTTCCATACTGACGGGCCTCTTGGTCTAGTGGTTAGTGGCCCTGACTTCTAAACCGGAGGTCGTGGGTTCGATTCCCACAAATATTTGTGTGATGTGCACGATCGTTTGTTCTATGTCTGGGTGTAATTTATCTATAATATGTATTTATTTAGAAATATATATGTATGTTTATCAGCAGTCTGGTTACCGTAGCACAGGCTCTGCCTAGTTTGGGATCAGACGGCCGTGTGCGAGATCTGTGACGTTATTATTACTTATAAATGTGAAAGTGAATTTGTTTGTTTGTTACGCTTTCACGCGTAATCCACTAAACGGATTTAAAAAAACATTTTACCAATGGAAAGCTACGTCATCAGCGAGTAACATAGGCTAATTTTACCGCGATAACCAGTAAACACACGGGCGCAGCCGCGGGCTAGTGGTAGTGGTAACTTATACATACATAATATTATTTTGAAATATTTTTTATATTCTAGAAAGGAAGAAAAAAAAGTAAAGGTTATTTTTTAAACCGCCGTCTGATCCCAAGCGTGATATCATAGCCTATAGCTATATAGACTAGGCATCCGTGTGGTGACGGATTAAAAATACGAAGTGTTACCACCCCTATTCATCCCGTGGGTGTCGTACGAGCCGACTGAGGGAGCTAACTACGTAAGACAACAGCACTGCAAAGTGAAGGAAAACTTGATACAAACCTTTTTTTTTTTTTTTTTTTTAACGTGTGGATATCCCCTCGGACCGTCACCGGGGTGGTGTGTCGGACTCGGACCGACTAAAACCACACGGTGTGCCACTCTGCGCCTGTAATAGGAGGGATCCGGGAACAGCTGTTATCAAGACATCCGGACCCCTCCTAGCGCCGGCCCGCTCCTGTTGCGGGCTCCGACTTAAAATATTATCCTCTCTTTAGGCGACGTCCGGCACACGCGGACGCCGCCCCCTCGCGGCTGGCCAAACTACTTGAAACAAACCCTATACCAACCCGTGTGGCCAGCGTGGTATAGTAGGCCAAAACCTCCTTTCTAAGGAGAGGGCAATGTCCAGCAGTGGACTATTATAGGCTGTTGATGATTATTTTTCGTTCTACGAATAATATTATTCGTACTTTTCGTTACATAATCTATTTAAGTCGGGGGCTTTTAATTATTTTAAACTTTAACGATTACGTTTTAACCGCCGTGGGTTGTTTTCAAATTTTTAATTTGGTTTATTTTCAGAGACGCATACGAAGTGGCGTGGGTCAGCTAATAATGTCATATAGATTTTAATCAAACTAAACAAAAGTAAATGATTTAATAAAAACAGGATACAAAGTTATTATCCCATACAACTGTTATCCCGAATAAACACGTCTGTGTACACCTTTGGACAGATTTGGGTCTTGAATATGTGTGTGTTTAGGTCCTGAAGCCAACTGGATAAAGTCAAATTACTGGTATAGAACTATGTTCACTACTAACTTTGTACGCGGGGCAGAATAGATTGATCTTATACGGGTTAACGCATAAACTACTCAAAAAAACAAAAAAATTAACAACTTCGATAGCCGTATCTAAAAGTCTAGTTAATAATACTTCAAAACAACCGTACATCCCTTACTTTATTTTTTTATTTATTTAACTTAATGCACAAGTTGTACACAGGCGGACTTAATGCCTAAGGCATTCTCTGCCAGTCGACCTTCGGGTAATGTAGAAAAATGGTGCTGTAGGTGCAAGAGAAAGCAGAGAATTTGACTTGTTTATATTAAATTTATTAATTTAAAATAATAATAATAATATAATAATATTCTACCACATTCACACAACGTGATCTAGTCCCAAACTAAGCAGAGCTTGTACTATGGGTACTAGACAACTGATATAAATACATATATACTTTTTTTTTTGTAAATACATACATATTATACATAGAAACACTCAGACCAAATCAAACATTAAATGTTCATGCACACAAATGCTTGACTTGAGCGGGAATCGAACCCGCGACCTTTGGAATAGCAGTCCGTTACACAAACCACTACGCCATTCGGTCGTAAATCTAACTTACATATATACACTATATACTATAACTAAAATACTATATTAATTACTACACATATACATAGAGGTCTCAAGTATACACATACAATACATGAACATACACATTTATAAATACATAACTTCAAAATACATAGTCGGGTATCATTTAACACTAGCGTTGTGACCTTTCTGTCCCCCTTTACCCCCTTAGGGGTGAAATCACCAACTATCTTTTTTTAGTGGGTGCTTACAGTATAAACAGAATTAGCTGTGTTTAGGCTCTGCGTTGATGAATCAACCAATTAGTTAAAATGAGTCCTTTTAAATGTATGTATGGATTGTATATCTCTACGGCCTCGGTAGCTAATATTTATTTATTTTGCTCTTGCTTATAAGGGTATTCAGCAGTATACATAGCTTCAGGGAATCTTGCTGGTCACAGATATAACCCGTCCATAGCATAGAACTCCTTCCTAAGAGGAAGTTTTTTTCCAGTGTTTTCCCCTGACCAGGAACTTTGCCAGGTTGTCCAAATATAAGAAGACATCTCCCTATTTAACAATAATAATTACTTGACACATCTTACACACGACCGTCAGATTCCAAACTAGGCAGAGCCTGTGCTATGGTAACTGGACTGCTAATAAACATACTTACTTATACATATATTTCCAAACGCCGCTTCCTACTAGGCCGAGTGTTGTGGGTCCGATCCAGACATGGGACGACACTTTGTGTGATCCACAAATTGTTGTTCTAAGTCTGGGTGTTCTTTGTGTCCGTTTCATGTATGTTTTTAAAGAAAAATTATAGATAAATTATACCCAGACACAGAACAAATCGATCGTGCTCATCACACAATTATTTGTTCTGGGTGGGACATGAACCCACGATCTCCGGCTTAGCAGTCAGGGTCACTAACCACTTGCAGTTGATGATGATGTTGATAATGTGCATCATTTGTTAGCAAACATTAAAGTACAGTGGATTCCGGCTATAACAAGTTGGAAGGACCACTTTAATGTCCGGAATTTAATCTGGAAGTCGCTTTATCCAAAATAGCAGAAAGTCATGTATATTTTTGACTGCCGGTATACCCCTCAGTTAATTTTGGTAAAACTGTTGACAACCCATTGCCACAGTCATTTTGCGAAACACTGGTATCTTCTCCACAAACTTTACCGACCATTATATCATGATGTTGTCTAAATCTTTTCTTTAAGAGTAATTTATGAGTGTATATGTGTATCTGAATATATATATATATGTGTACGTATGTATATATATGTAAATGTGTTAATATATGGTATATATGCTACAAATATAATAATATATCATTACCTGTATACGTCTATTCGAAGGACAAATAGTACTGAATAAGAATTCTATCATTTATCCCCATAAATGCACCTACCTCATTCTTTCTCTGCATCGCCCAATCGGTCGACTGGCAGAGAATGCCTAAGGCATTACGTCCGCCGATGTATATATTTGTGCATGAAGTCATAAATAAAAAATAAATGTGCGTTTACGAGCCATATTCACAAGTTCGCGAAACACTGTTCACACACTGGAAGTTGCTTTGCAACTGATTCAAAGTTCAACTTGATACAAGTGCTAACTAGTCCTGTCAACAAACAAAGCAAGCATATATGACTATCTGTAAATGTAAATAAAGGATAAGAAAGCTTATTAATTGTTCTTTGTCGGTAGTAGTTTTTTGAATGAGTCTTTGTGCCTTTGCTGACTCAGTGGCAATCATCATCATCTTCAACAGCCTTTAATAGTCCACTGCTGGACATAGGCCTCTTCTTAGAAAGGAGGTTTTGACCTTTTTTTTGGTTTTTGTTGTCCTTTTGGATCTCCTGCTCCTCGGGGACTCAGGAGTCAGGAATATGTGGTGATTCCTCTAAAAACCACCCCGACCGCCGGCCTCAGATGTCCTACTCTAGGAGGACTCAGACCATGTTATTACATATCCTCCCCGAATTGACACCATGCCTAATCAGGCCCTATCCTAGGGAGGAGGTTTTGTCCTACTATACCAAACAGGTATATGCCAAACGGGTTGGTATAGGGTTTCTGTCAAGTTTTCCTCCACTTTTCAGTGTTGTTGTCCTGCGTAGTTTTCTCCCTTAGTCGGCTCTTACAACACCCTCGGGATGATAAGGGGTGGTGATCTTTTGTTATCTTAATCCATCACTACACGAACAATCGCAATTTGCACATGGAATTTCTAAGAATCTGTCACAAATGTTTCATAACAACAAGTCGCTATACCCGAAATTGTCTTTATATCCGAAGTTGCCATTGCCGAATTAATTTAATATGAAGTATGCTTTACATTGTAGGGACGTAAGTCGGACGTCACCATAACCGAAAAGTGCTTACAACCGAAGTCGTTATTAATGAAATCCACTGTACCTATACACATACTATATTTTTGCTACTAATTACAAAATTACACTCATAAGTTACAAAAAAGCACACTATCTATCTTTTCTTTATCGTTTTTATCGATGCAATCAATGTTCTTTTTCTTTTCTTTCTTCCTTTGGTTTTTTCTTTTTTTTTAAAAAGACGACTCCCACATTAGGAATATATCCTGTGTCGCGGGGGACTTTACAAACATACATGAAACGGACACAAATAACACCCAGACTCAGAACAACAATTTGTGGATCACACGTCGTCCCATGTGGGGTTTGAACCCACAACACTCGGCCTAGTAGAAAGCGGCGTGGTGACCGCTTAAACCACTACGCCATCCGTGCAGTCATGCAATCAATGATGGAAGATACGCTATATTCATAATAATAATATATCCCTTTAATGTACATCAGATATAAATATAAAATAATTAACTTAAATTAGGTTAGACAAGTACAAATGGCGGTCTTATCGCTCAGAGCAATCTCTTACAGGCAACCGTGGTATGGAGAGAAAACATTAAGGGAAGAGGTGTAGGGTAATGGCTTGTGTGTTAGAATATAGATAAAAAGAGGAAATCAAAGTAGTATCTTTATTTATGTAATTCTTCTGTGAGTGTGTATATCACTGAACTTCTCTCAAACGACGGGACCGATTTTGATGAAATTTTTTGTGTGTGTGCAAGGGGATCTGGGAATGGTTTAGATTCACAATTTTGAATGGTAAGGGTGACCCATCCCTAATTTTTTTTTGTTGCAACGTTTGTCGTTTGCCGTTTGCCGGATCAGCTAGTATATACATATAAATATAAAAGATAGTGGTGTGTATATAACTCTCGTATATATCATACTGCACGAACAAAATATTTGTTCCGTAACCGTACAGACATCTAATACTGCATTTTAGGACAAAACATACCTATGGTATGACATTCCTTTATCTTTATTAACCTTTTTGTCGTAATTTGTGCACATTCGAAATACACAGGGAGTCATTTTATGAATTTTCTCGAATTAATTAGCACTGGCACTCGCAGTGGTCCTAATTAGGACCCCCGCAGTTAATTCAACATGAAAGAGTCTATACTAGTATGATCATGATTACTAAACGACTTACAGAAATAAATAATTAATTAGGGCCCTCGCCTTTTGTGCGTTGGTGGCGTATCTACCCCTTGTTTATTTGTTGTGTTGTTATATTGGCTGCAATGATATGAAAATTTTGTAAAATATAGAAAATCCACAGTCTTTCAGTATATACTATGTTGACCTGCTATGGTACGCAATAGCCATAAAATAACAGTTTAACTTCCACTGGTCCGTATCGTAAAACAAAACCGGTAAAACTTTATACATTATGGTCCAAATTCCACCACCAGCCGATCTCGATAAACAATAACCTCTAACATCAGCGATTTAAAATCAACCCTTATCCAAATAGTTTTATAAACTGACGATCCCGATACCCAGCGATAATCCCACGCCCACGGCCCCAACGTTGGGCACGTAAACACATTACATACGGGTCCACTGATACTATTACCATGGAAATGACGGCCGGCCGTTCTTAGACGGGTGACTGTCACACCGAAGCGATACGGTTGTAGTTATAATTTTTTAGAGGAAATATACACGTACACTCATGTATATATCCTTGTATTGGTAAGTTGAGTCATATTAAATACATATATTACACCTTACACGCTCTGAGCGGACTGGAGCGAGACCGAAAAATGTGTAACAAGACTTTTTTCCGACACTATAGCAAATGTATAGAATAAAGCGAAAGGAGCTTCGTTCCGACCGGTGATCCATAGTCCCTTCACGCCGTTTTCTTTCTTTATGGGCCCCCGCAGATACCTACCCTAATGGCAAGTCACTACCGTCGCCCATGGACAACTGCAATTCAAGAATCCCAAGTGCGTTGATTATTTGATCTCCTTCTCTTCCTCTTCTATACACGTTTAATTGAAGATGCATACCAAGAATTCTCATCTCATATATTCCATAATTTCGTGTTCGAAGCTATTTTTTTTTTTATCTTGGATCGTGGACACCACGGTCTGAATGTCAGTATTACTCTCTTGTACAGAGAGCCTTTATATTATTACTTATACACAGGTATATTTTATGTATCTTACATATTAGGCTGAAATAAGACTTGTTTTAGATGATAGTGTTGACAGATACTTTCATTTTGAATTTTTCATTAAAAAAAAAAAATTTTAGGAAAGACTGTCCTTATAATCTAGTGTCCAGTCCCTATTGAAACTGATGATTTCTCGATCCTAGTGGCCTTTTGGCCTCTCCAATCATAGGCCCTGACTGCTGAAGCTATAGGTCGTGGGTTTGATTCCCACCCTGGAAGAATATTGTGTGATCAGCACGGTCATTTGTTCTGTGTGTGGGTGTAATTTATCTATAATACTTATGTATTTAGAAATATATAAGTATGTTTAATAGCTGTCTTGTTACCGTAGTAAGGCTCTGCCTAGTTTGGGACTGTCGTGTGTAAAATGTGTTAAGTTTAAAAAAAAGTGATAGTTCATATAAAATAGATAAATATAAGAATTATAGAACATGAACGTTATCATATTTCTCCGCATTAATTACTAAAATAATTGGGTCGATATTTACCCTTAGGCCGTACCAGTAAGCCTCACTGACTTTTAGATATCGTGTTAGGGATTAATTATACCTGGAACAATATTGGTTAGTCCCAATCAGCGATTTATTTATTGGTACAGATAAACTTGAAATAAACACATGTAATAACATCGCAAAGCTACAGTTATTATGGTTCTCTCTCCCCTATTAATCTATCTATATAAGCAGCTTGTTGCACCCCCTCTTTCAGGCCACTCCTTGTCTCTCGTACCGCCCTCACAATGTCGTCTGACCATCGGGCAGGTGGTCAGTCTCGTGGCCATCACACACACTCACGGATTAATAATACAGAGTGTCACCACCCCTGTTCATCCCGTGGGTGTCGTAAGAGCCGACTAAGGGAGAAAACTACGCAGAACTACTATATGCAGAGAGAAGAAAAACTTGACACAAGCCCTTTTTTTTTTTTAACGTGTTGAAATCCCCTCGGACCGTCACCCCTCCGGGGTTTGCGGCGGGGTGGTGTGTCGGACTCGGACCGACTAAAACCACACGGTGTGCCACTCTGCGCCTGTAACAGGAGGGATCCGGGAACAGCTGTTGTTAAGACATCCGGACCCCTCCTAGCGCCAGCCCGCTCCTGGTGCGGGCTCCGTCTCGATGTTTTTCCTCTCTTTTTAGGCGACGTCCGGCACACGCGGACGCCGCCCCCTCGCGGCTGGCCAAACTAATGCGGGTGGAGGGGAAACCCACCCCGTCCACCCGCGGCCACACTCAGGGCGGCATGAGGCTGTGGTAGGCGGGCCTCCGCCGCCCGGTTCGCCGGCGGCGGATCGGGTCCGAGTGGAGGTCGTCCTCCCGGGCCCTCTCCGCCGCCTCCTTCCGCGAGATTACTACCTCGCAGAAGGTTGCGACCGCGGTAAAACAACTGTCGCTACCGGCCATGGAGCGTACTACGGCCGGTAGCGAGAGATCCACTCCGATGACTGCAGTGAGGGCCCGGCGCTGCGCCGCCCATGCGGGGCAGACCGCCAGCGTGTGCTGGGCCGAGTCCTCACTGCAGTCGCAGTGGTGGCAGGCGGGACTCAGTTCCCTCCTAGCGACCGTGTGCAGGTACTTTCCGAAGCAACCGTGCCCGGAAAGCACCTGCGTCAGCCGGAAGGAAAGGGTCCCGTGCTGCCGCCCTGCCCACTCGGCGATGACCGGCTGGAGACCCTCAACGGCGGCGAAGCCAGCGCGTGGAGTCTCCAGCCGGAACGACCAACGAGCCATCGTGGCTCGGCGAGCGGCTTCGCGCCACTCGCGCACATCCTCGGGCGGAGGGCGAAATCCGCTCTCCGCCCGGTAGTCAGCCACTCGCCGATAAACTTCGGCGAGCACTTCCGCCTCCAAATCCCACGGGGGAGTTCCGGCCAACGCGCACGCCACCTCCGTCGAAACGGTGCGGTAACCGCGTATGGCTCTGACCGCCATTACCCTTTGAGGGCGCCAGAGGCGTACCCTATTCTGGGCGGTCAGAGCCGCCGCCCACACCGGTGCACCGTACAGTGCCATTGACCGGACAACCCCCGTGTACAGCCGTCTTGTCGCGACGCTGGGTCCACCCATATTGGGCAAAAGTCGCCCTAGGGCAGACGCAGCGCCGACCAGCTTTGGAGCAAGCTGTCGGAAGTGCTCGTCGAAGAGCCACCTCCCGTCGAGGATCAGGCCCAGATATTTCATCTGGGCCCGAACCGGTACGAGGACCGAGTTGACCACGATTGAGGCGCCAGGGGGTGGACCACGACGGGGCCCATGGAATAACAGGGCCTCCGTCTTATCTAGGGCCACCCGTAAGCCCAGCGCCTCAATGCGCCCGACCACCAGGGAGACTCCCCCTGTGGCCAGGCGCGAAGCCTCTTGGAAGTTTGCCCCCCGGGCTGTCACGAGGGTATCGTCTGCGTAACAGATTACACCCAGCCCGGGGGGGAAATCGGCGCGAAGGGCCCAGTCGTACCCTATGTTCCACAAGAGGGGTCCAAGAACAGACCCCTGTGGAACACCGCACGACATGGGCCGACACCTCAAATTACCTTCTCGGTCCTCGTACACGACGGTACGCTCCTCTAAATAGTCTGCCACTAGCCGCCTCAGGTACTTTGGCACCCCATGATAGTGGAGTGCTTCCCTGATGCAGCTGAATGGCAGACTATTGAATGCGTTGGCGATGTCTAATGACACCGCCAACAGCACGCCGCCACAGCTCACGGCCTCTTCGGTCACGGCCCTCAGGCGCAACACGGCGTCGACTGTCGAACGCCCCGCCCGAAAACCAAATTGGGCGTCCGACAGATCGGGGCCCACCTCGCAGAGGTGCCGGATGATGCGGGCAGAAAGAACCCTCTCAAACAATTTGCCCGCCTCGTCCAGCAGCACGATGGGCCTATAGGCCGCGACCGAATCGGCAGGCCGTCCCGGCTTCCTCAATAGGACCAGCTTCCCACTCTTCCAGCACTCAGGGAAGCGTCCCGACGCCAAGCTAGCGTCGAACACCTCCCCGAGGCGGTCTGCCATGTGGTTGAGGGCCAGGGCCAGCACTCGGGCCGGTACCCCGTCTGGCCCAGGGGCGGTGTTCTTGGAACGGATCCGTAGAACAGCCGCCCCTACCTCCGAATCCCGGACGGGCGGAACATTGTCCTCCCCGTGCTCCCCGTCGTCTCCGGCCAGGGAGGCCATCGACGGGGGAGTGTGTTCCGCTCGTTGTGGGAAAAGGCCCTCAACCACTTCTCGCAGGCAGCTGGGCTGGAGAGTCTCCGTAAGGGGGGGGCCCGACGCGCGGAGCTTTTGTCGCACCGCGCGGTAAGGGCGACCCCAGGGGTCACGATTAAGACCCTCCAGCATCTCCTGTCTCTTTTCCTCTTTGGCGCGGCTAATGGCCAGCTTCAGAGTTTTCCGCGCCCGTCGGTACTCCTCATGAAGCCGGTCCTCCTCACCGTCTCCACGGTGACTCCGCCGACTGCGCGTGTAGGACCTCCGGGCACGTGTACAGGCCGCACGGAGGTCCGCCAGCTCCTGGGACCACCAGTAGACCTCCTTCCTTGGAGGCCGATGACTTCGAATGCGGGGCATGGCCGCATCGCAGATATGCGTAATCGCATCGCGAAAGCGACCAGCCCCCACGTCAACCTCCTCGGTCGGAGCCTGCGGAGACAGCCACGAGTGAATTATGGCTGCCTCCTCTAGTAGGTCCCGGTTCAGTCTGGCAACAGCCCACCGCGGAAAGCGGGATAAACGCCGCGCCACGTGACCCCTACTGGAGTCCTGGGTCCGGGAGAGCTCAAATCGGATATACAGGTGATCCGAGAGCGTCTCAACCTCTTCCAGGACACGCCAGTTTCTTACTCGTGCGGCGAGGGCAGGGGTAGCGAACGAGAGGTCCACTATCGACCCCCCCTGCTGTCGCACGCACGTGTTGGTGGAGCCTCTGTTGAGAAGACAGAGTCCCACCGAGGCCGCCCACTCCTCTACGGCCTCGCCCCTTGCGTCCGTCCTGGGGGAACCCCACGCAATGGACTTTGCGTTGAAGTCCCCCAGCACAAGGACGTGCCCAGACGCTAGTCGCCGTATCGAGGTCTCCAAGCTGGTTAGGAAAACCTCGAAGTCGTTCAAACTCCGGTTGGGGGAGAAATAGACACCATATATGGTGATCCCCCCCCACTCGACGGCAACATATCCAGTGCCCTTGTCTCTTAGCGACAAGGGCGGGGAATGAGCCGTCGTGGAACCGACGACTGCCACGGAGCCGTCCAAGTCACCCATCCAGTTTGGACGGGGAGGGACAGAATAGGGCTCCGCGACTACGGCAACACCTATCGACCACTGTGCCATGGTTTGCAGGAAGAGATCCTGCGCCGCGGCACAGTGGTTCAGGTTCGTCTGGACCAGGAGGTTGGAGACTTGATCCATTACTGGATCGTCTCTACAACCTCCTCCATGGGCGACGACGACGACGCACGTACTACATCAGAGGCAGCCTGGGTCGACTGGCTAGCCCCTGACGTCTGCCGAGAACTGCGGGGAGGCTTGCAGCCTCTCTGCCCCATCTGGTGATTGGCGGGTTTATTGCCCGCCGCACACGCTGGGCAGTGAGGGGCGGCAGAGCATTCTGCCGCCTTATGCCCCGGTTGACCGCAGCGGAAGCACAGTCCGCCGCAGTCGAAACAGCTATCGCACTTGACGCGCGTGTGTCCCGATGCTAGGCATTTATAGCACCTCATCGGTCTCGCCGCCAGGACTGTGATCCTGGCGCTCACGAAACCGATGAGCAGCCTGCCGGCGTCGGCCAATACTTTGGCCGACGCTACGGGACAGCTGACCCACACGGCGCCAAGCCCTCCTGGACCGGGGCGGATGGTGCCGACCCTGACGTTGTCCGCGCTGCACCCCGTCTTCTCCCGGATTACAGCGCGGACATCTTCGGCCGTTACGGAGTCGCCCAGGCCCGAGATGCGCAGCTCTGCGCACTTAGTAGGCCTGGCGATCTTTACACCATCCGTGGCTGTAAAGAGTCCCCGCAGCTTCTCGGCAAATGTGTCCGCCGTCTTAGCGCCTTCAGCCCCAGGGAACTCGAGGACTCGAGCTCCCGTCTGGGCGAGGCGCATCCTGACCCCCACCGTCCCAAAGTCGTTGGCGAGGCTGTCCCGGGCCTTTTTAAAAACGGCCGCGTAGGACAGCCCGCCGTCAGCCGCCTCCGGGGACACGGTCACAACTACAGCCGCGGTTTTGGGCGGCTGCAGCTTCCGCGGCCTCTTTGTGGAGGCCGTTGCCACCGGTGGCGAAGGCGTGGCTTGGGCTGCTTTTTTGGCAGCCCTTTTGGCCCGCCTTCGGGACTTCTTGGAGCCCCTCGCCTCCTGCCAACCCTCGTTGGAGGGGGCAGGTGCGGAGGGGCCCGGCAGGGGTGTCGGAGTGGGGAGCGGAGGGAATGCCACTCCGCTCCTCGGCGCCGTTTTAGGCCCCGTCTTGGCCGGCGCCTGGGGATGTGCCTTGGCCGGCGCCTTAGCCGGTGCCTTGGCCGGCGCCTGGGCCGGTGCCTTGGCCCCCTCCTCGGCTTTTGGGGAGCCGATGGAGTCGGGGCAGACGCCGCCGCCGCGTAGGAGACGCGGCCTCCCACTACGGGGAGCGCGGTCGGAGCGGCGGCCTTAGGCCGCTGTGCCGACGCGAGCGGGGGGCGCATTATAGGCGCAGGGGGCAGTCTCGCCTCCAGGCCAGCCAGGCGTCCGTCCAGCATATTCCCAACTGCGATGAGGATTTCTCGCAGTTGGGAGTCAAATGCCCCTGAGTTGGTGGTAGGGGCAGACTGGGACGCGGACGGGGCTTCCCGCTCGGGGAGGTTCGCCTGGAAGCGGGCGAACTGAGCGCTCAGCTCGTTCACCCGCTCCGTCAGCTTCTCGTTGGCCACCTGTAGGCGCGATACATCGCCCACTAGGCCCTCCACGACCTCCGACAAAGCGGAGGAGGAGTCCTTAAGGGCCCTCACAAACGAGCCCTTAAGGTTCACGGATTTGGTGGCCACCTTGTCGATGACGGCCACCGCCGCTTTCGCCCTCTCCTGCACGGACACGGGAGCCTGGGGGGCATTTCCCCCCACCGGCTCCCGAACCTTGAGCAGGAGATCCGCGATCTCCTCCTCCGCTACGGCCTCGCCGTCCACTCGTACGCTCCTGTAGGACTCCGCGTTTGAGAACGCGGAGCCTGACGGGGTCGAGACCGAGGCCGGTTTACGTGCCCTCCCTCGGCGGCTGCTTGCCACCTTTGGTGGCATCATTTCGCCGGACGTGTCGGTCCCCTCTTCCCTGGAGCGTCCGCGTTTCCGGCTGTCGCTCCGCTCCGCTTCCATGGCGTCCGCGCCATCCGATGAAACGGCGGATCCGGAACGCAAACGATCCGATGCCCTTCGGCTCCCAGAGACCAGAGTCAGACTGACCTCTGGGAGCCCCATCGAGATAGGCGTTCCTGACACCATCTCACCCTCAGTGGACGACCCATCCGCTCCACTGTTCCTCTTCTCCTTCCTCGTTGCCGTGTCCGTTTGACTTGCCTTTTTCGTTTTGGTTTGTTTTCCGATCGGTTTTTGAATGTTTTGCTTATCATTATCCATAATAAATCCCACGAGTGGGGGAGAACTAAAGGTCCACCCGGGCAGAGATCCCCCATTACCCGGGCAAGCGTAAGTTTTTTAACCCAACCGAGGGGTCCGCAGGTACCTCGGCTTGGAGTGCGCTCGCGACTGAACTTCCCATCAGCCATGCATCCCCTGGCCACGCACCAGAACACGGGATTCGGGGAATTTTTTAGAGAGGTTATCTTCCTCGCGGTCCGGGCGGTTAAGCCAAGACCCTCGCCCCCGATCAGAGCCGCGAGACTTAACCACAGCGCTCTTCTCGGGATTACGATATGCCGACGGTTGACAGGGAGACTACGTCCCCCTGCCTGCTCGGTGGTAGTGTGAGTACACGCCGAGCCCGTCCTCCTTTCTCCACCGCTGTCAGCGGAGAAACTGTGGCCCCTACAGGGCCCCGCCATCAGGTTTTTTACCGAGGTTACACAAGCCCTTTTTTTTTTTTTTTTTTTTTTACGTGTGGAAATCCCCTCGGACCGTCACCCCGCCGGGGCTCTCGTTCGGCGGGGCGGTGTGTCGGACTCGAACCGACTAAAACCACACGGTGTGCCCTCTTTGCGCTTCCAGTTTAGGAAGGGTCCAGGTAGCTATCTCCTTCTGGACCCTTCCCAGCGCCGGCCCGCTCCTGGTGCGGGCCCCGTCTCAGTGGACCCTCTCTTTAGGCGGCGTCCGGCACACGCGGACGCCGCCCCCTCGCGGCTGGCCAACTAATGCGGGTGAAGGGGAGAACCCATCCCGTCCACCCGCGGCCACACTCAGGGCGGCATGAGGCGCAGGTAAGCGCGCCTCCGCCGCCCGGTTCGCCGGCGGCGAATCAGGTCCGAGTGGAGGTCGTCCTCCCGGGCCTTCTCCGCCGCCTCCTTCTGCGAGATTACCTCCTCGCAGAAGGTTGCGACCGCGGTAAAACAACTGTCGCTACCGGCCATGGAGCGAATTACGGCCGGTAGCGAGAGATCTGCTCCGATGACTGCAGTGAGGGCCCGGCGCTGCGTCGCCCATGCGGGGCAAACCGCCAGCGTGTGCTGGGCCGAATCCTCACTGCAGTCGCAGTGGTGGCAGGCGGGACTCGATTCCCTCCTAGCGACCGAGTGCAGGTACTTTCCGAAGCAACCGTGCCCGGAAAGCACCTGCGTCAGCCGGAAGGAAAGGGTCCCGTGCTGCCGCCCTGCCCACTCGGCGATGACCGGCTGGAGAGCCTCCACGGCGGCGAAGCCAGCGCGTGGAGTCTCCAGCCGGAACGACCATCTCACCATGGTGGCTCGGCGAGCGGCTTCGCGCCACTCGCGCACGTCTTCGGGCGGAGGGCGAAATCCGCTCTCCGCCCGGAAGTCAGCCACTCGCCGATAAACTTCGGCGAGCACTTCCGCCTCCAAATCCCACGGGGGTGTTCCGGCCAAGGCACAGGCCGCCTCGGTGGACACCGTGCGGTATCCGCGTATGGCTCTGACCGCCAATATCCTCTGGGGGCGCCAGAGGCGCGCCCTATTCGGGGCGGTCAGAGCCGCCACCCACACCGGTGCACCATACAGCGCCATGGACCGGACAACCCCCGCGTACAGCCGCCTCGTGGGAACACTGGCCCCGCCCAAATTGGGCAAAAGTCGCCCTAGGGCGGAGGCAGTGTCCACCAGCTTCGGACCAAGCTGTCGGAAGTGCTCGTCGAAGAGCCACCTACCGTCTAGGACCAGACCCAGGTACCTCATCTGGGCCCGGACCGGTACGAGGACCGAGCCGACCTCGATTGAGGCGCCGGCGGGTGGACCACGACGGGGCCCATGAAATAATAGGGCCTCCGTCTTATCCAGGGCCACCCGCAAACCCAACGCCTCAATGCGCCCGACCACCAGGGAAAACTCCCGTGGCGGCCAGGCGCGCCGCCTCCTGGAAGTTAGCCCCCCGGGCCGTGAGCAAGGTGTCATCCGCGTAGCAGATTACACCCAGCCCGGGGGGGGAGACGCCCTCGTAGGGCCCAGTCGTACCCGATGTTCCACAGGAGAGGTCCTAGGACAGACCCCTGCGGAACACCGCACGACATGGCCCTGCGTCTCAAGACGCCATCTCGGTCCTCGTACATGACGGTTCGCTCCTCAAGATAGTCTGCCACCAGCCGCCTCAGGTACTCCGGCACTCCGTGGTAGCGGAGCGGGTTACACAAGCCCTATACCAACCCGTCTGGCCAGCGTGGTATAGTAGGCCAAAACCTCATTTCTAAGGAGAGACCTATTTCCAGCAGTGGACTATTAAAGGCTGTTGATGTTATGATGTGTGATGTGACACACTTACACAGACACACGCGCACACACACTCACACACAAACTCGCACACACACACACGTACTATGTTTTTGTGAATGTTTTATTTATTACGTTCGTACGTTCGTTTGTTTTCTTTAGTTACTGTACTTTCTTGCACAACTAACTAAGGTATTTTGAAATGTCAAAACGTGGTCCTAGTTGGGACCTGGTGTCCTGTAAAATAGGTTTTTATACCTACCTCAGGCGCCAGCGATCCACTACCAAAATTTTCAAATGTTGTAGCGAGAAATAAACGATATATTATTATTATTAAATCTCTTGGCCACCATTCGGTAACTACCTTAGTCCATTGGTCCTCGTCCCTTCTGACCAAGTGCCCCGCCCGTCACCCCCTCAAGCCTCGCAAACCTTACACCCACATCCTACGCTATTAATACTTGAAGTATTTTCAAAATACGTAATAGAGGTGGTTAAATATATTGGAATAAGGAATAACGGAACAAGAACGACGTACAAATACAAGATCAAAAAACAAAGATATTTTACCGAAACAAAGGTTCTGATTCGGTTCGTTATTCACCTTCGTGCGGAAATACACGACTAGAGTTAGAACAAACATTCTTCATATGTAAGTACATAATATCGGATGTAGTACATATGGCATTTTCGTTGAGTGCTTATTGATCCTGGCTTCTAAACCAGAGGTCGTGGGCTCGATTCCCATCAAGGACAGATAATTTTGTGATGAGCAAGATCAATAGTTCTATGTCTGGTTGTTTTTTTTTTATATTTAAAATGTTAAGTTTATACTAGTTGGTTTAACAGCAGTCTGGTTAGCATAGCACGGGCTCTGCCTAGTTTCCGACCAGATTGCCGTGTCTGCAGTTATTATTATTAATTTTACAAGTTCTTGAAATAAAATCCTCTATTTTTTTTAATTCTAACAATTTGCCTACCTATCTATACTCTTTATATGTATTTTCAAGCAAATAAGTGACAATGGGTACAAGAAGCTATACAGGCTGATTATGTATGTTGACCTGCCATGTTACGGAAACTCTACATAAAGACAGTTCAAGTTATGTTGTTTTTAGGGTTCCGTACCTCAAAAGGTAAAAAAGGAACCCTTATAAGATCACTTTTTTGCCCGTCTATCCGTCTGTCCGTTTGTCACCACCGATTTCTCAGGAACGGGTAGACCTAGCAAGTTGAAATTTATACCAGATACTGAGGACTATGGTCCCTACTAGGTTTAATTTGGCGAAAATCTACGTCAAATCTGGTTAGGTAAGGAACCCTCGGCGCACGCGTTCGACTCGTACCTGACCGGTTTTTTTTATTGGGGTACACTAGACGACAGTTGAACGTGGATGTAGGTCCCTTCAACCTTTCTGAAAGTCAATAATAGAGGCCCATTTCTAGCAGTAGACATTTTATGACTGAAGTAGTAAGTATTCTAGTGACCCTGACTGCTCATTAGGAAATCTTAGGTACGATTCCCACCTCATCATCATCTGCCTACCCTTTTCCCAATTTTATTTGGGGTCGGCTCAGTATGTATGATTTTTCCATTCTACTCTGTCATGCGTAATCTCACTGTTTACTCCCTTCCTAGCCATATCCTCCCTCACGCAGTCCATCCACCTTTTCTTCGGTCTACCTGTTCTCTTGTACCCTTCAACTCCCATACCTAAAACTTTCTTCGCCACATTCGCCACGTTCGATTCCTGAAATTTATAATATATGTACAATAGTTGACCGGCCTGTTGGTCTAGTGGTTAGTGACCCTGACTGCTAAAGCGGAGGGCGTGGGTTCGATTCTCACCCAGGACAAATATTGTGTGATGATTACGGTCATTTGTTCTGTGTTTGGGTGTAATTTATCTATTATATGTACCTATTTAAAAATATATAAGTATGTTTATCAGCAGTCTGGTTACCATAGTACAGGCTCTGCCTAGTTTGGGATCAGACGGCCATGTGTGAGATGTGTGAGATATATTAAAAAAAAATTAGAATATTCTATTCTATAATTGCGTAATAAGCATCATCATTGATCCCATGTCTGGGTATAATTTATCTATAATATGTATGTATTTAGAAATATTGAAGTATGTTTATCAGTAATCTGATGACCTCAACATAGGCTTTGTCTACATTTCTTTTATGTTAGAGGGGACAGACGAGCACACGGGTCACCTGATGGAAAGTGACCATCGCCGCCCATGAACGTCTGCAACTTAGTAGTCACAAACGCCGGCCTTTTAGTAAGGAGTACGCTCTTTTGTTGAAGGTTTGAAGGTCGTATCTGTCCGGAAATACCGCAGACGATAACCCGTTCCACAGATTGGTTGTGCGAGGCACAAAGTGTCTTGAAAAGCGCACAGTAGTGGAGCGCCAACTATCAACTTTGGGATCAGACGGCCTTGTGTGAGATGAATGGAGTTCCTATTATTACTTTAGTTCCGTGTTGTAACTTGCAAGATACCGGCTTATCTTAAGCGGCCCGTAAACTTAGTTTGCAACTGATAACTTAAAGCTCTTTCACATTAATATTAAGTGAAAACTTATATGTACTACACATGGTATACCTGTTCCTTTTTTAAGGTATCATCATCATCAACAGCTTTTAATAGTCCACTACTGGACATAGGCCTCTACTTAGAAAAGAGGTTCCTTCTTTTTGCAGTGCTGGTGTCCTGCGTTGTTTTGCGCCCTTAGTCGGCTCTTACGACATCCACGGGATCAATTGGAGTTGTGACATTCCGTATTCTTAATCCGTCACTACACGGATTCTGGCTTTATGGTATAAGGGTGCAAACGAGCAGACGGGTCATGGTAAGCAACTACCGCCGCTAATGGTCACCTGCAACTCAAAATTCAAGAATTGCTTAACACCGGTCACCGGAGCCGGCCCATTCGTGCCAAAGCATGGCTCTCCCACGGTAAAATGGGTCATCTGCCTACCCTTATCCCAATTTTATTTGGGGCCGGCGCAGTAAGTATGATTCTTCCATTTTACTCTATCATTCGTCATCTCACTGTTCGCTCCTGTCCTAGCCATATCCTCACTCACACAGTCCATCCACCTTTTCTTTGGTTTTCCTCATTCCTCCGCATGTCATGTCCATACCAAGACAACCTATTATTTCTTAACTTTTCAACCAGTGGCGCTACTTTCAGACTCCCTCGTATATACTCATTACCTGTGTGTTTACCAAATATTGAACGGAACACTTTGTGTATCCTTGTTTAGTACAATATTTTTCCTTAGTGAACTAAAAAGCCTTAAAATCATTTGGTCCCGGACGAGAGGATTACAGGCCTGAATAAACACACGGGCCTACAACTGTGCTCATACGCTTAGATAAAGGACCGGATTAGCATTATATTATTTTATGTACTGTCATAGGCAAGTCACTGTTTTTTTAAGTGGCTATATTTCCTTCACATGACATCAACATCCTTCAATAGTCCACTGTGCGACATAGGCCTCTCGTTAGAAAGGAGGTTTTGGCCTACTATACCACGCTGGCCAGACGGGTTGGTATAGGGTTTGTGTCAAGTTTTCCTTCTCTCTGCAGTGCTGTTGCTCTGTGTAGATTTCTCTCTTAGTCGGCTCTTGAGACACCTACGGGATGAATAGGGGTGGTGACACTGTATTCTTAATCTGTCACCACACGGACGGATACTTCCTTACTAAAGTTTAAGAGTACAATAATTTATTTTCTTTATCATTAGTCTTTTCCCGTTTTCTGTTAGTATAGATTTTATTAATAAATTTACTATACTTCGTGAAGAGTTAAATACCTGCCTTTGGTCAATATTGTATTTCTGATAACGTTTTTTTTATACATACAACTCCCGCACTACAAATAAAGTCTTTGTCGCTGGGGATTTAACAAAAAAATATGTTACGTACACAAAGGACACCCAGACTCAGAACAACAAGTTGTGGATCACACAAAGTGTCGTCCATGTGGGGATCGAACCGTCAACACTCAGCGTAGTAAGAATTGACCGTAAGAAGTGACCGTTTAAACCAATACGCCATCCGTGCAGTCAACTTAGACATGGCTGTAACTGTGGTCACGTTAACAGCGGATTTACATATTTTTTTTAGTTACATTATGACTTTTAATATCGTTATCGTATACCTAATTTGTCATGTCATCTCATTTTTCCAACGAAGAACATTACATGAGTGAAAAAGACCAACGATTTCACTCCAAAAAGTATTTGACCAATGATTTGTAGCTAGCATATTTTATAAAACTCGATATTCAAACAAAAGCACAACGCTTTCTGTGCGCCCAATTTTTCTAATCAAATTAAATTTTCACGTTTCCTTTCACTAGTCAGCTTCATTGATGGAAATATCCTGTGTATTTTACAGAAACCTTCAATCAGTTTCCAGAGTCGTATAGTAGTAATAATAATAATCTTTATTCACCAAAAATATGATTACAAGTTTTACAAGTGTAGGATACATGTAGTTTTACATACCAAATGCGTGTGTGTAGTACTGTCCACCGCAATGGGGTACAGATTAGCCTGTGATAAGGAGGCACAGTGCCTACCCCTTAACAGTTACTGAAAATTGAAGTGATTTTATGGCAGAACTTAAGATTAAAACGTTAAAAAGTGCGTGAGGATGCACTTGTGCGTGTTTGTGTGCGTATGAGTGTGTGTGTATAAGTATCTCTATCTCTCTATCTCTATCTCTATCTAAGTGTGCTGTCATTAATATGTCAATTATACTATGAAGAATTATTAAGTAATATCGTTAAGTAGCACAGTGGGACTCGTGGGAGAGCCATGCTTCGGCTTAAATGGACCAGCTCGACCGGAGTGATACCACGGCATCACAGAAAACCAGTGTTAAACATTTTGCCCATTCCTTTTCACCGAGTGAGTAAGGTCAGTGCAGCAAACCCCTCATCGAACGAATTCTGAATTAAAAAGGCGGCTACGCACTTGAGATTTTTGAGTTGCACGTTTCGGTAGTCACTTACCATCAAGTAATTCGAATGCTTACCACGTAGGTAAAATGTGAGTGTTGAGATGGATGTGGAGATGTAGGAGAGGCCTATGTCCAACAGTGGACTGTTATAGGCTGTTGATGATGATGTATAGGATATTAATCTATGCCTGCCCAAAAAAAAGTTGGACGAAAAGTGATTACTCTGAAATACATCTTTTTCTATCAGACAACACAGAGCCCAATAATTTTTGACAGAACAGTCTGGTTATAAATTAATGCAAATATACCTTTTTATGAATACAAATGATTGCATTAAGCGGGAACTAAACTCTACTGCTGTGTCCTATAGCCATTAAATTATTTGGATCTTCCTTAATTTCTTGTTAAATAATATACATATAATATATTTTGTGAAGCCACTCCACTCACATACGTTTTTACTCACTCGTTTGACCTACATCGAAAATTACATTTCCAGCTCACTTTAAATTTAATTCATGTTTCGTCTCATTTTAATAAAAGCACAGCTAGTAAACTAAATAAAAAGGGTGTAGTACATTTTAAACTTTTCTGGTTTATCCATCCTTCATCCACAGCTTTTACTAGTCCACTGCTGGTCATAGGTCACTCCATTTTGACCTGCTATACCACGCTGGCCAGACGGGTTGGTATAGGGTTTGTTTCAAGTTTTCCTTCTCTTTGCAGTGCTGTTGTCTTGCGTAGTATTCTCCCTTAGTCGACTTTTACGACACCCACGGGATGAATAGGGGTGGTGACATTACGTATTCTTAATCCGTCACCACACACATACATATTTATATACATAAAAACAAATACTTACACATACCAGCAAATATCCGTACATACTACTTAACTATCTACTTCAGTATAACATATAAAAAATAAAATATTAACATCAACCCTTAATATGTAGCTGTCTTAATTACGATACATTAAAGTAATACATAAGACACATAAGTAATTCAAACTCAAACTCAAGTAATCTTTTTTTCATTAAAATTTTAAAATTGTTTGGAAACTTCTGTTGTGTAGACTCTAAAGTCATACACGTTGTTGTTGACACACACAATAGCAACAATCTCTGTTTTGACAAATATTTTGCAAACTTTTCTGCCTTTCGCAAACTTTACTATTTACTGCTTCGGTGGTGCACTGGTAGCGTGTGCGACTGCTGTACTGAGGTCTCGGGTTCGATTCCCGGGTCGGACCAAATGTTTGTATGATCTGCAAATATTTGTTTCGGAGTTTGTGTTTTTTACGTATAAATATGTATGTATTTACAAAGAAAAAAAAGTACATAAGTATTCTATCAGTCAATCTAGCTTTCATAGTACAAGCTTAGTTTGAAACTAGATGGCGTTGTGTGTACGATTTTAGAAATATTAAAATAAAAATATTTGTGTTATAAGAACTATAAATTGTTTTCTGTTTGTATACATAATAATAATAATATATTCTACCACATACACACAACGCCATCTAGTCCCAAACTAAGCAGAGCTTGTACTATGGGTCCTAGCCAACTGATATAAATACATATATACTTTTTTTTTGTAAATACATACTTATTATACATAGAAACACCCAGACCAAATCAAACATCAAATGTTCATGCACACAAATGTTTGACTTGAGCGGGAATCGAACCCGCGACCTTTGGAATAGCAGTCCGTTACACAAACCACTACGCCATCCAGTCGTCCATTATTATACATATTAAAGAGACACATTATTTATGTGTCTTTAATATGTATGTGTTTAGAAATATATAAGCATATTTATTCGGAGTCAGACGGCCGTGTATCAAATGTAATAAGTTAAGGCACTAGAAACAAGAGAAATTGTTTATGCAAATCGTTTGAGAGATGTGATCAAAATGCTCCAGCAAGTCAGGGTCGCATAGCTGTAACACGTAGTCAGCGCCCTCTGGCGGGATGTTTGACATACATTTCCATATCTTTCTAATTTAAGCGTGCTGCTGTACTTATTATTTGCATAGAAAATATCATCTGCATATTAACACGTTGTAGTGAGTTATACTTACAATGTAACAAAACATATTTCAACGCCATCTAACGAAGATTAGCCAACGACTAATTGCCAATCCTGTATCGCGATATGAAATTTCTCACATCGATTAGCATAGGTTCACACAAATTTCAATATCAACCGTTGGGCCGTGGCCCGCTAGACTTGATCACCTCGCCTGGTCGGATCCTCCTTAAGTGCTGGAAGGGCATAACACCCTTTCCTCCATTACGAAAACATTCTTCATTCAAACTTTTTTCAAAAATATGGCACGGGGAAATACATCATTTTAAATGATTAGAATATGGCTTGTCACCATCCTTATTCATCCCGTGGGTATCGTAAGAGCCGACTAAGGGATCAAACTATGTAGGACAACAGCAGTGTGATGTCATAAGTAAAAAAAAACAAAAAAATCAGACGAATTGATAACCTCCTCTTATGTGTTTGTAAAGTCGGTTAAAAAGTGCAGAAACTAATATTTTCAAAACAAGTGTGAATAAAGACAACAAATAAAAAGAACAAAGACAAAGAACTAAACTAACTAAATAAATACATAAAGAACACACATAAAAGCATTGAGTCCATTGTAGATTTTGTGCATAATATTTTAAAATAAAAAAAATTAGGGTCCAGTATATATTTTCACCTGTCATATTACCAAAGCTTCATCATCATCATCATCAGCCTATCGCAGTCCACTGCTGGACATATACGTCTCCCATTGCACGCCACTTAGATCGATTTTGGGCTTCTCGCATCCAGCTCCTGCCAGCCATCTTGCGCAAATCGTCACTCCACCTGGCCTGTGGGCGTCCTACACTACGTTTACCGAGACGCGGTCTCCACTCAAGAACTCGTTTTCCCCAACGGTTGTCGGTTCTGCGGCTAATATGGCTTTATTATTATTATACCAAAGCTTATACAACATAATATAGTTATATAGAACAAAGCCAAACAAAGCCTTCCAAACGATCTGAATTTGCCAATGCGATCTCTAGTCTTTGAATAGTATCAGAAGTGATATAACCACACGCATATTTACCTAGCATAGGTTCTTATATCACAGAGGTATGATCACTCCCGAAGATACAATTGACTTGGATTCCCACGCGACCTGCCGAGTACCTGGTTCGTTATAAAGCGTGTATTGTTAGGTTTTTGTTCCAGCTTCCTACATATTACGAAACTTAGAAACCGTTCTTGTTAGCACTAAACTGTGTGAACAAAAAGAAACAGTACAGAGATACATTTGATATACGTATATAAAGCCAGCTATTGTCCCTATCTGCCTTTAATAGTCTATTGCTTGGCATAGGCAGCTCCATAGAAAGTAGGTTTTGGCCTACTACACCACGCTGTCCAGACGGGTATAGGATTTGTGTCTAGTTTTCCTTCTGTTTGCAGTGCTGTTGTCCTGCGTATTTTGCTCCCTGATTCGGCTCTTACGGCACCTACGGGTGGTGACATTCCATATTCTTAATCCGTCACCACACGGATAACTCTCGGTCACTCATTCAGTGAACACAATCGAAAGAGTTGATTGAAAATATGGCGTGAAGTAAGAGCTAATGTTTGCTTGGTTTATGTTTATTTACTTTAACAACTCCAGTCATACAATTACGTGAAAAACAAAATACAAAAAGTATGAAAAAATCTCTTAAAATAACGTTCGGTAACATCCATTAACTTTACACCAACCATTTGAACCCTACTAATCAATATCTTACACTAAAGCGAAACAAAAAACAACTCTACACCTCGAACGTAAAGTTCTTTTTAGTGAAACTTATATCTTGTAAAACCAATTTATCATTTGGAGCACATAATTCAAGGGTTTCAGTGTGATATCTAACGGCAGATAAGAAGGGGGTTGGTTGGGGGTTTAAGGTGGTGGGAGGGCTTAATTTTATAACGCATCTTAAAAGCTTTATGGCGCGAACGTCGTAATTTAGATTTAAAATCTTAGGAGACATATATTTGTGGAAATACTTAACTTTCTGAGTTTCGGTAACCTACCTGATCAAAGATAACTGCACGGATGACGTAGTGGTTTAAGCGATCGCCACGCCGCTTACTATTACGCTGAGTGTTGTGGGTTCGATCCTCACATGGGACGACACTTTGATCCACAAATTGTTGTTCTGAGTCTGGTAGTCCGTTTTATGTATGTTTGTAAAGTCTAGATATATTCCTAATGGGGAGTTGTCTTCTCCACTTCACTCTATTATCTATGTCGTCAAACTCAACACTACATTCTCCCTCTGGATCTTCTATCGGAGATCGATAATTGTAGCGCCATGTTGCCAATGTAGTCAGACGGCCTCCTCTTTATATCACGGTACCATCACAGCCTGCTTTCCTGCATTTTGTTGGCAATGTCGCGCAAATCTAAGCTCGAGGAAGCTTGGATATCCCCGCTTGGAAACCCCTCCTCCTTCTCCCTCTCGAATAATTGAATTAGGCGTTACGTGGCAGAAATAGGAATACATAGAGGTAGTATTTCGACCATGATTCTACAGTGTCCTCACAACTCAAATAGGAAGGCCACTACGGTTATCAGCATTTAGAGTCGTCATCAGAGTTGGGTAAGACATTGTTGATTCGGTTAAGAATACATATTCTAATCGGAAGGTCCGATTCCGCAAAAAAATAAACTTATACGAGTATGCTGTTATATGCTGTATCGGTGATTAAGATTACATCTTCATCTCCACATGCTTTCAAATACTTACCTATGTATTATGTAGTACTAAGTTTATGTAAGTAATTTTTACGTATGATGACGGATAAAGAAAACAGAGCGTCACCACCTCCATCTTGTAGGTAAGCCAACTAAGGGAGAAAACTATGCAGGACAACAGCAACAGCAGCAGCAGCTATTCTGCTGTTGTTCTGTCCTGTTGTTGTCCTATTGTTTCCTTCGAAAACGTGACACAAACCATATACCAACCCGTCTGGCCAGCGTGTTATAGTAGGCCAAAACCTCCTTTCCAAGAAAAGGCCATGTCCAACAGTGGAAAATTACCTAAAGGCTGTTTGATGTGATGACGTTGAAGTAATTTTAACTCAAATTTTAGGGTCACTCCTCGGTAGACTGATAAAAAAGCAACCCTTACAGTAGTCGCATAGCTATGATGTGTGGCATTTATCATCTCACCTTTGTAATAAAACGCCGAAGGAGTTTTCTACTCTTGCAGGATTTCCTAATCCAAACATTCAATTTCCTTCACTAAATCTAAAACTAGTTTAAAGCTTACAGCTAACCTAATCCCGATATAACTAACTTATCTAATTAAACTTTATGTCGAGATGAATTGAGCTAAGGAGTGCTTTGTTACCGTGACGCTTATTGCCAAAATATAGGCGGCTTTGGCGATAAACTTACTGTTGTGTTATAAGTTTGTGTGGAACATATGATTACCTGTATGTTATGTGACATGGAATTCGTTAGGGTACGACTTGACTAAATATATATGTGTATGGAAATTCTATACTTCATTTTACAAGAACAAGAAAATTTAACAAGAATAGGAAAGAAAATTCAAGCACTCTCACTATCAATAATGATAATATTTCGGAGATCTGACACACAGCGCCATCTAGTTTTAAACTAAGCACAGAGCTTGTACTATGAAAGCTAAATTGACTTATAGAATTATTATTTTTGGAAATACATACATATTATACATAGAAAACACCCAAACGCTTAAAGAAATATTTGCAGATCATTCAAACATTTGATCCGACCCTGGAATCGAATCTGTGACCTAAGCACAGCTGTCGCATACGCTACCACTGCACCACCGAGGCAGTCAAATATACTCTAAAAACCGAAAAACATAAACTTATAAGCAAAATAAGAGAATCATTATTAAATTATAAAACGTACTAATATACATAGATGTAAGTTCAAATTGTTACTGATATCTTTGAGTCTTAGTTACTTGAATAAATAATGTATTATTATTGGAATGAAGTTCCTTATCGCGCGTTGTGAAAGGGGGCTAGACAGAAAAAAATCTCACGAAAAGTTGTAACAACACTTTTTATGTCAGTCATTCAGCGCCATCTATCGAATAGATAGGAAATCATTATTCTTCATCTCAGTATTTATTTTGAATTGTCACTTGTCAGTCATTCAGAGCCATCTATCGAATAGATAGGAAATCATTTCTCAAGGAGATTTTACCAATGTATAAATTGTTTTAATTAGAAACCAACTGAAAAATATGTAGGTAATAGCCGCTTACATAGATGGCGTTGTAATTAAAATCGTGTCGAATCAGTTTTACTCGATCGTCACAACTTCGTTCCTATCGGGTGTCCCACGACACCACACGGCTTTTTTATTCTCTTTATTACATAATATATATATATTGATTATATTGTTAAAAATATTACAAAAGAAAAAAAAAAAGGGAATAGTAGACCACTGACGTCGGGTAAAGGGACCATGACACCGCTGGTTAGGTCTCCAAAGATAGGAACCTCCTCACTATATGGGCCGTGTCAAGGAGGCCTTCTGTATCAGACCCTTGATCCAAACGTCTAACGTGAGTCTCTTAAGGTATTGATCGGGGCTCTTGGCTATCAATCCGTGAGCAGATACGACTATCGGAACAATGATCACTGAATCAACATTCCACATATCGACAATCTTGTGTTACTATTATTATTAAAAAAACTAGCGATAACGAATTTTTGATATTTCACCTGACATCTAAAGGCCATCTTTAACACCGCGCGCTCTCATTGGTGCAATAAAATACGAGCGCGCTCTTAGTCGGTTTCATGTTACGGTCTTCCGTCCCTGTTTACGAATTCACTCCGATGTTACACAACAAAAAAGCTTCCTTAAGTGAACAACGGAATCGACACCATTATAAAATATTTCAAATATCTGTCTTACCTGCCAAAAATGTAAATTTTCTTTGTGGCTGAGCAATGGGAATACAGCGCGTGCTTTAAATGTCATTCCTTTTTGGATATGAAATTCTTATATGAATCTTTGGTAATGATTTCCTTGAAAACAATGTCAACACAAAGGTAAAAAAATAATATATATTTCTATATTTTCTTCTTCTTTGCTCTGGCCCATTCCTGGGTCGGCTTTGCTGATCATGGTCTGCAGTTTCAACTTAAACGAATGGAGCGTGGCAAACACAAAACTCACACTTGACGGTACAACCCTCCCGAGAGTAAACAGATTCAAATACATATATATATATGTAGGGGGTAGTTCTAACTATTAGCACACACTTTAAATGATCTCGTAAATTAAAATTAAATAATATAGTTCTGATTTTAACACATATTTCTATGAATATGCATAAAGCAACATAGGCCACCTACCAGCTGTGTGTTATCTCCTCTCATAGACTTCTACAACTGAATCGTCAGACATCATCGAAACTAAACGTACGACTATGCAAAATTTCAGCGTAATCACTTAAATAAATTTAAAAAAAAAAACAGTTGCTAGATTTCTAGGACGGGGAATATTTCCACTGGCTACTGGTATATATGCATTAATTCCTTTCACTTAAAAGAGCCAAATCGGTTGGAGTATATTTTTTTATAGACAGCTCCCGTACTAGTAACATATCCTGTGTCGCGGGGGACTTTACAAACATACACGAAACGGACACAAAAAACACCCAGACTCAGAACGTCGATTTGTGGATCCTACAAAGTGTAGTCCCATGTGGGGATCGATCTCACAACACTCAACGTAGTAGAAAAAGCGGGGCGACCTCGTAAACCACTACGCCATCCGTGCAGTCAAAATATAATACTGTGGGATTAAAATAATGAGTCAATTTTACAAACAGACAGACAGACGGACAGACAAAAAAATATTTAAACTGGTTTTTAGGCATAGGTATCGTGCAAATAATCGTGTGAGCATGAAAAAAAACCTATTACTTTGACATTCCAAACAGACATCATGTAGTGTTGTCCGTGTAGTGACGGATTAAGAATACGGAATGTCACTACCCCAATTCATCCCTTGGGTATCGTAAGAGCCGACTAAGGGCGCAAAACAACGCAGGACACCAGCACTGCAAAAAGAAGGAAAACTTGACACAAACCTTATACCAACCCGTCTGGCCAGCGTAGTATAGGAGGCCAAAACCTCCTTTCTAAGGAGACTTTTATGTCCAGCAGTGGACTATTAAAGGCTGTTGATGAAACAGACACTTCAATTTTATTTATTTGTATAGAATATTGTATTTGTAGAAGGACTAAATAAGAATACATATAATAGGTATTTTGTATGTTCTCATAAACGAACAATGTAACAAAGTCTTGTGATATTACATCAATGTCGTGAAACCCGACAATAGGGCCGCTCGTAAAAACCGAATATTACCGACTAATACCGGTTAAATTATCTGCTATTCGCATTGAGATATATGGTAGTGTTACGGTTTGTGTTATTACAGCTTTACGGTTATTGTTGTTCGGCTGTGTTGGAAAATAAATGGCAGAGTTTGGTCCCAAAAAGACAATAAGATTATTAATTAGAAAAGGGAAAATGCGGTTTTTGGTCGCGGAATTTAGATTTCTTGTATAAAAATTGATGCGTGTTAATATAAGATCAGTCAAATTAGAAATTGGTTGACCAATTGCAATGAAAACTTTAACGCAATACGAGTAAGCTTTCTTCAAAGCAGGAATATTATAATAATAATAACTTGACTCATCTCACACAAGGCCGTCTGATCCCAAACTAGGCAGAGCCTGTACTATGGTAACCAGACTGCTTATAACATACTTATATATTTCTAAATACATACACATTATAGAATTTGAAAAGCGCCACCTTAGTGGGCTCGATTCCCGGACCGTGCAAAATTTTAAAGGGGTTTTCTGAGAGGAAAAATAGCCTAAGTTACTCCTTATATAGGACAGCTACCTGGTAGTAAAATATTATCAAATTCGGTCCAGCCATTTGGGAGATTACTCGGAACTAACAGACAGACAGTCAAAAAAACTGGTTTTTAGGCATAGGTATCGTGCAAATAACCGTGTGAGCGTGAAAAAACCTATTTTTTTGATATTACACATTACATCAACAGCCTTTAATAGTCCACTGCTGGACATAGGCCTCTCCTTAGAAAGGAGGTTTTGGCCTACTATACCACGCTGGCCAGACGAGTTGGTATAGGGTTTGTGTCAAGTTTTTCTTCTCTTTGCAGTGCTGTCCTACGTTAGCTCCCTTAGTGGCTTCTTACGACACCCACGGGATGAATAGGGGTGGTGACACTCCGTATTCTCAATCCGTCACAACACGGTCACCACACGTTGTATAGATAAATTATACTTAGACACAGCAAATGATCGTGCTCATCACAAAATTATTTTTCCTGAGCAGGAATAGAACCCACGACCTCCGGCTTAGCAGTCAGAGTCACTAACCACTACACCAACAGGCCCGTCAAGTGATGATTATAATCTAAAATTTTAATTACTGAATCAAAACTGACTCTGACACCTAATTTACACCAAAAGTTTTATCACGGTAAAAATGCTTTTTAAACGTGACAGTGCCGAGTAAACCCGCGAGTGTTTATGTGTATTTATGTGTATTATGGCCAAGGCTCTTAATCTGGGTTAAGGGTTGTTCCCGCTATAATGTGGGTGAAATATATGGAGCTTGTGCGGTAAATTTTGTCGCTTGGATCTGTCGGGGGTCGAATGTATGAAAGTTGTGTTCGATGTGTAAAAAGATTAAACCAAATTTAATCTTATATTATGAATGCGAATTGAATTTTGTTAGTTGATGTCACTTTTGAACTATCCTACTGAATATAATGAAATTTTACATTTACGATGTTTTTAACCACTGACGGAAAACTGGTGTTATACGTTTAACCTGTGTATCTACGATCTGTGTGTGGCATCATAGCTCCGGAACGTATGGACCAATTTCGATGCCGTTTTTTTTTATTCGAAAGCCGATGTGATGAAGATGGTTCTTAGCTATTTTCTTTCCTTTTTTTTGTCTTTTTTTTTAATTTTTTTATTTATTGTAATTAACGCGCTTTTATTAGTTAGCTATGTATGTGTTTATTTCATCCACTGTTTCTTCTTATCTACTGTCGATTTGTCCATCCATAGGTTGCCTGTAAGAGATTGCTATTAGCAATAAGGCCGCCCATTGTACATATCCATCTGTAATATTTAACCAACTTACTGTGATTGGTGTACAATAAAGCATATTCTATTCTATTCTATTCTTTGTGTCTATTCATATAATACACTTCAAAACGTCGAATGAAATTGAAAATTTGCACGCTTCTCAAGGACCGATGACAATGCAATAATTTAAATACCTAGTTTGTCCCATTATCCTGATCAGGACCTTCAGGATTAACGGCTTTTTCCATACCTAAAAATACGGTAGTGTCTTTGGCCACGTACTAAGGCGTGTGCTGAAGCATCTGTGAAAAACTTACTTGTTACTTTTTTTAATCTTAAGAAGATAACAGTTACGTAGTGTAGGACGCCCACAGGCCAGGTGGAGTGACGATTTGCGCAAGATGGCTGGCAGGAGCTGGATGCGAGAAGCCCAAAATCGATCTAATTGGCGTGCAATGGGAGAGGCCTTTGTCCAGCAGTGGACTGCGATAGGCTGATGATGATGGGTTCGTATAGGATTTGTGTCTAGTTTTCCTTCTCTTTACAGTGCTGTTGTCCTGGTAATTTGCTTCCTGAGTCGGCTCTTACGACACCCGCGGGAGCTAACGTAACAGATGATAAAATAAACTACTTTATTCTTTTTTTTATGACATAAGGGGGCAAATGAGAAGATGACGATGGTAAGTGACTACAGCCCATAGACATCTGCAACTAAACGTCACAAGACCAGCAACCAGCTCCCAGAATTAGGTTTTAGAAGTTTAGGGCTCTGCTTACATCACTCAGTCCCCCCCTCTCACAGGTTCCTTAACTCACTCGAAAAAGCAACGAAAGAACTGTTTTAAACCGGTTTTCTGTCAGGCAGTAGTAGAAGAATGACTATCCCGCGAATTAAAACAAATATTCTTTTACGTAACAATTGGAAAGAGTTTCGTTCAAGAACATACATATTTCTATGCATGATTTAAAACTGAATGTAACCTGCAAGCTCTGCTTACATAACATCGTTGATGCATGACAGCTCGGTCTCAAATAAAAAAAGCATTTCATTGTCTATTGATAGTATAATTGTGGTATAATGGTTTTTTATTAAGTCTTTAAGGAAAGTGAGCTGTACAATAACACTTTCCGTGTTTGCATAGTTTGACAAGTTTTGTTTTACTGAATATTAATGTTTGGTTTTTTAAAGTGAACTCTTTAACTTAGAATTTTATTTTTAACTAGCTGTCAACCGCGACTTCGTTTGCGTTTAATTTGAGAAGCCTTAGTGGTATAGTACGGTACGCGATTGCAGTCCATGATGCCTCGGGTTAGTTTCCCGGACCGGGCAAAATTTATATGGTTTTTCTGAGAGGAGCCTAAGTTCTTATATAAACAGCAACCTGGTAGTAAAATACTATCAAAATCGATCATGCCGTTTTGCAGATTCACTATCATCATCAACAGTTTTCGTTCCGACCTGGGGTCCATCCCCTCACGCCGTTTTATGTTTTAAGGTGTATCACAGGTGGTTGTGGTTTAATTTCATCCCTGGACACCACGTTTTCACAAGCAGTTCTATCGTGGCTTCTTACATTAGTCAGTGAGGTTACCGTAGTTCCATAACGTTTAGGCCCCCCCTCTCGATTCCAAGAATGGGGAGGGAGAACTCTAAGGGCAGCTATGTAATTGTGCCTTTTGACCTCTTGTGCATATGACCATGAGCGGTGGTAGTCACTTAACACCAGTCTATGCAGCTGTCGCTTAGGCCTCTATGCCGTAACCATTTAGTTTCAGCAGTGCTTGTAGTATTAAAGCTAGATTGTCTGATAAAATATACTTTTTTTCTTGTAAATACTTAATTATATATAGAAAACACCCAATTCAAATATTTACAGATCATATAAAACTTGGTCCGACCCTGGAATCGAACCCGAGATCTCAGTACAGCAGTCACATACGCTACCACTACGCCACCAAGGCAATATTTTATAAATTACTTAAATAACAAAAGCATTAACAATTTTATTTGAACAATAATAATTTTTAAACTGACAAATTAAACTTGACAACAACACTGCAAACAGAAGAAAATTGAAGCGTGGTATAGTAGGCAAAAACCTCCTTTCTAAGGAGAGGCCTATGTCCAGCAGTGGACGATTATAGGCTTTTTAAGATGATGAGGAATATAACCTAAAAATTGACTAATGCTAAAATAAAATAATAAAGCTAATGTTTTGTCTAATAAAAGGCTGATATGAAACTACTATTTAATCCCAGGATGTTGATGGAGCTTCTACTTTTCTAAAAAAACTTCACAAACAAATGAAAATTTTGAATACTAACAGAAAACATATGTGCATTTATATGCTCTTTATATACTCTCGTATATATCATAACTATATCTCGTACCATAATTCAGTATAAAATAAATTAAAGCTACAAATTGCTTGCTGTGCAACATGCAAAAATATTGGTAAATATTTTCCACGAAAGTATTTGGTAAATTTCAGGATGCAATCGTGCAAATCAGACAGCTCGCTTCTTGACTTACAGCTGTCTAGCTTGCAAGTATGTACGAGTATATACGAAACGGGATTTCATTATTAAAAATGTAAGGTTTGTACATTTACAAATGGCGTTTAGGATTTATATTGAATAAATCCCCTGTAACGAACTGACGTAGATTTGATAACATTACCATCCTATTGCCAGTTGTGTACGCAATTAATTTATTCTGTTATAGGATTTTGAGCTTTATTTATGGCCTGTTGGTCTAGTGGTTAGTGACCCTGACTGCTACTCCAGAGGTTGAGGGTTCGATTCCCACCCAGGACAAATAATTGTTTGATGAGCACGGTAATTTGTTCTGTGTCTGGGTGTAATTTATCTATAATATGTATGTATTTAGATATATATATAAGTAGTTTTATCAGCAGTCTGTTTACTATAGTACAGGCTCTGCCATGTTTGGGATCAGGCAACCGTGTGTGAGATGTGTGAAAAATATATATTATTTATTGCATATAAGGATCTCCGCTCTAACATGCTGCAGCTAAATTATGAATGTAAGTGTTAGTATTTTGGTTACAGATATTAAACACTACAAATTAGTAGACTGATCTACGATATTTAAAGTAATAAAGTTATATTTTGGCGTTACACAAAGAGCACGTTTTAGTGGTAAACAGAAATTTAATAGAAAAAAAAACATTACAGTGTTGTCTTGGCTTCTTCATCAGATCATTGTTACCGAGCTTAGTCCGCTGGACTGTTCAAAACACAATAATAATTTTAAGATTACGAGTATATTTACTAATATTTGTTAACATATTTAGTGAAGCTAATAAAAGTGTAAAAAAATATATTCAATAAAATTTAAAATAATACAGAAAAACTAAAATTAAAAAACAGAGTGAGGACTCCATGGAGCCCCGGTGGGAACGAAGTACCTTTCGGTTTTTGGTACACGTTTGTTACAGTATCAAAAAAAAGTCTTGTTACACATTTTTTAGTCTCGGGTCTTCGTTCCAATAAAATAAAAGTGGGATGTTAAACTTCAACAACTTATTATGTGTAATCTCTACCAATAACCGTGTTAATCCTGGGCATTGATGAATGTGAGATTTCCCTCTCAAAAGAACAGTTCTTAAAGAAGGTTTAGAGGCTATGTAAACACCTTCTATGACCCTTAGATTTTGGCAATATTCCCTACATACGGATAAAACTGCAAACGGCTTGTTTCCACATAAAATGAAAAATCACACTTCAATGTTACGAAGAAACACTTAACTACGAAGTTACTAACAATTCTGCATCGCGCAATCACAATTCCCTCGCCGATTAGTATATATAATACAACTTCCAAACGTCAGCTATTGGACCGTGTTTCCGTGTAATCTCCGCTCAGTCCTCCCTTTGAGTCTTTGAGGGACTTAACACCCCTTCCTCCTCAGGCTAATAGAGTAGAATAGTCTTTATGGTACACCAACAAAGTACTGCATATAAATTACATCTAGTATTTAATGAAGGTGAATACTGAGCTTGGTAGTAGTAATAATATCTTGACACATCTCTGCTAAGGTTACCAGACTACTGATGAAAATCTTTCAAATTTCCATATACATACATATTATACTTATGACAGTGAGTTTGTTTGCTGGTTTGTTATCTTTTTAAGCCTAAACTACTGAACCGATTTTAAAAATTTCTTCACCAATAGAAAGCTTCATTATCAGCGAATAATATAAGCTACTTTTTACAGCAATAACAGACATACATAATCGCGGGCAGAGCCACGGGCAAAATCTAGTACTTATATATTTCTAAATACTTACATATTAAAGATAAATTACGCCCAGACACAGAACAGTAGATCGTGCTCATCACACAATATTTGTCCTGGATGTGAACCGACGACCTCTGGAGTCGCAGTTAGTTTCATTAACCACTAGACCGCCAGGCCTATCATCATAAAGTCTTACATCGTAACACTGATTTTATTTAAACATTGTAACATATACAAGAAGTTTAGTCAGGTAGACAGTGTATTATTTAGTTTTGGGTGCCATGTTTGCTTCGTTTGTGAGACAAACTGGGAATTTCTCTTTGATAATGACAGTTTAATGTACTTCCAAAACTTTCGACAGCTTGGTAGTTTCGACGACCTCTATTGACCTATTTCATGTGTATGAGTTCACGACATCATTTAGGAATTTAGTAATACGCTATTAGATTTAAATTTCTCTACTTTTACCCCAAATTTGTTGAATATATGATGTAAGTCATCAGGCAAAACACCGACAGATAGGTAGCTCTATATACCCCTTAACTTAACATACCTGGACGGAAAAAAACTATTGTCAGTTTTACATCGTCGTGAAGTCGTTATTTTTTGCAACTTAACCTTTATATCATCAACAACCTTTAGTAGTTCACTGCTTGACATAATATCTGCTGTTCCTGGACCCCTTCTATCTTAGGCGCGGAGTGCCGCGCCTAAGATAGAAGGGGTCCAGGAACAGCGGTCAGCGGTCCATGTGTTTTAGTCGGTTCGATTCCAACACACACAACCCCTCCGCAAACCCCGGCGGGGTGACGGCCCGAGGGGGTTTACAGGGGGGGCTCGCCTTAGAAAGGAGGTTTTGGCCTATTACGAGTATACCACGGTGGCCAGACGCTCGGTATAGGTATAGTTGTCAAGTTTTACAGTGCTGTTGTTCTGCGTAGTTTGCTCTGTTAGTCGGTTGTTACGATACCCACGGAATGAATGAGGGTGGTGACACTTCGTATTCTTAATCCGTCACCATACGGACAAAACCTTAATATAAATCTTAATAAAATTTGAGAGAGAGGTAGCCAGAATGCCGATTGTTGTAGTAAAATATATTCCATCGGGGCGAGAGCCGGGCTCCGGCACACACGGCTCGTCTCGACTGCAGAATCCTTTGCTTGGTTTACATCGAGTGACTAAGTTTACCAGAAGTCCAACGCTTCCTCCCCCTGTGTCCCCTAATTCTGTTAAGGAGGGGGTGGGGGGTGGCTCTTAAAGCACGGGTACAGTCGCGTAAAAAAAATCATACTACTAGGTGCAAAAACTAACATTCAAGCAAGCAGAGCCGTGGTCAAAACTAGGGTAATAATAATTACCCCGTGAAAATCTAGGCCATGGTACATAATAAGTACCTATATACACCCTTTTTTACAGTTGTCATATATTTTACAGAAGTAAAGAATATCTTCCGGGTAAGTCCCGCTCAGCGTGTGGCGGTGTCGTGTGTTTACGGTAAAAGTGCGCGCTCTAATGATTCTGTTTAAGGGTGTGTCCGCTGTAATAAGCGGAGCAGAGAGCGATTTTAAAACTTGCTCTAAAAAGAATAGATTTTATGAACTTGTAATCGCTAGTGCTGAGAGTCGATCGGTAAATTTTTAAGGAATGTTATGACGGCGCATGTGCGTCCCACCTTTGTCGCGGAGGTACACATCGTGGGGTAATCCATAAGTTTAAAGTTGCTCTGGAGTGAACTATGCTTTTAATTTTGAAATGATAAAATTGATAATCAGATGACCTTCTTGACAAGGAACTAAAGTTACCGCCATTGCTCATAACTCAAAGAATAAGCATGCTGCAGTGGCAATAAGTGGTCACGTTTACCAAGATACCAATATATGTGTATTTATACACTAGGTGTGGCCCTGACAGGGATAAAAAGACCATATGTATCTGGTATTAATAACCCTTAAGTGTAGTGTAGTGACGGATTAAGAATACGGAATGTCACTATCCCAATTCATCCCGTGGGTGTCGTAAGAGCCGACTAAGGGCACAATTCAACGCAGGACGCACCTCAAAAAAAAATTAAAACTACACTACACAGACACAAACCCTATACCAACCCGTCTGGCCAGCGTGGTATGCCAAAACCTCTTTTCTAAGGAGAGGCATATGTCCAGCAGTGAACTAGTAAAGGCTGTTGATGAATAAAGATGAATACCGCTTCTATAAGTGACCCGCTCCGCTAACCTCATACATACCTACGTTAATAAATAATATTTCGTGAGTGCTTTCAAGTGTGAAGAACATTGTGATCGCTAAAGAAAATGAATGTTTTTTACAGGAACCATCAATTTCCTATAACATTCCATTATATCAGGTGGAGCAATCTATATTCTGTTGTAGACCGTCAAAGAGATATTACGTATATCTCTATATAGTCTAGATAAACCAGTCATTTAACTGTTTTGACACGAGATTTTTGACATTTTAATACTTTACTAATATTAATATTTCATAAATTGACTACTCAAATTTAATTTAACCTTTTTATTCAATAGAGATCATTTATTTAACTTTATGCACTTTGAACATCGGCGGACAAAATGCCTAGGGCATTCTCTTTTAGTCAACCTTTGAGTGGTGTAGAATTATTGTAAGGTAACTACTAAGGTGAACCCGGTCCTTTTGTGTCATAGCATGGCATAAGATTAAAACATAACTAGGATTTAAAAGTATTTTCTGAGGGGCCTGTTGGTTTAGAGGCTAGTCATCTTGACTGCTAAGCCTCAGGGTTCGATTCCCACCCAGGACAAGTATTGTGTGATGAGCACTTCATTTGTTCTGTGTCTGGGTGTAATCTTATTTATAAAATTCTCGTGTCACAATGTTCGTTCCCGTACTTCTCCGAAACGGCTTGACCGATTCTCATGAAATTTTGTGTGCACATCGGGTAGGTCTGAGAATCGGCCAACATCTATTTTTCATACCCCTAAATGGTAAGGGTGACCCATCCCTAATTTTTTTTTGTTTTGCAATACAACGTCTGCCGGGTCAGCTAGTTTATCTATAATATGTCTGTATTTAGAAATATATAAGTATGTTTATCAATAGGTTGGCAACTATAGTACAGGCTCTGCCTAGTTTAGGATCAGACTACCGCGTGTGAGATATGTGAAGCTTATATTATAAAAAGAAAAAAAAATAAAAAACCTACTGCCTAAAAATGTATAGGGTGCCTACTTAAAATTATAAACAGGTAATTTTCATATACCCAGTGTCAGTCTCGTAATTAGGACGAATATAACGAGACCTCACAAACCCAAATCCATCAAGATGTTTAGACTTTAAGACGTGCTAAAAAATATACATATACACATACATTCACTTGAAAAACATTACCCTTTCGTTTGACAGAATCGGGTAAAAAACGAATGCGTGCGTTCATTGAAATGTAACGAACCGCCACAAGATAATTAAAGAGTATTTTGTCGTGTTAATTTCCTACTTCACATATACACACATGCTATTGTGTATTTTCCTTTGTAAGGAAATGTGTCGTGAACATTGCATTTACTTAAGTAAGTAGCGCTATTCTTTGTTTAAAAAAGACAACTCCCGCATTAGGAATATATATATCCTGTGTCGCGGGGGACTTTACAAACATACATGAAACGGACACAAAGTACACCCAGACTCAGAACAACAATTTGTGGATCACACAAAGTGTCGTCCCATGTGGGGTTTGAACCCACAACACTCGGCGTAGTAGGAAGCGGCGTGGCGACCGCTTAAACCACTACGCCATCCGTGAAGTCAATTATAAATGTACTATATTTTTCCGGCGGCTCCGCCCGCGTGCACGTTGGTTATCGCGGTAGAAAGTACTCGCTGATAATGTAGCTTTCCATTGGTGAAATAATTAAAACAATCGAGTTATTGGTTTAGGCGTGAAAGTGTCACAAACAAACAAACTTACTTTCACTCGACTTGCGACACTCCGACTGCACGGATGGCGTAGTGGTTTAAGCGGTCGCCACGCCGCTTCCTACTACGCCGAGTGTTGTGGGTTCAAACCCCACATGGGACGACATTTTGTGTGATCCACAAATTGTTGTTCTGAGTCTGGGTGTCCTTTGTGTCCGTTTCATGTATGTTTGTAAAATCCCCCGCGACACAGGATTTATTCCTAATGTGGGCGTTGTCTTTTTAAAAAAAAACATGTATAAAATTATAGCGATCCGCCCCGGCTTCGCACGGGTGCAATGTAGATACTACTACTACTAATGTGGTGTCAGTGTCTGGTAATTAATTATAGTATTATTATGCCAAAACTATACTACAGGAAATCTTTATATGCAATATTTATAGGCCCGCTCCTCTCGGCGGACGTATGCCTGTGACGGGGTGACGTTTTGCCCCCGCATTTGAATTCCCTGAGATCTGCTAAGATATTCATTTAAATGAAGGACTGTAAAAATATTTTGTATCTACATTGGATGCACAACGTACCTAACGTATTCATTTGGATAAGTACAATACTCTATTGTTAAATATAGCTTCCTGAATTACCCATTTTTTTTTAATTGTTACCTGGTCACTTATTAGGTAGACAAATACCCATCAAAAACAGTTAGGTCAAAAAAACTAAGAAAACGGGACTCAGAATGCAGTAGATCGAAGAGACTGGGGTTCCGTGCCTGTATGACTCGCGTGACCAAAAGCATCAAGTTTCCACGTGTCTTATAATAATAATATTAATTCAGCTTGATTTCATTAAAAAGTTAAAACCAGAATACAAAGGTAACTACTATAACAATATGTTTTTCAGTGGTGTAATCAACTGGAGTCACCACCATGGTACGACAGGACCACACTCTCCTGCTAGGACTATAAAAGAAAAAATAAATAAAGTCTCCAGCCCTAAATCCCAATCATGTTCGGTACACCCGGGAACAGTTCCATATTGTAAATAAAGTCCCAACAGATTACCACAAACTCCGGGATTGAGTGGCTAATTATTTATTTAGTAAAACAAGTTAGGTTGGGAAACGGTTGGGAATGCTCCCGGGATCATTCCGGGATTACTACGCCGATAGTTTATCAGTGATGTTTAGTTAGAGGAACTTAATTTGAAAAATGGGTTTGTTATTAGTGTTGGGATTTCGCGATATTGGTAAAATATTGCTAGTTATCAAATATTTAAAAAATTGGGTTTTTAATGATAGATAATGCGATTTTATAGCAGGAACCGCGAATGTTGACGTACCACAGGTTACAAAACATTATTTTCGGTATACTAATGCCCCAACCCCGATCTTCCTTATGCAGAGGCATTAGGCGGGCCTCTGGTTTAGTGGTTAATGACCCTGACTGCTAAGCCAGAGGTCGAGGGTTCGATCCAGGGTTCGATCCATGACATAAGATTGTGTGATGAGCACCAACATTTGTTCAGTGTCTGGGTGTTATTTATCTATGAAATGTATGTGGTGACCATAGCATATGCTCTGGCGAGTTTGGGATCAGAAGGCCGTGTGTGAGATGTGTGAGGTTATTATTAACAGTATAAATAGAAAATGAATCATCATAATCACCTTTAACTGGCCACTGCTGGACATAAGCCTCTCCTTAGAAAGGAGGTTTTTTCCTACTACACCACGCTAGCCAGACGGGTTGGTATAGGATTTGTTTTAAGTTTTACTTCTCTTCTCTCTTTTTTTACTACAGTGCTGTTGTTCTGCAGAGTTTGCTCCCTTATTCGGCTCAGGACACCCACGGAATGAATAATAGAAAATTAATAGCAATAAATATCTACTGAGTGTCACTTGACCTGTCAGCTTGTTTGCCCTGTACCATAAAAAAAAACATTACGGGGCCTATAAAATTATACAAAAATATTATCTCCTGTTCCCATTTTGCTTTTATAACGAAAATACCTGTAAAATAAATAACATTACACGGTTACAATAAAAAGGTAGCGAGCCCAATTTGTGTGGACGTGGCCCGACATCCCACTAATTAGATAATAAGGAAGATGAAAGGACGGTAGTAATTAATTTCTTAGTTAAATAACCAAAGGGCTGTTCTTGTCCAGGGTGACCTCAGCCAACTAGCTTCTAAATGTGATAGATAATTGGAAAGGTCAGTAAAGACTTGACATCAAAGTAAATTAAAGGATAATGAAATATAGTACTACAATACGCTTACGTACCCTTACTTGATTCGGAGCACTCTCTATGATATATGCGATAGAGAATGCATAGTGATGCTATATCTCTACAAAGGTAAGTAACTACTTATGGGCAGGGCAATTGTAGTTCCTTACCGTCATCACACATCAACAGCGTATAATAGTCTACTGCTAGACACAGACCTCTCCTTAGAAAGGAGGTTTTGGCCTACTTTACCACGCTGACCAGCACCATCTTTATGCACCAATAATTTCAAATTGACCTGTTGGCAGTGTGTTGTGATCCTAGCTAGTAAGCTAAATTTCCTGAGTGTAATTTTCACACAGGAAAAAATATTCTGTAGGCACACATCAAACTGTACGTATTTAAAAATATATAAGTATGTTTATTATTCATGATTTTGGCCTAGTTTGGGATGACACAGCCGTGTGTAAGATGTGTCTAGTAATTTACTTTTATTATCAATGTCGGAGAACTTAGAGCGGAACGTCAAGTCCAATCGATTTGAGCGTATTATGTATTTGGTGACTGGTGTCTGGTAACACAGTGGTGGTCAGTTCGCTGTCTTTGGAACAGGAGGCTGTAACGGTCAGTTTTTGGTGAGCAAGAGCGGAAGACACATTTATGGGGCCAACCTAAGTCCGACTTCGCCGCGTTCTGCAAGTATTTCGACAACATCTAAGCCGCGTGTATATTTATTTATATATTTAAAACATGTTGTACAAAGGCGGACTTAATGCTATGAGGTATTCTCTCCCAATCAACCTTCAGGTGATGTAGAAATATGATGCGGTAGGTGCAAAATGAAATATTAAATTTAACATAATTGAAGTCCAGAGACATACACAATATATAAACACACATACATAAGTAAACATATATACATAAACCTACATAAATTTAATCTATACTAATATTATAAAGTTGAAGAGCTTGTTTGTTTGAACGCGCTGATCTCGGCAACTACTGGTCCGATTTGAAAAATTCTTTCAGTGTTAGATAGCCCATTTTTGGAGGAGGCTATAGGTTATATATCATCACGCTAGGACCAATAGGAGCGGAGCACCAATGAAGAATGTTGCAAAAACGGGGCAAATTTATTCCTTTTAAAAGACGCAGACGAAGTTGCGCGAGTTAGCTAGTAAAATATATGAATTAAAATGAATGAATGAATTCAAATTATACCTGTTGAGTGCATACGGTGTCTTATTTTCCTACATCTACGATGGATAAAGTGTTAAGAAACGATAAACGCCTACATACATCATCGTTGTATATTATTCGAAACAATAATAATTTTTTAACCATCTCAGTGTTACAGAGAGACTTTTTCAACTTTACCAAATTAGCTTACTGTTACATAATGGATATTACAACAGACCCCACTTTGGTGGTCATTACGAGAAGTGGCCAAATGACCAGCTAATGTTAGTAAATAAGGACGAATACCTACCGTACTTAATTTAACGGGCTTGGGAAAAAAGACGAATAGTGATGTTTCTTTTTGAGGTCTCTGTAACGAATGACTGGACCGAGTTAGTAATAATTTTGTTTTCCTACTACGCTGAGTGTTGTGGGTTCGATCCCCACATGGAACAACAGTTTGTGTGACCAGAAAATTGATGTTCTAAGTCTGAGTGTTGTTTTTGTCCGTTTCATGAATGTTTATAAAGTTCCCCCCGATACGGAAAAATAATTTAATATAAGTGATTTAACTTAATTGCGCCCGATATAAAAAAAATAATTAAAGAGCAATGTTGCTCGCATAAAATAGCTTAGGCACTTGACATTAGAATTAATTCATTAAAAAATTTCTTAACTTCATTTGTACGAAATTTACCATAGATACCATACATGCATCCATATCTATATCTCTGAAAGGGTAGACAGATCTTTATTAAACGTTGACTGCACAGATGGCTGGATAAAAAAGACAAAAAAAACGAGTGTGCTTTAGACCTCACGACTGAAGTAAAACTTCTTGGCTATTAGAGAAAGAGAGAAAAAAATTGTGTGCTCGCACCTCTCTCTCTCTTGCCCCTGCAGTAATATACGAAACGTAACTCTCTCTTTCTATCTTCACTAACTTCTATCTCCCTCTCAACTGCCGTTCCCCTCGCCCGATCACACTTTTCGTAACGCTCTCACCGGATTACTCCCCAAGTCAAGCGTGCGTAAAGAAGTTTTAATTCAAAAATACCAAAGGAAGGCAATGGCAACAAAGGGATATCCAAACTAATATTATAAAGCTGATAAGTGTGTTTGGTGAAAGCGTTAATCTCAGGAACTACTGGTTCTAATTGAATCATTCTTTGAGTATCGAATAGCTCGGGTAAGGGTATAGATCATCACGCTACGTTCAATCATCGCAGAGTATCATTGAATTTTTTTGCAAGTACGAGGATATTTTATTCCTTTTGAGAGATGGAAACGAAATTACACGGGTCAGCTAGTTGCTTATAAGAAAGGGTTAGGAATGTAAGTAAGTAAGTTCGACCAGAATGCCAATTCTCGTAATAACACTTCGGTCTCATTTCAGTTCCGATCAACTTTTGATCTCAAAATTCTCATAAAAGTGTATTCTCGTAGTAAAATTGTAAAGTATTACTGAGACTAGCAGATTATCATAATCACATCACAGTCAACGTTGGATATTTAATACTTTACTACGAAAATACTTTTTATGACAGTTGTGAGATCGAAGGTTGATTGGAACTGAATTGAGACCGAACTATTATCACGAGAATTGGCCTTCAAATCATACTTGGGTAGTTGTAACTCAAACTGACTGTTCCCATAATAAAGATTTTATTTTATACTAGCTTTTGCCGGCGACTCCGCCCGTGTATGACATATATATGTTATGGCGTTAAAAAGTATCCTATGTTTTTCCTCAAGAATCAAAGTATCCTCATACCAAATTTCCTCTAAATCGGGTCAATGGTTATTGATTCCCCATACAAACTTTCACACCCCTTTTTACCCCCTTACAGGATGATTTCTGAGATAAAAACCACCCTATGTCCTTTCCCGGGACTTGAACTATCTTTATACCAAATTTCATCTAAATCAGTCTCGAGGTTTAAGCGTGAAGAGGTAACAGACAGACACACTTTCGTAATTATAATATTAGTATAGATTGCATTAAAACCTTATGTAATGTTTTAGTTTCTATAACAGACATACCGAACAGTTTTCACAACATTAAGATTTAATTTATTAATAGCGAATATTCTATATTAATAATCAAACAATAATATTAGTGTTCTGGATTCTTAGTTTGTTTCTTGAAAACATTAATCAGTATTTTTATAATAATTATATAAACCCACTTTTATTTATGAGAAAAGTATAATATTTTGCGCAGATGGAACGCGGCGTCTGAATGACCTTATGTTTTAATTTATTATGTAACAGTCTTCAAGAAAAACAGTCTTTTAAAAACTGTGTATAATCACATACGTTATTAATTGACAGTTAATGTTCCTTTGAAGAGAAGAGCTGATATTGTAGGCCTCATATACCTAGAGCAGATTCTCTGACAAGGCGTAGAGATCATTTCTGGCGGTTGAAAGCAGCGGTACAGTTTTCTTTCTTTTAAAAGACAACTCCCGCCCCACGAATAAATACTGTGTCGCGAGGGACTTTACAAACATACATGAAACGGACACAAAGAACACTCAGACTCAGAACAACAATTTGTTGATTACACAAAGTGTTGTCCCATGTGTTGATTGAACCCACAACACTCAGCGCAGTATCAGCGGAATTAGTAGTTACTTACCTTAAATGACATTAACATTATTCAAAACCTTTATTAAGTTCTCTGTACGGCATGCAACCCATGGTAATGAAACTATTCAAAAAAGGATTATTGTAAATATACTGACGGAAGAACACTAACTCCCAAGACACAGGAATACCTAGTTTGGGAGTATGGTAAATAGTATTAAGTAAAAATTTGATGACATTGACAATTAATGACATTATTTGAATAAATAATTATTTGTTATTATTATGTTTTTCGTTGTATATGGAAATGAGAAGATATTTCAATACATCACATCACATCAACAGCCTATAATAATTCACTGCTGGACATAGGCCACTCTTTAGACAGGAGGATTTGGTCTACTATACCACGCTGGCCAGGCGGGTTGGTATAGGGTTTGTGTCAAATTTTAAGTAAAGGCTGTTGATGATGATGATTTTTTAATACGAATGAATTTAGAAATATTTAAGTATGTTTATCAACAGTCTGGTTACCATGGTACAGGCTCTGCCTAGTTTGGGATCAGATAGCCGTGTGTGGGATGTGTGAGGTTATTATTATTATACTAAATCAAAATTGATTTCTTTTTCTCCTTGTTTCAGTATCATCTTTACCAAGTCCCACAGCGGCTGATGATGATGATGACGAGGACGAAACGACACAACAGAGTCACGCAGACGCTGACGACGACGGCAGGGTATACAAGAACCCCAGGAACTCGCCGTCGGTTGTGTGTCCGCGTGATGAGGAGCAGGCTACGTTGTTGGTGAGATAACTTTCTACTATAAAACCTAGATAGTCATTTTGATTTTGACTGCACGGATGGCGCAGTGGTTTAAGCGGTCGCTACGCAGCTTCCTACTACGCCGTTTGTTGTGGGTTCAAACCCCACATGGGACGACACTTTGTGTGATCCACAAATTGTTGTTCTGAGTCTGGGTGTTCTTTCTGTCCGTTTCATGTACGTTTGTAAAGTCCCCCGCGACACAGGACGTATTCCTAATGCGGGTGTTTACTTTAAAAAAAATATGTCTAAATACATTGAAACTGCACTAAACGAGACACATAAGTTTAACTACTTACTCTAAAAGGCGGCGTTATTTGTTCAATATACATATGTGTGTATATTGAACAAATAATAATAAAGTAAATGCCACAGACACACGTCTGTGGCACTATAGCATTTTTATGAATAGACCGATTTGAATTACTTTGTTGTCTATGTAAGTTTTTTTTTTTTATGAAGATGATTTAATCTATGGTATTTATAGCTACAATTGAAATAACTCTTATTTACTCTAAACCTAAAAACTGTTTTCAAATCTTTGAAGGGATTTTTAAGTGGTTGTATATTAAATTTATGTAATGTATTTAATCAATTATTATTCACCTCTATTGTTAAGATTTATGATTTTAATCTAACAGACATAATAAAAAGAAGATTTTTGCTTCAGGGTCAAAAATGTCTCCGTAAGTGCTCGTCAGACGAGGACTGCAAGAGCAAGAAGAAGAAGTGCCTATGCGATGGTGCTTGCGGCATGTCCTGTATCAAACCAGGTCAGTGGTACTTCCCCAAGCGGTATCTTTCACCGCTGGCAAGAACAAAGCCGTTGATGGTGAAAAAACGCATTTATATCACGAAAAAGCCTTTATCGGATTATCTTGTAAAATAGGTACTTATTGTCATACCGGTATTTATTTCGCAATACCGGTATTTATTTTGCAATGCCGGTATTTTTTAAGTAATATAGGTATTGACTTTACAATACTAGTGTTTAAAGAAATTGCGGTATTTATTTCGCGATACCGAATACAAATGCCATTGTAAATAAACACAAAATAAATACTTTAAATAAGTGTAACACGTAAATGGGTAACTGTACCCAGATTGACCCCACGGGGTCTTCGTAGTATAGTTTAATGTTTTTAACCCATGCTGATAATGTATATTGGAAACAATAAATAAAACAATTAAAAAAATTGCCAGATATTCAATTAATCATGATAAAAAGAATACTAAATTAATATAATACAACTAGACTGACAGTTAATTATAAAAAAATATTGTGAAATTATTATTTCTTATTATATTGTAAAGCACATGGTGTTCCATCATCAGGTATACCTTCGAAAGGAACTCTCTGTAAAGAACACTTAAGGCCCAGTAAGGCCCTAATTAAATTTAAGGCAGACAGCGGACAGTTAAAAGGTACTAGCGTCGAGCATTGTCCCGCCGGTTGTCTGCCTCATCCTTTAAAGCTTTAGTTACTGTCTTACCACATATAAAATAAATCAAAGATCTTGTTGTAAATAATGATTAGTTTATAAATAGTAATAATGTGAAGCTAACATAGCAGTAAGCTTTGTAAACTAATCCTGAAGCCACAATAAATTACTTTGTTTTTAAATAGTACTATTTTTTGTTATTTTACAAGCTTCTTAATAATAATGATGAGGGAACCCACCACTCACCTATAGTCTTTTGTTTAATTTATTATCTTGTAGGCAACATAGATCCTAAAATAGTTTATGCTCTGATGGGAATATTGGTCAGTAAAAGGCATAAAGACGGAGTCAGACAGTGAGGTGATCGGGGCGGCGACGGTACGTGAGCGGTTGAAAAGCGATGGCTCTATGTGACATTTCTAAATTAGTCAATTTAGAAATGTCACATAGAGCCATCGCGCTGTTTGTCTAGTGGCACTGACCACTAATCCAGAGGTCGTGGGTTCGATTTCTAACCAGAACTAATAATTGTAGTATCTAGGTGTAATTTATCGATATAATATATCTTATGTCTCATGATTGTCTTGGAGTTCGGCTTACCTTCCATGATTTTAGCAAATCTTTTGGGTTTATATCTGTTGTCATCGTTGGGGCTTACAAAAGGAGGGTGAGTGGAGACTTACCCTCCTTTCTTTTTCCTCACCGAAGGTGGGAAAGGTACCTAGGAAGTATAAACACAAAAGATTGGCCTCTCTTCTCCAATCAAACACTTATGTTTCTTTGTCAAGTACATTATGGCGTAAGTCACACCAAGCATCACATCAACAACCTTTACTAGTCCACTGCTGGACATAGGCCTCTCCTTAGAAAGGAGATTTTGGCCTACTACACCAAACTGGCCAGACGGGTTGGTATATTGTGTCAAGTTTTCGTTCTCTCTGCAGTGCTGTTGTCCTGCGTAGTTTGCTCACTTAGTCGCCTGTTACGACACCTGCGGTATGAATAGGGTGGTGACGCTCTGTATTCTTAATCCGTCACCACACACACACATCATAGTTAGTGGAATTTCAGGTTATTTACGAAGCCGTTTCCAAACCCAAATAATACGAACGTAATCTGATCATTCATCGATTGAAAAGCATTCTTTCCAGAATAACTGCAAAGCGTTTTATCGTAAATACGCCATTTGCGATCGTACTTACATTACCATAATAGCCTCTAACATTGAATATTATGTTGAATACGCCACTTCTATCGATACATAACGCTTTTTTCCACTTTTATTATCTGTCCTAAGATACACTCAGTCACAAAAGTGTCTTTAGGATTTATATTCTGTATAATTCGAACTGTCAACACCTATTGTTGACAGTTCAGACACGGCGTTAATAAAATTTTAAGCTGTGGAGATTTTGCATATAAATATCATTCTTAATTTGCCAAAAAAATGGTATTTATAAATAGAAATAAATCTATCATGGAATAACTTATTTTTTTTTGTTGCCATGGTAATATTTTAACTAGTCTTAAACAAGTCAAATATTTAATTTAATTTAATTCAAATCGCAAATCCCTTATACCTATAGGTACTAATTTCACCAAAAAAATAAAGTATATATTACATTAAAGTACTATTACAATTAGAAAACTTAGATCAACATAAAATTTGTCAACAAAAACAGCATTACATTAGCTTAGGAACTATAAAGTTACTTTTTAACATTTATGTAAATATGTTTTAAAATTTTGCTTTGGGAGTCCAAAAATTTATCTGCATCTGGACTACACTGAAGACACTCATTGATAAGCCTAATTGCTATAGCAGTGGGGCTGTTGTAGGCCCGGGGAGAACGCCACGTAGGCGGACAGCACAGGAGTCTATGTTGTCGTTTTCCAACGCCACGCATATATTGATCAGGAACATACAACGGGGCTATCTACTTCAGAATCAAACAATAATTTATTATATGTGTGGATTCCCGCCTGAGTTGATGTGTATCTAAACCTACCATTTCTGACACAACCATTAAAGGAATACCGAATTTACGTTGAATTTTTTCTATCATAATAATATACAATGACTCCCATGGACCCCAAACTTTTCTAATTTACTACGGACATAGGCATTGCATATTTGTGTTATAAGTTGAGTGTTCTTAAATTGTGAGAATATTCTAATAATGAAATTAAGGCATTTATTAGCGTCTTTGCATGTTTTAATTACCTATCTGGTCATAAAAAAAATTATGTGCTATCCGTTATTACTCTCAAATCCTGGATTGAGACTCCTGACGTTCCATTGGTACGCCAGCCAGCCAAACGGTAATAGTTTTATATTTAGAATGATTAAAATGATTGTTTCTTGGCCTCCACTCAACTACAGCGTCAATATCATGTTGCACGGATGGCTTAGTAGTTTAAGCGGTCGCCACGCCGCTTACTACTACGCTGAGTGTTGTGGGTCCGATCCCAACATGGAACGACACTTTGTGTGATCCACAGATTGTTGTTTTGAGTCACGTAAGATTGGTATTCTTTGTGTCCGTTTCAGTGCGGAAGTTGTCTTTAAGAAAAAAAATTGAGATATTTGACACATGTACGATACAGATGCGGGATACGGGATATGGGACACATACATACGGGAGTAAAACCATACATGGCTGTAATGGGGTAGCTGGCTGTCAAGTCAATTCAGTATCTTTGTCAATTTAATATAAAATACTAAGACGTGACGTCTTACTTAACTTTTTCAAACCTTTTTTAAAATGTTAATTTTAAGAAATTAAATGAAGAATTAAATTGGTAATGGAGGACCATTTATGCTGTACTTTAAGGATGATTACAGACTCATTTGATGATTGAGATGGAATAATTTATTTTAAATATAGAAATTAGCCTATTAACTTCTAATATGAACTTAAACTTTGAAAGTGTGATATACAAAATATATAATAATATATAGAGTAAAACAGCAGACAGTGGGAGTGAGCGCTGTCGCGTCATAAGAAGTACTCCCTAAACCTACTCCTTGGTCGCAATTCCCAGGCGCTGTCGAAGTCGCACGTGTTGCCCCCATCTATCACGGACCCGGAACCCGTACGGTGAATCCGTGGAGCGCTAATAAATAGGTCTGTAACATTTTTGTGTGCGACTGTATAACATAGCGGAGTATTTGATGCTGACTGCGAATACTTGTCGTCGTTCAAATTGCATACTTGTAACTGTACGACTGGCGCTTATTGCGTTTTATCACTACAATACAAGTACATTCGTATGCAGGAATATTTAATTTTACAGGAATTGCAATTTTGCTACTTCGCGTTTGTAAAGTTTTTAAAGTTGGTTTTTGTACAATTTTTTTAGGGTTCCGTACCTCAAAAGGTAAAAAAGGATCCCTTATAAGATCACTTTCTTGTCCGTCTGTCGATGTGTCACCACCGATTTTCTCAGGAACGGGTAGACCTAGCCAGTTGAAATTGATGCTAGATACTGAGGTCTATGGTCTATTAGGTGTATAAAAATCAAGGTCCTGAGTCAACACGAGAAAAAGATATGGGCACATTTCGATTTTCGCGAAAACTAGTTATTTAATAAAAATGGTAGGTAACGCTTTTCGCCTAAACTTGACTTAACAATTTCTCTTTTTATTTATTTATATATTTGGTTAACTCACAGCACATATATGTAACATTAATGGTATAATCTAAGTAATAAGGTTCTGATATACATGCCACTTACGAGCTTACATAGCATTCACAGTTTAGACAACATATTAACAAAATCACATTGATTTATAGGTATTACAAACTTAACTTAACACTGGTCTGGTGAGTTAGTGGTTGCAGTAACGATCAGTACATACTTATCAGTTTTTATTTGTAAGAATCTTACAATTTTTCATGGTATTCTCAACTCAACTTTTGGTTAATGGCTTTGTGGTAGAGTGTAACCACAATTTCGCCAATGTCATGTATTTGAAAGACAAACTGTCAAAGGATTTTATGTAGAGCTGTGGTAGAGCCAAAAAAAATTTTGTGGATGAAAGAATAAGAATGAATAAATTGTTATCTTTTACAGGCACGATAAAACTAGTAAAATATATATACAGCTAATAATATATATACATATACAAAGTCATGGTATTCTCAAAGTAAACATAAAAAATGATAACATAACAAACTGTCCACAAGTGCATAAACAGAACCATCATTCATATGTCACGTGTGACGCGTCATAGAGAATTGTCAAACTTGTCATTTTATTTTTTAGTGGGCATCGGCAGCAAAAGTTTAATAATAATAATGGATTAGTTGCTAAGAGCCTCGACCAACATCTTCAGAGGCTCGCGTTAGGCAGTTGGATTAAGGGTCTGATGCAGAAAGCAGTTCTTCTCGATACGGCACGTATTGTGAGGAAGTTTCTGTCTCTGGAGTCCTAACCACAGATATCTTGGTCTCTGTACCCGATACCGATGGGATACTATTTTTTATATTTTTAAATGTATTTCATTTTTTGTTTTTGTATATAAATATATTTAAAAATGTAATTTATATGTATAAAGAATGAAATAAAGAAATAATAATAATATTCTACCACATACACACAACGCCATCTAGTCTCAAACTAAGCAGAGCTTGTACTATGGGTACTAGACAACTGATATAAATACATATATACTTTTTTTTTGTAAATACATACATATTATACATAGAAACACCCAGACCAAATCAAACATCAAGTTTTGTTCGTATTTTGCAAAAATATGTCAAAGGAAAAACGGTGTATTCTCAAAATTTAAAATTCCATTTTACTGCACTGGTAGTGGTTTAAGCGGTCACCCCTGAGCTGAGTGTTGTGGGTTCGTTCCCCGCATGGAATGTGATCCACAAATTGTTGTTCTGAGTCTGGGTGTTCTTTGTGTCCGTTTCATGTATGTCTGTGAAGTCCCCCGCGACACAGGAATATATTCCTAATGCGGGAGTTGTCTTTCTCAAAAAAAGGACAAAAAAAACTAAATCTGAAAACTGTCCAAAAATATTCAGTTCATCGTTACAACTCCTATTGACATGATATATTAAACACTTAAAAGATTGTTTATATCTTTTTAGGGTTCCGTACCACAAAAGGAAAAACGGAACCCTTATAGGATCACTTTGTTGTCAGTCCGTCTGTCTGTCTGTCAAGATCTTTTCCCTATCTAACCATTCTCGGAAACGCGTGAAGGTATCGAGTTGAAATTAAAACGATATACTTAGGTCTGCAGTCGTTTGAAGCTGTAAAAACATCAAACTTCTACGTTAACGTAAAAAAAAGATACGCCCGTTTATGCTGCAAAAAACAAAAATTTCGACACTCAAGGGAATCAAAATTTATAGGGTATTTTCTGTTGACCTAGATCTATTAAATTTGGCAAGTAATACTGCCTTATACTACAAGTACAAGGAAAAATCTGAAAACTATACCTACATTTGTAATTTAATCCTGTAAATGTACTTACAAATTGGTACGGAACCCTCAGTGGGCGAGTCCGACTCGCACTTGTCTAGTTTTTTTCGTTTTGTTCCTCTTTTGGTGCGAATTGGTGCATCTAATTAATAATACAAACAAACAAATCACTTTCATTAATTATCGCACTTTAATGATGACAGCCAGTAAACCTTTGCCGCTGTAAGCCTTTAAGCAAAATACACAAAACAAACTTCAGAACAGCCTCCTGCTTTATAAGATTAAAAACAACTTGTGGAGTTTCTCAAAGGAATGCCTTTCACTTTCTGATTATTCATTAGTTAATCAAACAAGAAGATTATCCTATGAAATACAAGCGGAAGACGGAAGACACGCGTATTAAAGTCAAATCTCTTTGTCACATTTAAGGATTTCCAGTTTTACCAGATGTACTAGACACAGCACGTGACTTTCTCCGTGTATTGTGAGAACTAAGGCATTGGACCTGCGATTGTAGGTTCGATTCCCATTCAGTGCTTCATTATTCGTATAGGTTCACGTCAATAGGATTTAAATTACCGATTAATAATAATTTAAAGAAACAAAACACACTCACATTCAAGACAAAAGTACGCGAACTTCTTCGGAATCAGTTGGCAGAACAGTCACAACGCTGGTACCCGACTGTGTATTTTTATACGATACTAGCTGACCCGGCAAACGTTGTATTGCAAAACAAATTAGGGATGGGTCACCCTTACCATTTACGGGTATGAAAAATAGATGTTGGCCGATTCTCAGACCTACCCGATGTGCACACAAAATTTCATGAGAATCGGTCAAGCCGTTTCGGAGGAGTACGGGAGCGAACATTGTGACACGAGAATTTTATATATAAGATTAAATTTATGTATGTGTATACTTCTGGACTTATATGTAAATATCATAATACATGTAGTAATGAATTTATATATCTCTGTGTATTCATTATAATAATATGTTACCACTTTAATCTAATACCTCTATCTAATATCTCTGTTATATCTAATGTAGGCTTATCTTTTATTTACCAAACTATGAACTACGACAAATTTGATATTTATCTTTGCACCTACCGCATCATATTTCTACATCACCTGCAGGTCGACTGGGAGAGAATGCCTCATGGCATTAAGTCCATCTTTGTACAATATGTGCATTAAGTATAAATAAATAAATAAATAAAACACTCACTCACTTGAAACAGACCCTAACTTACCAAACCGTCTGGCCAGCGTGGTATAGCGGGCCAAAACCTCCGTTCTAGGGAGAGGCCTATGTCCAGCAATGGAATACTAAAGGCCTTCCATGACGATGATGATATATGATGAATAATTTAATCGGTTTCCCATATCATCTTCATCTTTAAAAGACAACTCCCGCATTAAGATTATATTCCTATATCGCGAGGGACTTTACAAACATACATTAAACGGACACAAAGAACACCATATATGTATATTCAACCTTTCCTGGTTTGTTTGATTTTAATCGATGGCTTGATGGAGTGTTGATTTATGTAAAGGAGCTAGTTCAGAAGGTACGGATAAATTGCTAAAAATAGCCTAAAATGTATTAAATGGAAGCTAATTTAGTTGATACACTTAGGTTTAGACATGCATTCAATCTAATGTAGTACTCCCATGTGTCGATTGTTTAGGCTTATAACTACAATAAAATAATTTTAGTTTAAGACTAGATGGCGTGTGAATGTGGAAAAAAAAATTTTTCTTGCTGATCTTTTTTACGGTGAAAATCATTTTAGATCTCGGACTCCTTAAGGACGCAGGATCCACGAATATGGTCTTCACTTTCCATCAGGTGACGCGTCTATTCATTGGCTTCCTATATCATAATAATATTGTGTAAATTTTACAGAAACGAAAGATATTTGGGGTTTATCCTCATTAGATTGTATTAGTTGAAGGACTTGAAGGAGTTGAAGGACGAATAAAGTAACCCATAGTTTTGACTAAAGTATTTATGTAGCATGAACTACTTGATACTTCGACAGGAATTTGAAAATTAATTAAATAAGTATGTAGTACACATCACATTACACATAAACAGCCTATAATAGTCCACTGCTGGACATAGGCATCTCCTTAGAAAGGAGGTTTTGGCCTACTATACCACGCCATCAATACAAATAAATAAAATTGAAGTTTTTAATGTCAAAATAATAGGTTATTTTCATGCTTACATGGTTATTTGCACGATACCTATGCCTAAAAACCAATTTAATTATTTTTTGTCTGTTTGTTCGGGTGATCTTCAAAGCGGCTGGACCGATTTTGATAATATTTTACAACCAAGTAGCTGTCTATATAAGGAGTAACTTAGGTTATTTTTGCTCTCAGAAAACCCTTTAAAATTTAGCCCGGTCAGGGCATAGAACCCGCTAAGGCCCACCCGAACGAAGTCCAGACACCAGTTAGTGTTAAATAATAACATTGTGCTGGTTAAAACTAAATATTTGCACACCTTATGTAATGGTAGAATATAAAGGGGCCATTACAGTTTTAAGTTCATACATTGTATACTTAACTTCAGGCAATACATCATCATCACATCACATCAACAGCCTTTAATAGTCCACTGCTGAACATAGGCCTCTCCTTAGAAAGTAGGTTTTGGCCTACTATACCACGCTGGCCAGACGGGTTGGTATACGGTTTGTTTCAAGTTTTCCTTCTCTTTGCACCGTCTGATCTCAAACTAGGCAGAGCTTATACAATTATACCAGGTTGCTGATAAACATACTTATAAATTTCTAAATACAAACATATTACATAGATTAGAACCAGACATAGAAGAAAATGAACGCGTTTATAACACAAATATTTATCCTGGGTGGGAACCGAACCCACAACCTTTGACTTACTCAGGCAGAATCACTATACTATTTGCAAATAAATTATTCTTCTTCTAATAATTCTAATAATAATACTTATTATTATTCTTCCTCTAGCCGCTAGACCAATAGGCCCACCAAGTAATCTTTTAAATTTTTCAAATACAGTGACGTCATTAATATTATTTAACGGGAATTAACGCGATCTCTTATTTAGGGTATTACATACCTCTGGTTTGCCTGACGTTTCGACCAGGTTGCACCGGCCGTGGTCACAGGCTGAGTCACAGGTCAGAGGCGTGAGTGAGTTAATTCCCGTTAAATAATATTAATTATCATGGAACGCGAAAGTTTAAAAGTTAGTATAGTGACGTCAACTATGCATGGTCAATAAAAAGTGTCGCAGCTAGAGGATTACCGGGATGGATGACCGGGATCCCGGGATCCCGGTCATATTTTAGTCCCGAAATTTTCGGGTTCAAATTTAATGAATCCCGGGATTTTCGGGATTGATACATTTTTTACACAAGTCAATAAAAATGTGCGTTAAAAGAAACGCCCTTGCCTTGATTTGATGTTTTGACAGCCATCTTGTCTGCACAGCTGATTTGATTTGTTTTTGCTAATGACCGGTTCTGGATTATGCGTAAAAGTGTGTAATTTATAAAGTTACTGGGCAATTTAATTAAAAAATATGAGTAGGTATCTATAACATTGGTCTCTTAAGCATATAGTTTTTTTTTATAGTTTATCTAAATAAGTCTAAAGAAGTTGATTTTTTGAAGTTTATTGTTAGTTTCATAAATTATTTACCGCAACACAAAACAAACTAGGCACTAGTTTGTTTATTTTATAAGAAGGAAGTGTAATTTTGGTTAACCGCCTTTTTGGAGATTTAAAACTTTAATATTCTATGTCCTCACAAAACTAAATGATAAACAAAAAAAATATTTTGATATGTTTTACTGTCTTTTTGTTACCACTTTCCATTGCCAATACAATCCCGGGACTATCCCGGGATCCCGAGATTAACTGTAGTTAATCCCGAAATCCCGGGATTATAAAAATCGACCGGGATCGAATCCTCTAGTCGCAGCACATCGCATCAGTGTCTAAATACAATAAATTAGAAGCGAAGAAGATCAGGAGGCTTTAGTGCCTTTATATATATATCAATCACACTGTCTAATACTGCGACAATGGCTGTAAATATCCTTTCAGTTCACCGACTCCGACAGCCGATAAACTGAGTCAATGAAGCTTATTCATGAGTCAACATTTATCGCATCTTTTGATTGAAATATCGTAGCATTCGGCGCATCTGTTGTCGGAAAAGTAGGTTGGGCCTTCGAGCCTACTTAACTTGAGAATTATTTGATTGCTTTGTACGGCACCCAATCGCCATTCACGCTGCTTTTCCGATCGACAAGCGAGATTAAATAAAAGAAATACCTCCTATTTGCCTTCTAGAAAATTCAAGTTTTATTTTATTTTTGGAACTTAGATGTTGTAAAAGGGTTTTGCTGATAATAGAATAGAATAAACTGCTCAAAATGGATTTGTCTAATGAGCAGCCTTATAGCTAAATGTAAATTCTGATAGAGAACCTTAAACTGAATAGAAAATGACGAAATTTATGTGCAGTTTTGATGTTGCTTTCAAAAATCATCTAAAATCCGTAGAATATATCAGTCGAAACTAAAATATAAATTTTTGTTTAAATTTTTAAATATTCACGTGATAATGCATTACGTGTATGTAAACTACCCAACTTTTTAAATATCTAATATCCGTATCAAGGTTGTCTGTAAGAGATCGCCGTGAACGATAAGACCGCCGATTGTTACGTCTATATATTTGTAAGTTTCTTATGTGTTAACTGTAAACAATAAAGATAAAAATAAATTAATCAAATAAACATCTAATCATTCCTCTAGAACACTCATGCATTTTTGAAAATTGTATGAAAATCCATTCAGTTGTTTTAGAGTTTATCGCGTTCAGACAGTCACACGTGGTTGAGATTTTATAATATTATATGTAGTGACTAGCCTGCTGTTGCCCGCGGCTGCGATTCCGTAATTTTGTCTTAATTCGTATTTTTAACTTTGAAACTGACGAATTTCGTGCTTTGACACTGAGAGTTTGGAATGGATAAGTTGAAAAAAAAATAGTTTCCCATAGAAACATTTCAAAATTAAGCGTAATTTTGAAATGTTTCTATGGGAAACTATTTTTTGGCTTGGAATGGTTGTAAATTTAATTAACCTAATAACAGGGCTTGTTGTGTTTAACTATGATTCGTTAGTCAGTTATTTACTTTAGGATAGTAAGATATTAAATTTTAGGCTAAAATTTCACATTAAAATGATTTTTTAATTTAGTTTTTGGCAGCATAGTGTTCTTTTTTAACATAGATTATTGATATAAATATATCTTATGAGCAGTAGGTACCTTTATATCTTGTCAAAAACGTTGGCGTCAACCATAGAGATATATCTGTATGGCGTCAACCGAGAAAACTACTAGTAATTAATTAGGCAAGTGCTAAGATGTAAATAGTGGACGATTTTTTGTCAGTGGATTATGTTGCAAGTTAAAAAGGCAAACGCAGTTAAAAGGGTTTTAAGAGTAGGTTTATAAAGGTATTAACAATATTTTTACTTTTTTAAGTAATACTGAGAGTTTGAAACGCTACTAACAAAAACAATGAAGTTCCATATAATTTTCCAACCTCCATTTTGCATATTTTTTTTTAATCCTTTCTTAGTGCACACCTACAGTGTCATCTAAGGAATTTTGTAAATTTTCATGCATAGAATCAACTATTTTGGGGTGGTTTTTAGTTTAGACAACACATAATCTTGGTTCCCCAAAAGAGCTGAAGATTTGAAGGGATTTTCCACCCCATCATGAAAAACAGAAAAAAGGGTTCTGTGCCTTGTGCATAAGTACCGCTAGCATCCCTCTATATATAGTTACGGTACTCTTTCGGTACGGTTCTGTGAATATAGTGATAACCGACTGTGTATATGATCATATCATGGTTTACATTACGGCAAAAGCTAAGTAAAATATTCTCCTCTGCAGAATCTTTAAGGATATTATGTAATTTCCTCTCAACAGTTACTGAAGTTCGTGAATCCTTTAACCTTCTTGAATATATCGATAACAGATAACTTGATCTAATGAAGATCAACTTTATGAAGAATCTTTAAAATTTATAAACAAGATCACGTTACTTTCGCAAATATGTGATTATATTTACTTCACTAAATTTCAAGACTGTCTACATCATCAACAGCCTTTAATAGTCCACTGCTGGACATAGGCTTTTCCTTAGAAAGGAGGTTTTTGCCTATTTTACTATACCATGCCGGCGCGACGAGTTGGTATATAGTTTGTGTCAAGTTTTCCTTCTCTCTGCAGTGCTGTTGTTCTACGTAGTTTGCTCCCTTAGTCGGCTCTTACGACACCCACGGGATAAATAGGGGTGGTGACATTCCGTATTATTAAGCCGTCACCATACGGACAAGACTGTCTACAATCTATACGTAGTGCTAAAAAAAGACAACTCGCGCATTAGAAATATATCCAGTGTCGCTTGGGACTTTACAAACATACATGAAACAGACACAAAGAACACCCAGACTGAGAACAACACTTGTGGATCACTCAGCGTAGTAGGCAGCAGCGTCGCGACTGCTTAAACCACTACGCCATCCGTGCAGTCAAATAAAATGACTTTTTTAAGGTATTAATCTATGTAACATCATCCTACGCTCCTTAGAAGTAGAGCAGTAACCGTAAACCCTAAAACTACTGAAGCTGGCTAGTCTTTAATAAACTTTACATTGTACTAGATCACTACACATTTTCCCAGCACTAACACTTTCCTTGAATTTCGGGGAAAATATTTCAAGATAGCAACACTGACGCTATTTAAAGACGCCCTCAAATATAATGAACTCAATATAACCGGCTCAAAATTAACCTAGTTAAAGTAGAGCCTTTTAATATGACTCTCCGTTTCACTTCATAAGGTCGAGAAGTCGAGAGCTTTGCCTTAAATATTCGTATACTTTTTTCAGACTACCCTCGATTTTATTTTGATGCCTATTTACCGTAGGAGTAGTACAATACACAATTTTTTTATGGTATCGTAAGGGAAACGAGCAAACGGTAACTACAACTCAATAATGTCAAAAATTGACCAAAAGTACAACAATAGCTTCAGCGATATAGACATTGTTCACAAATTAAGCTGAGCTTGTACTATGGGTACTAGACAACTGATATAAATACATATATATTTTATTTTTTTTGTAAATACATACATATTATATATACAAAAACCCAGACCAAATTAAACATTAAAAGTTCATGCACACAAATGTTTGTCTTGAGTAGGAATCGAACCCGCGACCTTTAGAATAGCAGTCCGATACACAATCACTACGCCATCCGGTCGTCTAAATTGTTTCAATAACGAACTCAAACGTGCCTTTATCTCTGCTTCTTTGATAAGCGATAAATATATCACATTCAAATAACAGTGTACTTATTTAAATCTTTTCCCTTACTTGTTTCTTTGAATTTTATGAAAATATTAAATGTTGTTAGCTATAATATCTTACCACAACTTGCCGTGGAACTCTGTAAAGGCTGACTATATATTAAATTAAAATTGTAACTTACAAAAAAGCTGTAGAGTGTCCTTAAAATAAATAAATACAGTCTAAACCTGATGGTCAGTGACAGCCGCCGCCCATGATCACCTGCAACTCAACTAAAGAATTAGAGGGGTCTCAGGTTACCTCACTCCCTCCTTAAATAGTAACAAAATACTGGCTTAACAGTTAAAAGTTAGTTTCCCTAATGTAGATATAAAAAAGTTGTTAAAAGTTGCTATGAGGTTAGTTAGGCTTAGCAAATGATTCAAGTGGTCTCTTAGGTAGTTAAAGTTAAAATCATATAATAGTAACATGCTTGTTATTTGTTTGTTTTATTTATTAGTATAATTTATTCTTTGTTTTATATTTGTTCAATTAAGTGTTAAAATCACATAGATGTTATTTCTAATTTTAGTTTTACACAGTGTTACTCTACTACACATGTTGTGACGCCTTAAAATGTTATGCACTAATCTTAATATAATAGATGCATGCTTTAGATTTTAGTAAATAATGTAACAACTACTGGCTGGCAAATAAATAAATACCACTGTAAATTGAGGTGACTTATCCCGCCGAACTGACTCAACGCAACGCTCAGTCAAACAGAGACCGTGTTGTTTAATTATTTATTTATTTATTTATTTATTTATTTATTTATTTATTTATTTATTTATTTATTTATTTATTTATTTATTTATTCAGTAACAATAAAAATTGTGTTTGAAATGCTTACATGTTAACTTAAGTTTCTAACGAATTTAATTTATATAATGCAATACAAGTAGATAAATACAAAAACAAACACATGCAGTCAAAAATTCAATGTCATTAAAATACTGTCAAAATTGTGGTTAGGTAATTTGAAGTTGTCTCTGGGTTTATTATGTAATATACCAATATGAATGTCGATAAAATACTAGGGGGGATACAATTTATAAAATTTGCAATTTTTCCACATCCATGAATAGACCATTCACTCAATGCTCAAAATCCGCCACAGAATAATAACACTTTTCTAGCAATAATTCCTTCAATCGGGATTTGAACATGTCTGTGTTATAAACCATCTCTTTAAGGTGGACAGGTAATCGATTAAATAACTCGACCGACTGATATCGAGCGCAATGCCTGACTATATTTAGTTTAGGTGCTATTTTATTTTTTAGAGCTTTTCGCCGTGTTAATTCTCTTTCTTCTCTTTCACGTCCTGTCTCGTATTCGTGTATGTACTAAGCAAAGTTGGTAAGTATAGTTAAAATGTATAAGCAAGGGACTGTTAAGATTCCTAAGCTCTTGAAATGGTTCCTGCAAGAGTCACGTTGTGAGATCTGAACCATTATTCTAATAGCACGTTTCTGCAGAACAAACGCCCTGTGTACATTATACTCGTAACTATTTCCCCAACACATTATGCTATACCTAATCTTGGACTCCACTAACGCATAGTAGACGGCTTTAAGTTGCTTGATACCTTTTTTTTTTTTTTTTTTTTTTTTTTAACGTGTGGAAATCCCCTCGGACCGTCACCCCACCGGGGTTTGCGGCGGGGTGGTGTGTCGGACTCGAACCGACTAAAACCACACGGTGTGCCCTCTTTGCGCTTCCAGTTTAGGAGGGGTCCAGGTAGTTATCGCCTTCTGGACCCCTCCCAGCGCCGGCCCGCTCCTGGTGCGGGCTCCGTCTTCAATTATCCTCTCTTTAGGCGACGTCCGGCACACGCGGACGCCGCCCCCTCGCGGCTGGCCAAGTAATGCGGGTGGAGGGGAAACCCACCCCGTCCACCCGCGGCCACACTCAGGGCGGCATGAGGCGCAGGTAAGCGCGCCTCCGCCGCCCGGTTCGCCGGCGGCGGATCAGGTCCGAGTGGAGGTCGTCCTCCCGGGCCTTCTCCGCCGCCTCCTTCTGCGAGATTACCTCCTCGCAGAAGGTTGCGACCGCGGTAAAACAACTGTCGCTACCGGCCATGGAGCGAATTACGGCCGGTAGCGAGAGATCTGCTCCGATGACTGCAGTGAGGGCCCGGCGCTGCGTCGCCCATGCGGGGCAGACCGCCAGCGTGTGCTGGGCCGAGTCCTCACTGCAGTCGCAGTGGTGGCAGGCGGGACTCAGTTCCCTCCTAGCGACCGAGTGCAGGTACTTTCCGAAGCAACCGTGCCCGGAAAGCACCTGCGTCAGCCGGAAGGAAAGGGCCCCGTGCTGCCGCCCTGCCCACTCGGCTATGACCGGCTGGAGAGCCTCCACGGCGGCGAAGCCAGCGCGTGGAGTCTCCAGCCGGAACGACCATCTAACCATGGTGGCTCGGCGAGCGGCTTCGCGCCACTCGCGCACGTCTTCGGGCGGAGGGCGAAATCCGCTCTCCGCCCGGAAGTCAGCCACTCGCCGATAAACTTCGGCGAGCACTTCCGCCTCCAAATCCCACGGGGGTGTTCCGGCCAAGGCGCAAGCCGCCTCGGTGGACACCGTGCGGTATCCGCGTATGGCTCTGACCGCCAATATCCTCTGGGGGCGCCAGAGGCGCGCCCTATTCGGGGCGGTCAGAGCCGCCACCCACACCGGTGCACCATAAAGCGCCATGGACCGGACAACCCCCGCGTACAGCCGCCTCGTGGGAACACTGGCCCCGCCCAAATTGGGCAAAAGTCGCCCTAGGGCGGAGGCAGTGTCCACCAGCTTCGGACCAAGCTGTCGGAAGTGCTCGTCGAAGAGCCACCTACCGTCTAGGACCAGACCCAGGTACCTCATCTGGGCCCGGACCGGTACGAGGACCGAGCCGACCTCGATTGAGGCGCCGGCGGGCGGACCACGACGGGGCCCATGAAATAATAGGGCCTCCGTCTTATCCAGGGCCACCCGTAATCCCAACGCCTCAATGCGCCCGACCACCTGGGAAACTCCCGTGGCGGCCAGGCGCGCCGCCTCCTGGAAGTTAGCCCCCCGGGCCGTGACTAAAGTGTCATCTGCGTAGCAGAGTACACCCAGCCCGGGGGGGAGACGCCCTCGTAGGGCCCAGTCGTATCCAATGTTCCACAAGAGTGGTCCTAGGACAGACCCCTGCGGAACACCGCACGACATGGCCCTGCGTCTCAAGACGCCATCTCGGTCCTCGTACATGACGGTTCGCTCCTCAAGGTAGTCTGCCACCAGCCGCCTCAGGTACTCCGGCACTCCGTGGTAGCGGAGCGCTTCCCTGATGCAGCTGAATGGCAGACTATTGAAGGCGTTGGCGATGTCCAAGGACACCGCCAACACCACTCCGCCGCAGCTCACGGCCTCCTCGGTCACGGCCCTAAGGCGCATTACGGCATCGATCGTCGAACGCCCCTCTCGGAAACCGAATTGGGCGTCCGACAGATCGGGGCCAACCTCGCAAAGGTGCCGGACGATGCGAGCAGAAAGCACCCTCTCAAAAAGTTTACCCGCCTCGTCCAGCAACACGATAGGCCTATAGGCCGCGACCGATTCGGCAGGCCGTCCCGGCTTCTGCAGCAGGACCAGCTTCCCGCATTTCCAGCGCTCAGGGAAGCGTCCGGACGCCAGGCTAGCGTCCAACACCCCCCTGAGGTGGTCCGACATGTAGTCGAGGGCTCGGGCCATCACTCGGGCTGGAACCCCGTCCGGCCCGGGGGCAGTGTTCTTGGATCTAATCCGTAGAACAGCCGCCCCCAACTCCGATTCCCTGACGGGCGGAACATCAGCCTCGCTGCCCCCGTCGTCTCCGGCTGATGCAGCCATCGACGGGGGTGTGTGCTCCGCCCGCTGCGGGAATAGGCCCTCGACCACTTCCTGCAGGAAGCTGGGCTGGAGAGTCTCCGTAAGGGGGGGGCCCGACGTGCGGAGCTTTTGACGCACCGCACGATAAGGGCGACCCCAGGGGTCACGCTCGAGACTCTCCAGCATCTCCTCTCTACTGACATCCTTGGCGCGGCAGATGGCCAGCCTCAGAGTTTTCCGAGCTTCTCGGTACTCCTCATGAAACCGGTCCATCTCCTCACCGACCCCGCGGTGACGTCGCCGACTACGGGTGAGGGACCTCCGGGCACGTACACAGGCCGCACGGAGGTCCGCCAACTCCTGGGACCACCAGTAGACCTCCTTCCTTGGAGGCCGACTTTGCTTGATACCTGTGATATCCCTTAAGCTCCTCAACGCATAACACGCGGAAGAGATACACGAATCCAATGATGCCAATTCCGGTTTCCAGTTAAGTTGCGAATCTAAGTTGACACCTAAAAATTTTGTAGTGCCGACTAATGAGATCTGGTTGTCATGTAATTTGATTTCCAATACATCTCTATTTCTAGATGTTGTTTTAAAAAGTATTATATTTGTTTTATTACTATTAATCAACAAGCCATTAGCCGAAAACCATTCGTCCATGGTAACTAATATTCTATTTACAGATGAGTTCAAGTCTACTAGATTTTTTGCTCCTATGACTATGTTAGTGTCATCTGCAAATACTGTTATTTTTGCATCTGGTCGTATCCTCTGCGTGAAATTTAGAAGGTCGTTTGTAAATATTATGAACAATATGGGACCTAATATTGACCCTTGAGGAACTCCGCGTTTAACATTTATTATGTTGGATTTGTGAATAGTTTCAAGGTTTTCTTCATTAAGTTTTTTGATTTGAACGTACATTCGTCTATTTTGTAGATAGGAAGACATAAGTTGCAATGCTTTATCTCTCACACCATAATGTTCCAATTTCGATAAAAGTAGACCATGGTCTATAGTATCAAAAGCAGAACTCTAGCAGCGAAATCGGTCTGTAGTTTTTTGCATCACTCTTTGACCCCTTTTTGTGTATAGGGATAACTTTTGCCAATTTGATTTGATCCGGAAACACTGACTCACTCATGCATCTGTTAATAAACTGTGAGAGTGGATAAGCAAGGGCATTGATATTCTCTTTAATTATTTTAATTGGGATTTCGTCATAACCACAAGAGGTTGTATTTGCCATTTGAGCTACTAATTTTATTATTTCATTGGGACATGTGGGTGTAAAGTTCATATCAGTTGCCACCCTTACTGTTGAATTTACCAAATTACTTATTGCCTTCTCTTTGTTTGTCTTTATTGATTGTGTATTCGACACAAAGGTTTCGGCAAACGTGTTTGCAACATCTCGAGGAGCACTTATTATTTTGTCGTCCTTGGTTAGAATAATATTGGGCTCAAGTGATTTTTTTCCTCTATTGCTGGACTGGTTTACCAGTTTCCAGGTCTACAGGTTTACAGATATTTTTTGCTGTTGTCAAATGTCTCTCTACAGCCAACCTTTTTGCATGCCTGATTACTCTTCTGTACGCACGTATGTAGTTTATTTTGTAATTCATTATACTAGGTTCTTTTTGGGTGTATGTCGATAATAGTCTTTTCATTTTACTTGAAGCCCTTATTCCTTTTGTTACCCACTTGATTGACAGATTTCTGGCAAGTTTGTTTTGCACGACTCTCTTCTTATAGCATTTACGAAAATGTTTTACAAAAGTTGTTATAAAAGAATTTATACCCAGGTCACTCCAATTCGTGTTTGACACAGTTGTTTCAAACAAGGAGCCATTTTTTTTGTTAAAAATACGCCTTTCGCACTTAATGGTTGGTGACACAATTTTACCACTTACTTTTTCAAGTAGTATGTTACAAAAAAGACCGCTGTGTCCGTCCGAGAGGCCATTGTGATCAACATTGCATTGCGATATATGATTCTCGGGCAAGTTCGTCAATAAATTGTCTAAACATGAGATATGGTCTTTCCGAGCAAACGTTTGTGAATCAATCAAGTACCTGAAGTTATAGCTACCTAATACCGATTTAAATTCCGACAGCTGTTTACTATGCTTCAGTACATCGACATTATAATCGCCACATATCATTGATTTCTTGTTAAACAAATAATTTAATAACATTTCTAGTTGTAGCATAAACGCGTCAAAGTTAGTGTTATAAGGATTTCTATAGCAGCAGCATACATATAAACCCGTCTCAACATCTTTAACACAACTAATTTCAAAAAACTCTGATCTGTAAAATTTGTCAACAGCTTCAATCTTTTCAAATTCCCTGTTTTTATGACACAAAATTAGACTACCCCCCCGTTTTTTCGTAGTTCTCGTATTGTACGAGGCTATGTTATAATTACTGAGGTTAAAGGAACCTACTGACTCACTCTTTAAGAAATGTTCTGTTATACATAAATAGTGTAATGTTTCCTCAATTGTCTCAAAATATAATTCCAATTCTAATTTCCTCCTATTCAGTCCACACACATTTTGATGGAAAACACGAACTAAAGTACTATTGTTATCATGAGCTGTTGGTTGACAAGATGTTAGTGAACTAAGTTGTGAGTGAATGTCTACTTCATTATCTACTAGTACTATGTTATCACTATTATAACTACTCGTATTCCTCACGAAAAAGCTCTGATTCTCGTGTAGAACTGCTATCCAGTGTTTGGTATCCCTTCTGAGAATCAGTAATAATCTCTGTTTGCGTACATACATTACGTATATACGTTACGTACTCACATTTTTAAGCTGCTTTGGTCTTATAAAGTTCTCAAAATCTCGTTGCAAGTTATGTACATATTCCTGATATTTAGTTTTGTAACCTATTTGTAGTATATGTCTGTGTAGCAACTGACATCTTATTTTTATGTTGCGTTTGTTTAATTGAGGATAATTATGGTCCAATGAGAGAAAAGATGAATTTTTACAATTACTACAAATGAATTTAAGAGTACTATTAATTTTTGCTACATTTAGATACCTATTAGAATATACCTTACAGACAATAATATTAGTGTTCTTTAGCTGACTCAATGTTTGATGGAGGCAAGACATTAGATCCAGAGGGCTTCTGTCATTAACACCTGCCATTATTATAACAATATCTGAGTCAGTGAAGTCTTGACATGAAGATGCACAAGTTGCTATTACTTGGTTTATAGGCGCTTGAGGCTTGATGACTGACGTGACCATGTAGGAGTCTCCCACGTAGTTTTGTAATCTATTCCTAACACCATATCCCGATTGATCGGCATATACAGCAATTCTTTGCTTACTGATACGTGATTGATGTAGTATTTGACTGGGAGTTTCGGCGTTAAAAACATCATTCTTTTGTGTATTATAATTTGTATTCCTTACTGGTGATAAGTTACATTGGCTCAAGTTATCTTGGCACTTATAAGTTATTTTGTCTGGAGACTGTCGTAAGTCACTTTCGCTCTTGCATCTTTGTGTGTCTACACCACTGCACCCAGGCAACACCTCATTTACTTGTTCTATGTTACCAGTGTTCGAATTTGTAAACGTCATTGCCGTTTGATCATTCAGAAATGATAAATTTCTAGTAAGAAACGGTCCTTTAGACACTGTACGTAAACGTCTTTGCAATTGAGGTGAAAAAAATTGTCTCCTAGGTGTATCATTATTTCTCACAATGCTCGGTATCCCCACTGATTTATACAAGTTAATCTTTTTTTCACAATGTTCTAATTGACTTTTTAAAGTGGTATTTTCTATATTTAGGTTGTCTATCTCTGTATGTGCTATCTGTAATTGTGTTGTTAATTTACTTATTTCTTCTTGCAACGCTGTCAAGTTTTCGTTCAATGTTGGTAAACTTTGGTAGGAAAGCTCCATATCAAATTCGCAGTCATTCGACTCATTTCTATGTATATAGCTGCTATCTTTTTTGTACGGTCTTCTTTGCTTTGTATTTACAAATTCATCCATTATAAATATTTATATGAATTATTTGTGTAATTACTACTGACATGGATTTATAATACACCTCGAGGTTCATCAACAAATTATTCACCAACTAGAGTTACAATTTGTTATTTTAATTATGGCAACATTGTGATTCGTTACTAAGCTACATGGTTTGATTAATATTATTTGTACTGGTCACCCAGAGACCGTAATTTGATCGTAATTTACTAGATTTTCAATATTAATAAATAGCAACTTGGTAAAACCATGTCCAAATCCTTTACTCATTTAATATTCATAATCACCAACGTCATAATTTTCCTAATCTTTTCCCAAGTTCTTTTGGGATCGACGATCGACGATCGTAGTCTGTAATATTTCAAAAGCTGGCACAAATCAAATGGGGTGATACCACGGCCTCACAGAAAACCGGTGTTTAGCCATTTTCATCGAGTGAGGCACAAGAAATCCCCCCTCACCCAATACTTAAAGGCTTTCAGTGCACTTCTGTCTCTCGAGTTGTAGGTGCCATAGGTCGCGTTAGACAGGTGGCGAATTCCCGATATTTAGGTAGTAAAACAAAAACATACTCCAGTGCCATCTATCAAAGACACACCAAACTACGTAGTAACTGCTAACCCTGACTCGCGATATGACAATTTATCAAGCCGCTTAGCCAATAATACTTGCTTGCCAGGTATGATCACCAAGTCTGGTCCAGGGGGCCTCCCGTTCCTTAACAGGCACTTACTACCTGTATGCCTAATTTTCTTATTTTATAATTTAATTATATTTTATTAAAATCCTGAATTGGTGTACAATAAAGATTATTCTATTCTATACTATCCTAAATTATCTCATTAGACATAGAATCAAGATATTGAACAAAAGGATTTTTTTTGTATTTAATGTTCTTAAAGAGGCATGCGGGTACAGATGCTGTTGGTTATTATTTATCTTTCTTATAATTCACGACGAATTGTTGGCCATAAACTAAAGTCTTGTTAACTTAAGTTTTACGCATGGACCTTGTATGAAAAATGATTATATTTAAAACTAAAAACAACTTCGCTCACTTCTATCTATGCAGAACCTGTACTATAGTAACCAGACTGTTGATAAACATACTTATATATTTCTATTTTGACATATTATAGAAAAGGTGTCGGTAATGGTAACGGTGACAGTGTCGCTATTTCAATTGTTTTTCTACTATATCTCAAAAAATGCCTAACGCGCCTAAAGAAGTCTTTACTTCAACAGAGGTGTCGGTAACGGTAACAGTGTCGTGAGTTCAATGGTATTTTCAAATATCAAAAAAGTGTTTTTTGTTAAACCATCCTCCTCCTCCTCGCTTCGGTTGCCTCAATGCTGAGGGTCGTGACCGCTTCCTCGCAGTAAAAGTTTGTTGTTAAACCATAAAATACATTATTTTGTTTGTTTTTACAAGAGGTTTTACTTCAAAAACAGAATGAATGACTCCAACAAATAACATTTTTTTTTTTTTCAGTATCATTTGACGGTAATTGAAAATATACATTACACAGTACATAAAAGTCGACGTACTACATTAATCTTTTTAAATTAAATCCTAGCGTTAAGTCGTGCGACGAAAAATCGCACAAAACGGTACCCATTTTGAATGTTACTGGAACACTTTGCCGTGGGAGAGACTCGCTTCGGTACATGTAGAACGGTTTGAACTCACAGAAAATCGCTGTTGTCACCGAGTAAGTGTGATTACTGCAGATTTGCTCATGTACATATGCATAGAACATCTACTTTCACACAGTCAGACGGCAGTCAGTATTATTTTGACTATAGTTTGACTTTGAATGTTGACATTGTATGTATCACAATCTTATTACAGTAATTCAATGATGCTAATAATATACCTATAGGTTATTTTAAGTTATGTTTAAATTATATGCAATTATAAAGGTACAAATTGAAAATTTGCACACCCATAGTGGTAAAGCACAGTGAACCTGTTGTGAATGAATACCATGTAATTGATACCTGTGTTATGCAAATAAACAATCTGAATCTGAATCTGAATTCATGTACATGACATAGGATTATTCCTTGAAATTTTCACAAGGGAGCGAGTTGATGAGAAATAAAATCACACTAGGCTCTCAAAACGTTAAGTAAAACACAGTAGCATATTGCGCCATCTAGGCTATCAATTTCCCTTATTTTATTTTCGTATGCCTGGAACGCTCTTGTGACCCCAGAGTTGCAGCTCTCCATGGGAGACGGTGGTCACTTACCATCGGATGACCCGTCTGCTTGTTTACCCTCTATATAATAAAATAATTAAAAAAACACTACATAAATTTATAACATTAACACGCGACCAAAAAGACGGCTTGAAAGCGTTCGTGCGCTGTGAATAAACGATAATTGCTCAAATAAATCAGTCTGGCGCTGCACTGAGACTTTCAGGCGTCCAGTGTACACACTGCTTTAATTATACCTTATTTTAAAGAAAAAAATTGTATCGCTTATTTGTAATTTTCTTCTTTTAAATGAAATTACGTTATTACTCAATAAAATGACTAGGTTACAACCGTTCTATGTCATTCTTTTGGAATAATGTAAACTTAGAATTGGTGAGTCAATACTTTTTTTTTAAAGTATAGGGGAAATGAATAGATCCAGGGAGCAGAGGGAACATGGGCTTCCCACACGGGGAGGGGGTCGTCTACCTGTTGTTGTAGATGGCCCGAGGTATGTCGGGGCACCAGGGACTTCCTTTCTAGGGTATACCTGGTTCCCCGGCTATTAGTACCCGAGACGGCGTGCGGTTTTAGTCGGTTCGAGTCCGACATGCGACGGTGGTATCCGAGGGGATTTCCGCACGAGAAAAAAAAAGAAGGGGGAAATGGATAGACAGGTCACCTGTGGCCCTAGTATGAGGTTACTTCATATCAACTCATGTTACATCGTTCAGCATCGCGTGTGGTTCGCACTGAACTCTTCACTCAGTAGTAAGGATCGATTTGATGTGTAATAAACTCACACTAGGTCCTCCGATGGTGAGTAACTACCGGCATCCATAGAGACTTGCAATTCTAGCCTCACAAGTGCGTTGTCGCCCTTGAGTTTTCCCCCCTAATCTTAAACTTATCTCATCTCCATTTGATTCCCGGTAAACTCACTAGCAGACTCGAAGACGACACCAAAAGAATAGCAGGAATTTCGTGAAGAAGGAAGACACATAACCAAATTCTATGGCAGGCTTTACGGAAGGCCTATGATGGGAAGCAAGACAATCTTCGTGGAACTGGTGTCAATTGTTGAAAATTAGTACCTACTTAAGAAACGTTTTGTGTCTAAGATTGTTCCTTATACTCACTCGCTCGTGTACAACAATAATATTGCTTATGATCGATTTTTTGTGAAGTTCTGGTATCATTTCTCTTCCCCGCACATTAAAAACGGTAAAAAATTCGACCGCCAGGAAATCTCCTGTTATTATAAAAAACAAAAAGTAGCGAAGAAAGTTAGTCAAGTAACAATTTTACTTAAAACTGAGTTACCTTTTTTAAAGGTAATTGTTTTGAATACAAACTCCACAGTGAGTTTCGCAAATCTCTAAAGCGGAATTTCATAACTGCACAAAAGTAACACGGCGAAATAACCCCTATAAAACTGTATATAAAGTATATATTTTGCATTATTCATGGACGCTTATCTGTGGCGCTCTAGTGGCGTGGTGCGATGCGGTGCGGTGCGGAGCGAACGAGGAGCGGAAACGTCACATTTATACAGAGTGAATATTTATAAGCAGAAAGTATATTTAATCATCATCATCATCAACAGCCTTTAATAGTCCACTGCTGGACATAAGCCTCTCCTTAGAAAGGAGGTTTTGGCCTACTATACCACGCTGGCCAGACGGGTTGGTATAGGGTTTGTGTCAGGTTTTCCTTCTCTCTGCAGTGCTGTTGTTCTGCGTAGTTTTTCCCTTAGTCGGCTCTTACGACACCCTATATATATATATATATTTAATGATTTATACTTATATATAAAAAATTGACCATTTCCTTTTCATAAATATAGTCACTTTTTTTCTATATTTGGATAGAATAATTCATATTATCTATACTTATTCTACATATGATTTAAGCGGTTCAATCCCCGCATGTAACAACACCTTGTGTGATCCACAAATTGTTGTTCTGAGTCTGGGTGTTCTTTGTGTCCGTTTCATGTAAGTGTGTAAAGTCCTCCTCTATACAGGAATATATTCCTAATCACGAGTTGTCTTTAAAAAAAAATGAAATTACGTTCATATATGCATCGCTTAGACAATTGGCGCTACGCCACTGTTTGTTTTTACGAAACTTTTTACCTCGTACAGTTGACCTGTGGAAAAAATTGATTCTCGTTGTATTTCTGGACCTGAAAGGCTGGCAAAGCACTCGTGTTCTATAGTCACTTAGTATCAAGAGACCCGTTTACCATCTATTTCATTAAAAAAAATGTAGGAGGAGGAGACAACAGACTAGATAACATTGTAAATTACAAGGAAACTGTAGTTTTCTCATTGAAAGATATCTTATGTCCTTTATTTCTTTATTTATCTCTTTATTGTACACCATTTCAGTATTATTTGTACAGATCGAAATAACAATAGGCGGTGATATCGCTCACGGCGATCTCTTACAGACAACCTTTATACGGAAAATTTACGGCAGCGTATAAAATAAGAAATTTCAGGATCACTTTGTTTAGCCGCCAAATATGTGTCAGCACAAAAATTTGAAATCAATTTCGGTGCAAAAATTCTAAATTAATAAATGCTTTTCCTCGCGTAAGTCGGTCATGGCCCGTCAAATGCAATGATTTTTAACCAACTTCAAAAAGGAGGAGGTTCTCAATTCGATTGGTATGTTTTTTTTATGTATGTACACCGATTCTTCTTTAGTTTGATGCGGAATAGTTGCCATTTGGTCACATAAAAATTTAACATAGTTAGGCCCAGTAGTTTTCATTTTATGAACATTTTTAATGAATATTATTGTTTACTTGGATGATATAATTTTAGTTTTGTGTAGGGCCTTTTTAGGAGTTTACATTTAAGTTGATTATATATTATTTAATGAACATTTTTTTAGTAGTTTTCATTTAAGTTGATTATATATTATGTTTCATAATTTCGTGCATGAATTTACAAATTACCGCAGCTTCGCTTGCGTTTAAGTCGATTATCTTAAAAGTAGCCTATGTGCTATCATATTTATTAATAGTATATTACCCATACTTTATTCATAACAGTTTTCAACCCCGACGGCAAACGAGGGGTGTTATAAGTTTAAACTGTGTATCTGTCTGTCTGTGGCATCATAGCTCCCGAACGGATGGACCAATTTCTATGCGGATTTTATTGTTCGAAAGCCGATGTGATCGAGGTGGTTCTTAGCTATAATATTGAACATAATCAGCTCACTTCCTAGGTGATGAAGGGATCTCAGTAAAAGGTCCGATTGAGCTGAAATTTAGGTATATTGTTACTTTGATGGCATTTCCACGACATGGTAACCTGGAAGTTGCTGCTGCATTAAGTAGTCTGCGTGATAGCCAACTCCTCAGAAAATGACAGCATAAATACCATGTTTGGGCTTATTAGAATAGTCTCAACAAGCAGATGTTTTTAAAGGGTTTTTTTGTGTCGGGGGTTTTTTAATGATGCTATAATTTATTGAAATATTAACTTTAGTTTTAAAATAAAGTTTTAAAATAACACTTGCCACTTAAAATACATAAGTGCTTTCATCATTATCAACAGCCTCTAATAGTCCACTGCTGAACATAGGCCTCTCATTAGAAAGGTAGTTTAGTAAGTGCTTTGCCGATCCGTAAATGGCCTCCCATCTTCCTTCACTGTCAGTCAGTAACTGTTATTAACTAACTGACTTCTCAAATTTAATACTTTTAATCATCATCAATAGCCTTTCATAGACCACTGCTGGACATGGGTTTCTCCTTAGAAAGATCGAACCCACAACACTCAACACAGTAGAAAGTGGCGAGGTAACCGCTTAAATCACTACGCCATCCGTGCAGTCAATTTACAAAATTATAAAAAAAATACTTACTAAGTATTGCGATCACAATCGCTTTGTAGTCGCTACCCTACGTCTTCTAAAAGTCATAGCGTGATGATGTGTAGCTTAGAACATTAGCAAGTTAATGCTCTATTGGATACATCATCATCATCATCATTAACAGCCTTTAATACTCCACTGCTGGACATAACTCTCTCTTAGATAGTAGGTTTTGGCAACGATACCACGCTGGCCAGACGGGTTGGTATAAGGTTTGTGTCAAGTTTTCCGTCTCTTTGCATAGGTGTTGTCCTGCGTAGTTTGCTCCCTTAGTCGGCTCTTTCGACACCCATGGGATGAGTAGGTATGGTGGCACTCAGTATTCCTAATCCGTCAACACACGGACAATATCTAACACTTTTAATACAAAACCTTATTAAATCTGAACAAAACAATCGTCATTCAAATATTTATACGCTCATATTGTACAAGTAATTTTGACTTATGTAGGTTACACGTCATATGGGGAAAAAATATATTGCTTGAAAAGGTGTTTTTAGAAAGCGCTTACCGGCACCTTTTGAGGCGCGATCATAAAGAATTCAAGAGGTCAAGCTGAGGGCTGAGGCCTGAGCCTCTTTAGACTCCCAGTGAGGTATTTTAAAGAGGGATATAATTATGCGATGAGTGATGTAAAGTAATTACGGGAGGTTTTAAGAGGAATGTAAATACTCTTTAGAAAGATTTGGGAAAATTTTGGTACCCAGAAAGTTTTTCTTCGTTTTTGTTTTTTATTTATTATTTATTGTTTTACTTCAACTTAATTTGTGAATATGACATTACAATATATATATGTCTCCCAAAACCGGGTTGATGGTTTGACTGGAGGATCGAGTCTCCGTACATTTTTTTTATTTAAGTCTTATTTAAGTAGATGGCCCGAGGTATGTCGGGGCACCAGGGCCATCCTTTCTAGGGTATACCTGGTTCTCCGGCTATTAGTACCCGAGACGGCGTGCGGTTTTAGTCGGTTCGAGTCCGACATACCACCGATAGGCCGTATCCGAGGGGATTTCCGACAACAGTAGCCTATTACAACAAATCAAAAAAATACCTTCCTTCCTTCCTTTTTTCTTCTTTCCTTTTAAGTTTCCTTTTAAATACTACTTTGTCTGTTTCTCGCCTGATGTCCAACGGCAGACTATTGAGATGAGAAGGCAGTCGTATTTTTAGAGTTCTGTCACCATAATAATTATATAGGTACTCTTGGAAAAGTATATCTGCCGTGGGTCACCGAGCGAGTGTTATATTCATTAGTGATTTCCCCCAAGTCATTCTCCCGACTGCCATGATTATTTACTAAGAGTTGGTACTTATGGTTTAATGTAACTGGTAGAATTCTACATATATTAAACAGTTTAGTGTAATCATTTTTATATTTTTCTTTAACGTTTTTGTTAACGAGTAATTTTATGAACCTAATTTGAATTGCTTCCAGTTTATCAATGTAGGCATAAGTTTTGCGTGCGATCGTAAAATCGTGCGTTTTATTCTCGTCTCGTGGATTTTTTTTTCTGTTGAAAGCTGTATTACAGAGGGTAAGACAGTATTAAATGGCTAAAACGGTGAAATTACAATCCGTTGGTAGTGCGTAAGAATACCTTCCCATATTAGGACGACATGAACCATTTTCTGGACTCTTCCGAGCAAACGAACATCAGGGTGGACGGTTACCTTCTTTTTACTAATCCCTCCCACACGCCCACCACTGTAACTCCTGTACAATGGGATCAAAAACAGTGACACAAGAAAACACACCGAGTTACGAAACTCGAGAAGTCCCAGGAAAAATTAAACTGTCTTAGAAACCGCAACGAAATAAATCCGAAGAAAATGGGAGGAGTTGAAAACATAATAAATCTACTTCCCTCCTTAGCAAAGCGGGAGACAAAATAAAGTAAAAATGGGCAAACACCAAAGCACAAAATGTCATGTGACAAAGGTCACAAAATGTTATGGGTCCGAAGTGAAGTAGAAATTCACCTTAGTTGACACAATTGATTTGATTAATTGATGGTTTACCTGATACTCTGTGACTGCCGCCATCTATTCTCACCCGCAACTGATAGACACGTGTGTGACGTGTGTGCCGCCCATTGAGCTGCTTTTTCCCGGACGACTCGCTCAATAAAACTTAGAGGCCATGGTATGACTCCGGTGTAGCCAGCCCATAGTTCCATTACGAAGTATACGCAAAAACAATCTCTAAATTGACATCTACGTAACCAAATATAATTGAAGCACAAATATTAAGATAACAAAAGCAAATTTCAAAGTAAAACAATCGACTTGCTTTAATAAGTAGAAATAATAAATGAACAAAGGCGAGATAACATCTTAAGAATATGGCTTTGCTGATTGGTAAATCCTGTATCTGAGTCTGAATCCTGTTGAATTGACTCGTCTCGCCCGGGACATTTGATTACTTGTCCCATCCAACTAGATAGTGAAACGAAGTTATTACTTCTATTGCAGAGATATTTCGTTCAACTGAAATTGGAATGGACGTAGCTATGTATTTTTCGTATAGAACGAGTAATAACTACTGAGGCGAATTATTAGTTTAGATTTTCGGTAGGTCAGCGGTTTTCTTTATGTTATGTTCCTTTAATATAAAGGGAGGCGTTACATTATGGAGTACGCAGCGTGGTCAATCATATTAAATTAATTTGAGAATTTTCATATCGCGGTACAATATCAGTAAATAATTACGACGTTTTTGGCGCGATAGCGCTCTCGAAACTTCTAGAACATTATATCTTTATATTATATCAGAAGCATATTAAACGCCAACTTTTTGACAACTATAATTATAGTCCCGCTTACCTTCTTTTGTTTTATTTTCTGTGCGTAGCTTCCCTCGGATACCTCCCACCAGTGGGTGTTTATGTCGGCCTTCCTCTCCAGATACCAGTAGCCGGGGAACGAGGTATACCCTAGAAAGGAAAGCCCTGGTACTGTCCCGCTTACCTAACAGGGACATCAACAACATTGCCATATCCGGAAAATTAAACATATCATTTTCTTACTAATTTAAAATGTACCGTTTACCAAACTGTTACTTAGACATCGACGACATTTGTATCAGTGACAAGTCCTCGGGAGGCCATTGGTCTCACATAGTCAGTAGAATAGGAAAATTGCAAAACTATTCCGACGACATTCCATCGACATGATAATCGACATGATAATGAGAGAGGGCGCTAGTTGCCATGTTAACATCGGCTCCTAATTAAAAATTATATTAAAATACTTAGTCAGTGAGATATGGTGCGTAAATGTTAAATATCAGTGACTTAACATTCAAAAATCACCGTCTATTGTTAGTGAGCATATATATACAGTGCAAAAACAAAAACAAGTGAAAAATATTTTTGTCAATAAAAACAGTGTAACAGACTAAACAGTGAATTTAAAAGCTGAAAACATATAAAATAACATAGCAGAAACATCTCACGAAACCACAGAATCTTTTACAGTGGAAATACTAAACAAACTCTCTAAAACTAATTAACGCGTAAGAGTGAAAAAAAAAGTCTGTTATCTTATTTGAATTTCTACCACAGAAATCACAAAAATTCATGCAAACAGAGCCATCTATGACATAGATGCGGAACTACTACACTCCATCCTTAACAAATAAACCACCAGCACAACTGCGTAAATAATACCTATTTACGCCACTAGAGGGATCTGCAATTACCAATATTCATCAACAAAACCTAGTACGACAAATATTTATCATCCACTATGCCTCAATGCGAAGGATGTAAATGTAATACTGGTAATTCAGAGTTCTTAAAATGCGCCTACTGCAATAAATATTACGATCTGCAATGCGCAAACATCCCTAAATACCACTTTAATAATACTATGTCAAATGAGCAAAAAAATATATGGAAATGCCAAGCTTGCATATGCAATATGCCAAAGGGAGACAACTCTAACACCCCAATAAAACCATACATACAACAACACATCTGCGATGATTCTATGAACGTTACAATAAGGCGAAGACCCACTCAGATTACACAAAACTACAAAAATGAAAATGATCAAACTTTAGACGACATAATTGGGAATACAATGAACCTAACTTCGGACAGTATTGTATTAGCTCCAAACGGCCCCGAATCCTTTAAAACTGAAGATTTAATGCTAGAAAAATTCAGCAAACTTTTAGATTCCAAACTCGAAAAAATGAAAATATCTCTTCTCGAAGATGTTAAAATTACGATTCAGACAGAAATGGACACTGCTTTATTAAAACTTCGAAACCAAGTAGAAAATACCACGACAACCCTAATAATAGAACAAGATAAAATAAAAGAAAAAATTTACTCAATTGACAAAAACATAGAACATATCGAACACCAATTACACCTTTTAAAAAATTCAAGAAAAATAGTACTTTATGGGCTGCCTGAACCGCACCACGAAACGGAACACACCCTTATAGACCGCATCTCTAGAGCCTTTCATGACATAATGAATGTTAACATTGATCCATACATAGAAGAGATAAGGCGTATTGGAAAGCGAGGAGGCCATAGACCCTTAGCTATAGAATTAACAAATAAGAGAATAACAAGATACGTGATGGAAAACTCTAACTGTTTTTGGAATTCAGGACTGGCTGTTGAGATGTTCATGGATAGAAAAACATTAATGAATCGCAACGAACTCCGGGAAAACCTGAGAATAGCTAGACAAAATGGTAACCATGCTATAATTAAAAATAACAAACTGTATATAAATGGTAAAGAGTACAAAAAAAGTTCCCCACAAACCACAGAAACGTCCCAGTCCCAGATACCAAATACCGAAAACAATAACTGCAGAACGAATTTAGATAGCAACAACACTACAACCAACAAAATACAAACACCATCGCAGCCACAGCCAGCAGCGCCAATGTCAACACAAGGGAAAACCACTCGTAACTATAATTTTCGATACTGAACTAAATGTTATCTTTCAGAATATACAAAGTATAGGCAATAAACTTCATCTAGTCGAGCACTTCCTACAAGACTTAAACATAGATATATTGCTATTGTCAGAAGTATGGAAAAATAAGAACTATTGTGATATGATTTCGTTGTCTGGATACAGAATGGCTTCCACCTTTTGTCGTAAAACGCATGAAGGGGGAGGTGTTTGTGCAATTATTAAGGATAGTTTAGAATATCTTGAGTGTCAAGATATAAACAATTATACTATAGAATTTATAATAGAATTTAGTGCCGTAGAAATACCGAAATTAAATTGTATTTTCATTGGTTTATACAGAGCAGACCGACACATTAATACATTTTTTGAACAGCTAGAGAAAGTGTTACATAAATTAAACACCAAATACAAAAATAAATATATTATATTGGGAGGTGACTTCAATATAAACATTTTGAACAAAAATAAACAGACGGAGAATCTTATCAACTTAATGTTTTCAAACAATCTCAAACAGATTATCAGAGAACCAACACGTGTATCAAAAGGCTCCTCAACCTGCATCGATCTACTCTTCACTAACCACATGCCCATTATTAATAAAGCCAGCGTCCAAGATTATGGTCTCTCTGATCATAAGGGTATTACACTAAAAATAAAATCGAAACACTCTTATCCTAATAATAACACAACCTGGTACTTACAGAAAAGACTATTCACAGAAAGGAACATATTACATTTTAACACTTCATTAAATGACATAAAATGGCACGAAATAATCAACACACACAACAATTTAAACACCAATTACGATTTATTTCTCAATATATTGACTAAATTACTTAATACACACATACCGATAAAAAAGCTGAAAATAAATAATAAACCAAAAAAAGAATGGCTCACTACCGGCCTTAGGAAATCATGTGCACACAAAAGAAAATTAAGGGCCTTTCTGAATGTGAATGATAATGATATTATACATAAATTTTATAAAAAGTATAGCCAAACCCTAAAGCGTAGTGTAAACATATCAAAAAAACTTGATTTTTGTAAACAAATGGAAAACTCCGATAATAAAACAAAAACAATGTGGAATATCATAAATCAAAAAACAGGTAAACAAAAAAAAAAGACTCCCTCCACAAAATATATCATTAAAAATTAACAACCACATTGTAACATGTCCAACAACTATTTGCAACAATTTCAGTGAGTATTTTGCTACTGTGGGTATGGGCACGAATAACAATAAAACCAACAAAAACAGTGCGCTGGGTCGACCCGTCATAAACTCACAAATGTGCTCCATGTACTTGCGTCCTGTAGATAGAAAAGAAATAATCGACATAATACGCTCAATTAAAAATACACACAGCTGTGGCATAGATGAAATCCCCCCAATTCTATTGAAACAGTGTGCAGAAAAACTGTCAATACCGCTCACATTTTTAGTTAATCAAAGCCTTCAAGATGGCCAATTTCCAGACCCCCTAAAGATATCAATAATCAAACCGATACACAAAAAAGGCGACACCTACACACCTAGTCATTATAGGCCTATTGCTCTGTTACCCACATTTTCGAAAGTATTTGAAAAAACAATGTGTAACAGATTATACGATTTTTTAGAAAAATATAACATTCTCGATGATAGTCAAAATGGATTTAGAAAATCAAGATCAACTACACTAGCAGTATATAAGTATATCCAGACTACCATAAAACATATAAATGACAAAAAACATGTACTCGGAGTATTACTTGACATGACGAAAGCCTATGACAAAGTATTGTACGACATTCTTTTGAATAAACTAAGCGGTTCTGGTATTCGCGGCCCAGCTTACACATGGTTTCGATCATATTTAGAAAATAGATCACAAATGGTCCAAATTGACCATTTCGACCCCAATACGAATGAGGTTAAAATAGTCCGGTCTGAAAAAAGGAACATAAAGTGTTCAATCCCGCAGGGCAGCGTGTTGGGTTGTGTGCTATTTCTGATATACATCAACGACTTACCAAAAGTACTAAACAAGGAACATACATTACCTGTCCTATTTGCTGATGATATATCAATACTAATTACTTACGACAAAACCACAAAGCCGACACCACTACTTCAGGAAACTCTAGATACAGTAAATAACTGGCTCAACGACCATAACTTAGAAATTAACTATAACAAAACAAAAACTATCCAATTTAGAACATACAGAAACACCCCCGTAAACATCGACACAACATACAATGGCACACAACTAGAAACTGTAGATACATTCAAATTACTTGGTATAACTATAGACACACACATCAACTGGAAAGCACACATCGAACATACAAAAAATAAACTGTCTCGATTTACATATGCTCTATTCCAACTTAAATGCAGCACAAACGAAAAAACCGCACTGTCAGCATACTACGCATACGCATACTCCTGGTTACGATACGGCATTATGTTGTGGGGAAACAGTGTACACTTTCAGGATTTATTTATATTACAAAAGAAATGTATTAGAATTATCGGACAAATTGGAAATCGTGATAGTTGTAGGCCCTTCTTCATTAAATATAACATCCTCACACTACCATCATTATACATATTTGACATCTGCATATTTGTATCCAAGAACATGAGTCACTTCGCGAGAGTAAAAGACAATCACAATTTAAACACACGCCACAGAGACAGACTATACCTACCACCATCAAGAATTAAAATGCTACACCAGAGCCCTTACTACATGGCTGTAAAAATATACAACAAATTACCTATCCACATAAAAAATGAAACGAAGACTACACTATTCATTAAAAAACTAAAAGCATTCTTAATTACAAAATGTTTCTATTCTGTTAAAGAATACATTGAGGAAAAAAACACTTAACAAACTACATTTCTTATTACACAGAAAACAGAAAGCATATACCTAAGTACAAATCATAAAAAGAAAAATCGGTCGTGATGCTCGGAAATGCTAGGGACAGTAGGAAAATGTGTATATGTATTAGTGATGTAGAATGTCGGGTGCCTTCGTATTTTTGCATGCTTTATTTGATTGTTATACTGTACTATTGAGTCACTTAATTTGTATTGTTCAAAAAATGCTTGTACTTGTGTAACAATTTATTCTTCTGCGTTCTCTCTCAAATTTTTGCAATGCCTGGAGAAGGCTTCTGAGTTGGGACTACTACATATAATATTATAAGATCATTGATGTACACTTGGTTGGCAAATAAAGATTTGATTTGATTTGATTTGATTTAATACAATATTATAGTTAAACCGCCGTAAGCTTGGCCCTCCTGATGGTTTGGGGGACGCGGGGCGGGGGTGCATTCAACCAATTAGCTAGTGCGTCGCTGTCCACCGGCAGTGACTGATGTGAAAGCATGGCTGTACGTGTTATATTTCTTAAGACTGCTATGGGTATTATTTTGCAACACGGATAATCTGCCGACTCTGCGTCACAAAAAGATTTAAAAACTTGAAGTTCGGCTTACAGAGGTTCTACTGTTAAAATGTTAAAATTCTAATAAAGGATATTTTTTATTTTACTTAATTTTTAAATTGTATCTGAATATAATTTACATGATGAAGATAAGGTGATTTTGTTAAAATTATTTTACAGTATTAAATTTTACAATTAATCATAAAAACTTACAATACACTGACATTATAATACATGGAAATAAATTCGATTTTTATTACATCGTGTGTAGATTAAATCTCAAACAAATAAATCTGAAGATATCGAGTTAGTACATCGTGTGATGTATAGCCGAGCGCATCACCCGCCCCGCGTCCCGCAAACCATCAGGAGGGCCAAGCTTACGGCGGTTTAACTATAAAATAGCAGAATTCAGGCCCTGTCTACTTGTTAGATTGCAATCAACTGTTCACATATATTTCTACGAGTAATATAGTTCTAAATTCAAACATATTATAGAAAAATTACACCCAGGCATAAAACAAATGATCGTTTAGTCTAACGTGACCTGATCGTAATAACAGGTTCACCATCTTTTGAGCACAACAGATAATAAATAGAGATCAGAGTAGATATATTTTCACTTAACCAAAAGTGTTAATTAACTCACAACAGCTAAGAAACTCAAACACGTTCATTAGTACTCGAGTCACGTGCCAAATCTTGCCACAAAATGGCGCGAAGTTTACTTTAAATCCACTTATGTACAGAGTTCGCTGTTTCTTGTTTGTATTTACATTAAAGCAATTCCAAACCCATTACTTCTAACAAAACCTAAGTCGGGCTAACAATTTTATACAAACTATTTCTAAAAAAAATTGTTTTTAATTATTTATTTAAACTTCCTGGCGGTCGGTTATCGCGGTAAAAGCAGCATACATATGTTACTCGCCGATAATGTAGCTTTTCATTGGCAAAATATTTTTAAAAAGGGCGCGAAAGCGTCACAAACAAACCCACCTTCATATCTATACAAATAAATAAAATTGGAGTGTCTGTTTGTAATATTAAAATAACCGCTTTTTACTAAATGCATATGTATGTTTACACGGTACATATGCCAAAATAACATTTGTCTGTCTGTCTGTTTGTTCCGGGTAATCTCTGGAACGGCTGTACCGATTTCGACGGGACTTTCACTGGCATATAGCTGATGACATAAGGAGTAACTTAGGCTACTTTTTTTAGACTAGCTTCGCTCCGCGGCTTTGCCCGCGGTTATAACAACAAACGCGGGTAACACCGCGGGTCTCAGTTAGTTTATAATATAAGTATGAAGGTATGGATTAATATCTTAATAAAACATCATCCGTGTGGTGACGGATTAAGAATACGGAGTGTCACCACCCCTATTCATCCCGTAGGTGTCGTAAGAGCCGACTAAGGGAGCAAACTAAGCAGGACAACAGCACTGCAAAGAGAAGGAAAACTTGAAACAAACCCTATACCAACCCGTCTGGCCAGCGTGGTATAAAAGGCCAAAACCTCCTTTCTAAGGAGAGGCCTATGTCCAGCAGTGGGCTATTATAGGCTGTTGATGTGATGATGATGTGAAACATATATCACACGATACCCAAATAGAATACATAAATTATATCTAGGTATTGTTCATTGAAGTGAGTTCGAATAAAAAAAAAAGTTTGGTTTTTTCTAACCCTTCAAGGAAATTAAAGGTGTGAAATTCATACTCACGTATGAATAACCAGCCAAATGCGAGTCGAATTCACAAGCAGAGGGATTCTGTATTATAGAAAAATTACCTTTCTTGCCATAACGCTAATACAAATGTACATTCTGTGAAAATTAAGGCTGTCGACCTGTAACGGTTTATGAGATTTAGCCGGTTGACAGACAGAGGAAGGGACAGTGAAGGCTTAGCAATAGGATCATTTTCACCCTTTGGCTACGGATCCCTAAAAAATGCATTGCCACCCAGTTTATTAGCCTTACCGTAGTATGTAGGTTTTCAGGTTAGCAGTAGTCACGAATGCATCGATATATAACCATTTTACATGAACAAGTGACATTAAAAACTTAAACGCTGAGTTAAAACTATATGGTAATTACCTCTGCCTAAAGTAATTTAGTATAGTACTAAACTAAAACTTAAAAAGCAACCCTTCCTCCAACTGATTCTAAGGGGGGGGGGGGGGATTCTGAGGTGGCCATGGCCATCTTTCTGTTCACTTCATTTTAGGACAATCATTCCCAAGCCCAATCTGATAGGTTTATTAAAACGAATGAATTGAGATCAAATTCCATGTTTAAAAGTCGCCACTCAAGCGTTCTAAAATCTTCTGGCATAATTATGAGAGCAGCTTCCAAATGATAGTGTAATAATAATAAAATAAAATAATCTACATTATACACATTTTATTTATGTAATATATATATTTTTAAATCGATTAGAATTGCATCTTTAGGTTGATTTTTATATTTAATCGAATCGGCAAAGTTTTACGTGTTTAAATCGGAAACACGGCTCATCAAAATTATTGACTACCTGCTATCAAAAAAAAAAAAGACGGATTAGAGACAGCTAATTTCAATGATATTAACTATTCAATTATTTGCTGTCGAATATCAACCTCTGGGCGACTTTTAAATACTATAATTTAATTCTAGAACATAACAAAAGATTATTTTTCTATTCTAGAACATTCGAAACGCTCTCACCCGCTAACTTTTTAAAATAAAACATTTGATACCCTACAGTGCGCTGGCTAGACTAAGGATGTACAATTCTTACAGCGAACAAAGACGATAAATCTGTAAAGAACCGACTAAGGAAGGAAACAGCGGATGTGTTGTCATGAATTACGAGTTGTGTAAATGTTTCTATTTTATATAAAGTTGTAAGTAACTGGCACGTAAATCTATGCTAATATTATAAATCTGAAGAGTTTGTTTAATATAATAAGGAACTACTGGTTCGAATTGAAATATTCTTTTAGTGTTTGATATCCTATTTCTCGAGGAAGGCTATAGGCCAAATAAATTCCTACTATTCTACTGTATATGTGGTTGTGTTATCTTCCTCTCTACCAAACAAACTGTGCTGCGCCCGGCAGGGTCCGTAATTATTGCCGCTTGAATTGTTGTCACCTGTGTATTCACATTATGGAAGCTATAAAGTATTGGGTATTGAAGTATTGAGTTTCACAATACTACCAATCAACCGAGCGTCAATGCAAAATGTTACAAAAACGGACAAAAAAAAAGCAAAATCTTTATATACAGTCTCAAATACATCAAAATCATCTGATATAGAAGATAATTCGCAAATATTTCGGTTCATTCCAAATACGATTCCCTATATACAAGTTTTGTGATCAAGATGGATAGTATTGTTGTCTCTGGAGTTTAGTCTCGGCTTCGGACTTTCAAAATACGACCTTATCTTGATGTTACTGTGAATAGCAAATTAATGTAGGTATACTTGTAGGTATGTTGCTTTGATACCAGTGGGTTTCAGGTTGTGTATTAACGTCTATTTAGAACTTGAACCTGTGTTCCAAAAATTCTATGAAATGCCACTATGAATGATTATGTTTGACAGTGTCTACTTAGTTGAGCGTTCAGAGTTTTTTTAGCACTAAATTGTGTACATTTTTGAAGATATTGAATATACTTATCCGAGATATTGAACGAGAATGTTCTCGTTCTCGTCACTCGGAAAGTGAAAACTTCTTCAGGCGCGTTGGGCATTTTTAAACAACAAACAAAAGACAACAACAGGTTTAACAAAAAACAAATTTTTGAGATGGGAAAAAAACCATGGAACTCGCGACACTGTTACCCTTACCGATAACTCTGTAGAAGTGAAATCTTCTTTACATCTCTTGAGATGGTAAAAAAACAATTGAACTCGCAAAACTGTTACCATTACCGACACCTCTGTATATAAGTTTTCACTAATTTTTTTTGTCTATTGTTTACGGGTCACCTGATGGCAATGTCTACCACCACACATCGACACCTATGTCTGAAGAGTCACTAGTGCGTTGCGCTCTTTGAGCCCCCATTCACCAGTAATAGTGGGCGGCAGAAATTTGGACTTCAATAATCTCACTCTATCGATTAAAAGCAACAAAAGACTTACTAACACTGGTTTTCTTTGTAAAATGTAAAAATCAACATTTAAGCATCATCATCATCAACAGCCTTCAATAGTACACTCTCCAACAATTGATTTGTGATGAACTGTTGTCATAATTGCCTTAACCTTGGTGTCTACAGGAAGAGCTTTGTAGCGCGTAATCATTAATTAAATGATTCATTGATGATTATTAAACTAATAATAAGTTAATATAATTTAGCATACGAAAGTGTGAAGTATACTTTCCTCATCAACAGCCTCTAATGGTCCACTGCAGGCCATAGGCCTCTCCTTAGTAAGGAGGTTTTGGCCTACCATACCACGCTGGACAGAAGGGTTGGTATAAGATTTGTTTCAAGTTTACCTTTTCTTTGCAGTGCTGTTGTCCTGCGTAGTTTGCTCCCTTAGTCGGCTTAACTACGGGATTAATAGGGGTGATGGCACTATTCTTACTCCTTAACTACACGAACAAATCTATTTATTAATTTTACGAGTTATGCTATTTAGAAATTCTTCTTCTTCTTTCTTCTTTTAAAAAAGACAACTCCCGCATTAGGAATACATTCCTGTGTCGCGGGGGACTTTACAAACATACATGAAATGGACACAAAGAACACCCAGACTCAGAACAACAATTTGTGGATCACACAAAGTGTCGTCCCATGTGGGGTTTGAACCCACAACACTCGGTGTAGTAGGAAGCGGCGAGGTGACCGCTTAAACCACTACGCCATCCGTGCAGTCAGAAATTAAGAGTTAAGTACCAGAACTACAAATTTAAACAGCTTTTGAGATAAAAAGAACTTACCCAGGCATTTTAGACCATAAATATAGGTTAAGCCCTAAACGACTTACCATAGATAAGGAAAGCTAACCGACCTCCATTAATAAAGAACCGTATACTATCTGTGACAAGTGAATTCAAAATTGTTAACCTTCTCTTTTGTGTGTCTCTTTAACACCTATTTCAAGACGACAGAACGAAGTTAACCGTAAGATAGCCATACTTCGGTACAAAATGGCCGACCTGACCCAAGTGGTATAACGGTCTCATAAAAAACAATTTGTAAAATCTTTCATTGTCTTTCACAGAGTGAGTGAGGTGACCCAAACCCTCCCAACATTTTTTCAGAATATAAAGCCACGTGACTCAGGTGTTACAGGTTGCATGAGCGGTGGTCGTCAATTACCATCGTAACCCATCTGATAGTTTACCCCCATAACATAAAAACACTGACTCCAAATGAAACCAGGAAAAATGACGTAAAGCTGATTATGATGATGATGAACTTGATCTGAAGGCCAATTCTCGTGATAAAAGTTCGGTAACAATTCAGTTCGATCTCAAAACTGTCATAAAAGGTATTTTCCTAGTAAAATAGTAAAGTATTACTAAGACTAGCAGATTACCGGTTACAATACAATATCACATTATTACAACGATGGATGTTTAATACTTAATAAAAATACGAAAATACCTTTTTTGACAGTATTGAGATCGAGAGTTGATCGGAACTAAACTTTTGAGCAAACTAAGCAGGACAACAGCACTGCAAAGAGAAGGAAAACTTGAAACAAACCCTATACCAACCCGTCTGGCCAGCCTGGTATAGTAGGCCAAACCCTCCTTTCTAAGAAGAGGCCTATGTCCAGCAGTGGACTAGTATAGGCTGTTGATTGATGATTGATGAAAATTTTGATCGAACTTTTATTTTACCAGAAGGCCAATGTATCTACGAAGATTGGCCTTCTGGTAAAATAAAAAGAAAAATATACTACTAAACCGCTGGTGCTATCAACTTAAAATTTTAGGAGATGATGCTTTTTATATTGCGGACGACTAAGAAAGAATTTTTGGATATTTCAACCCCCAGGGGGTAAGATAAGAAATAAACGGATGGAAAGTAAGAAAGCTGAAGCCGCGGTTCAAATCTAGTTAGTGTATATTTAAACTAATATACAAAAAGGTACGACATTCCACAACAAAGGCGGGTCTCGAGCGTACAATTACACATAGTTTATTGCAGATTATCACACTACGGTTGCGGTCAACTAATTTGTTCTGTGGGCACAACAGACCCCTTTAAGCCTAGTATTAACTGAAGGGTTGGCACAACTTCTGTGGTCAACTTGTAAAAGTAACAAAGTTGAATTTGGTGAGCGATTTTATCTCAGATATTTGGTCAGAACGTGACCATTCGAACAACAACAAGGGAATTATAATAACTTGACAATTACGATAAGCTTGGACGTATTACAGGGGCTAGAACTGGAATAAATTTAGCATATATTTTGCTTATTTACTAAACTGCGTCAGAAGGAGGATTATTTTTCAAGTGTATGTATGTATGGACATTTTTTTGGCACGCTGTATAGACTAAACGGCTTACTTTTTTTTTACGTTTACATTGTTATATTCATATCAAATGTGAGGGTGACATTATTATTATTATTAGTCAATTTTAAGAGTACGTTTTCACGTCTTCTGGTTTTTTGTTGTTTTTCTTTTTGTTCAGTAATCAGCTTGTTTTTTTAAAGATGTGTAGATTTGAAAAGAGTCTTGATAGATAGACAACGCAGACCCTTTTTTTTAGAAACTAGTAAAGGTATTCAGTTGACATCAAATAACACTTTCAAAGTCTTGAAAGTTCTTGAAACTGTTATTTGATTTAGCTGTTCAAAAAGTTATTTCCCTTTGAGATTATCAAAAAACGAGCTACCAGTCTAGGAATTTCATTTCCCTCTAGGCTCTATTAAGTCTGTGAGAGTTTGAGGGCGAAGTAGCAGCCAGGAGATATATTTAAATACTTCTTTTTTTTTAAAGACAGCTCCCGCCTTAGGAATATAAAATGTGTCGCGAGGGACTTTAACGCCCAGACTCAGAACAACAAGTTGTGGATCATACAAAGTGTCGTCCCATGTGGGGATCGAACCCACAACACTCAGCGCAGTAGGAAGCGGCGTGGCGACCGCTCAAACCACTAAATGCCGTGCAGTTTAAATGTCTAAAAAAATCTAAAAAAAATAAGATGAATGAGAGTAATTCGCGTTATTCTGGTAAACTGCACTCAAATTAGTACTTTTGTACATTTGCGGTAATGTCTTAAAAATAAAATTCGAAAAAAAAACTAACCAAAATTACTCGCAATTCCACGCGAACTTTTAAAAAGTTAGTCTACAAATGTGAGGCGTATTGCCAAGTTTATGCCGGCAAACTTGGCCGGACTTTGCGGAGTGGCCAAGTGCTGCAAAACTACAATTTTAAATAGTGTAAAAGTTTTGTTACCAGAAAAAGACCTTTGAAAGATGGTTCTGGTTCTTTTCTGCGTTTTGTTTTTGCTTTGGGTACAGTGAAGCATAGTGGACACTAGATAACAAAAGTTTCCAGTAAAGAAACAAAACAAAAGATGGCCGCGATTTTAACTAAAGTCATGACGATCCCAGTTTGTGATGTAAAGATTATGATGTTTCCATGTTTTGATTTATTTTCAAACGTCATAAAATTTTCGATTTGTTTCTTTGTACTGATGATAGGTTTTATTAAAGTAATAATTTACGTTTGTTTTAAAGCATACACTTTTGCAGTTACAATATGATTGATGAATAAAATCAAGGACAAAAAATAGGTGTTTCTATTTTTCTTTTTGATTTTCTATTTTTCTTTCTTGATGTTATTTTTTATTTCTAATAAAACATTGAGATTATTAGAATATTTTGCCGCTATTAAGCTCCTAAATTTATTAATGCAGAGAATAGACGCTATTGCATTTTCTACATTATTCTTGTTAGAGGTGCGTTAATACCTAAGTTAGATTAACGGGTGGGAATGTGAACTTTTCTGGCGATGACATTTATTTTCTAATTTTGGGTTCCATTACGAGTGTAATAATGTATAATAATTATTTATATACAGGAATTAAAACGATCAATAGGTATAACATATCTTTGAATTGCCTAAAAATTGTTTTTCTTTTTCACTAACGTGTCTGTGTTCAAAGTTTAGAGCTGTCAAACACAATTCGCGCCAAATAATACAAAATGGCGTGGTTATTTAAACGGCTGGGCCGATTTAGAAAATTCTTTTTTTTTATGAATCGACTAAAAAGGAGGAGGTTTAATGTTCCGCTGTATTTTTTTTTATGTATGTTCACCGATTACTCCGTCAATTATGGACCGATTTTCAAAATTATTTTTAAGCTATTGCATAGCTTCTATCGCGGGCCTTGAGCGTAGAGACCGAATCCAGAAATTCCGTAACGAAAATAACCTAACACCCCCCACTCCGACCGGCACAGCAGTGATGCTTTTTAGTTTTGCCATCTATCGATGAATAGCAGATCTTTTATTAATGTAATATAACATAAAATAACATAAATAACATCCACATACAGTACCCCCCCCCCCCTCCCCACCAAAAAAAATTATAATTGCATTGAGTTCCCTTCAAAATACCTCCCCTCTCTCTCCCCTCAACTTTTTTGGAGTATTTGGACCCCCATGTTTGGGATCGTCTGAACCGGGAAAAGGAGACAACAATCTGGTCCCTAAAGATTTTTAGCTGATATCCTCGACTTTGTTTGCGTGGAATTTGAAAACGCTGCCTTAGTAGGTTCGATTCCCGAGCCAGGCAAAATTCTATAGGCTTTTCCTGAGATAATTATTTAATACTAGCTAGTACCCGCGACTTCGTTCGCGTGGAATAGAAAAAACTTGAATTAATATCAAAGAAAAAAAAAATACTGCATAAATAAAAAATTATAATTGCATTAGTTGATAAAAAATGCTATGCAATAGCTTTACACACGTTTTTTTTTTGTTAGAAATGGTATATTCCCGAGGTGGTCCCGTTGTTACGAAGTCAGGATCTGATGATAGGATCCCAGGGAAATCGAGGGCAACCCTCAAATTCTGTAGGTACGCATGAAACATATTCATATATTTTTTTAAGCTGTTGTAGTATTTAAGTCTGGTAGTCATCATCTCGTGTTGATGAGCTGGTGATGGAAGGTACAACTCCTTAACGGTTAGGAGTTAGAGGATATTTTTTTAATATCATACGTACATATAGACCTGTAGTTGTATTCTTTAAATATATTCAGATGAGCGATACTGGTACTGGTAAAATTCCACAATGCCGATATAGTAACCTATATTCTGTAGGAAAAAAAAGACATGCAAAGCTGAGGGTTTGGATTAACAACCTACACTACATACCTGGCTTGTATTAGTGTTCCAATTTTAATATTTACAATGTCATTTTGCGCAACGCTTTTTTTGACTTTATTGGCTCTAAGTCGCAAAGACCAAAATCATCATTACGCCATCTTTTGGCGACTTAGCGCAATATAAACATTGCCTTTGGGAATTTTAGGATAGTCCCCTGGGGTTTATACTCGTACACCGTAACTACCCAACTGAGGATTAGCGATAGCAGTCTCCGTTCAATAAACCCGTTAATTTTAGTTGCCTGATAGGTTGATAACACAGGCGCTAGTCTCTTTGGATTTTGTGGCAATCGAGTCGTCATCATCTGTAATGTATAAATAATATATAATTATATAAAAATGTTAAGTTGGTTTCTGTATATTTCAAAAACTCAAAAAGTTCTGGACTGATTGAGCTAAAACTTTGACACGATATACAACTTTGCAACCACAATGTACCACAGTGAAGCATGGCAGGGTATAACTTGTATTTGTTATATAAAGTGTTATAGAAAAATTATATAAAATAAGATATATTATTACAATTGGAACGAAGTTCCTTATCGCGCGTTGTGAAAGGGAGCTAAATGGAAAAAAAATCACGAAAAGTTGTAACGACACTTTTATGTCAGTCATTCAACGCCATCTATCGAATAGATAGGAAATCATTACTTTTCATCTCAGTATTTATTTTGAATTGTCACTTGTCAGTCATTCAGCGCCATCTATCGAATAGATAGGAAATCATTTCTCAAGGAGATTTTACCAATGTATAAATTGTTTTAATTAGAAACCAACTGAAAAATATGTAGGTAATAGCCGCTTTCATAGATGGCGTTGTAATTAAAATCGTGTCGAATCAGTTTTACTCGATCGTCACAACTTCGTTCCTATCGGGTGTCCCACGACACCGCACTTTCTTTTTTTCTTTATTAATTTTATACAAAATATTTTCAAGACGCACAGATCTCAGGATATCTGTATCCTCCAACTTTCTAAGGAAACCTATAGCGACAGTTGCTTTCAAAAAGCAACATTTGGTTCAATTGAACTTTTTTACTTATTTATTGTATAAAGGCAAATAAACAGATAACAGAGTCAATTGATGACTACCGACATAGGTGCTTTGCCGTTATTTAAGTGCCTCCCCCCCCCTCGAATTAGGAGGGAGGCGGGGGGCTGTTTAGAACCTCCGGTCACCTGACTCACTTGGTGAAAAATCATGAGGCCGTGGTAATCACTCCTGGCGAGCCGGCCTATATGTGTATGGCTCTCCCACGGTACATGATAATCAGTAATATAAGAACATTTAAGCCATGGAAGTAATCCCTACTAATAAATGCGAAAGTAACTCTGTCTGTCTGTTATGCTTTTACGGCTAAACCGCTAAACAGATTTTAATCAAATTTAGCATGAAGATACTTTCACACGATCCGTGTGGTGACGGATTAAGAACATAGAGTGTCACCACCCCTGAACATCCCTTGGATGTCGTATGAGCCGCCTTCGGGATCAAACTACGCAGGACAACAGCACTGCAAAAACAGGAAAATTTGACACAAACTATACCAACGCTTCTGGCGAGCGTTGTATAGTAGGCCGAAACCTCCTTTCTGAGAAAAGGCATATGTCCAGCAGTGGACTATTCAAAGCTGTTGAAAATGATTGATGAGGAATATACTTTGATTCTTGAGGAAGGACAAAAACTACGAGCTACGGGCAAAAGCGTGTATTCTCTCTAAATATGCAGTCCTAATATGTTAAAATGTGTTTCCCTCATACATTATCGGTCAGGGAGGTCATCTGTGTGTACCGTTCACGTGACAGATCCCCCGGGCGGCTGAGTAACGGTCCTCTCGGCTCAGAGGGACGTTTTCACGGTAAATGTGTTACGTTAGTGTCTGAATTTTGGATGAAATGGCTATATCTCTGAGTTACTTTTATGTTTTTATAGAAAGAGTTATAATATTGTTATTTAAAAAGGAGGAAATTCTCCATAGAGTTGTATTTACGTTTTAATGTTTTTTAATGCAGAACTGAATCATAATTTTTTTAAATTTGAATTAAATTTGAAAGTAGGTGTTTGCTTTCAGTTTAGATCCATTCAAATTTAAGCAAATAATACCACCTCCAAGGGTGAAAATTAGGAAGTTAAGAACTCAAATCGAAGTCTGTTAAATTGATTGTTTATTTTAGAATTTAAAGTGAGATATAAAGTCTTTATAAAAGACACAGAAATGCAAAATTTTAAATCAGATTTCTATAGAAGCTTTCTAGTCTTATTTATTTAGATATTTTTGTCAGGGTTTGTCAGCAAAGGAAGCGTTTTGCTATACGTCAGTCTGTATGTTTGTATTTTATATATAGTTTTCTATAAAACAGTTAATTTTCGGTAGATATTTGAAATTTTCATACACCGTGTAGTAATCAAAGGTGGCATTGGTCTCTGGTTACTTCACTCACACACCTCGAACTCACGTGAAAAGCAACGAAAACAACTCAAAGTTATAAGCTGAACAAGAACAGCGGTTTTCTGTAACGCCGTGTCGTCACTCCGGTCGAACTGTCTCAAATATGCCGCAGCATGACTTTCACAAATAATGATTGAATAAAATTGAAAAACTGAGACCATAAAAACTTAAGAAATGAACGGGAAGAGATCAAGTTGGATTACAACTAGAGAAGGTCGAAATTTAAATGATGTTAAAGCTTTCTTTTTTTAAATAAGCAAAAACGATTAGATGGTATGACCCGAACGAATTCTTTCTTTCTTTTTTAAAACGACAACTCCCGCATTAGGAATAAGTATATCCTGTATCACGGGGGACTTTACAAACATACATGAAACGGACACAAAGAACACTCAGACATACAACAATTTGTGGATCACACAAAGTGTAGTCCCACGTGTCGATGGGACCCACAGCACTTAGCGTAGTAGTAAGCGGCTTGGTGACCGCTTAAACCACTACGCCATCCGTGCAGTCACATCCTGAATAGATTTCTTTTTTATATATTGATTAAACTCCTTAAACCATCCTCACCATATATAACCTCAGCCCTTTGTCCCGGCAGATCACGTAGCCGATTGACAAGGACGAGGGTCTTACAAATGCTCATATTTATTGGTCCCGAACGCTGATAGATTGATGCCTGACACGGTCATGGAGACGCCGATGACGTAATATTTTTCCCGCCATGTCTAATAGTCCCATGGGAAAGTTTATTCCCGATCTTAGCTAATAATTCTTCTTTACGAGGGGACCTTGGAGGGATAATCCGTATATTTGAAATAAATGGCTTCATAAAATGAAGATACTTAATTTGTTGATTACAGATTTAAACGCGTAGAAATTAAAGTAATTCGTTTTATATTTATATTTTGTCTAGTATTTGTGTGACATTTCTAATTTTAGATTTTAGAAAATACAATAAAAGAAGAAACAAATAAATATCTAGAAAGTGTTCCAGGAGTATTGAAAAAAAGTATTATTATCGATTTTGATGTGTCCTTTTCGAATTTCAACTTCGTCACCTTACATCTTTATTGCTCGCTAAAACTTTATAAGGCAGTAAATCCAATATGGCGGCCATCTTGGAGTTACTACTACTTCTATATTTGCGATAGAACATTAATCTACAAAATTGAACCTGAAAAAAAAATCTTACAAATAATATTATGCCACTTTTGTAGTGAGTCATGTTTATTTTTTGGTAAGAACGCCGCAAAGTGTGTTTAAATAGAGCAAGTATAGAGCAGAACAATTGAGCAAATTCAGTTCAGGTCTTTTGAGACTCCTGAGTTGCAGACGTTCATGGGCGGCGGTGATCACTCCATCAGGTGACCCGTCTGCCCCCTCTAACATAAAAAAAAGCCGTGTGGTGTCGTGGGACGATAGGAACGAAATTGTTACGATCGAGTAAAACTGATTAGACACGATTTTAATTACAACGCCATCTATGAAAGCGGATATTACCTAGATATTTTTCAGTTGGTTTCTAATTAAAACAATTTATACATTGGTAAAATCTCCTTGAGAAATGATGTCGAATACAATATTTTTTGCTCAACCTAAGAACATAAATTTTAATTTTACTATTCGATAGATGGCGCTGAATGACTGACAAGTGACAATTCAAATAAAAAGTGTCGTGACCAATTTTCGTAAGAATTTTTTCCGTCTAGCCCCCTTTCACAACGCGCGATAAGGAATTTCGTTCCAAAAAACTTGTATATTTAAACCCCAAAACAATGCAATGAAATATAAACATTGCAAGTCAAAAAAGCTTGTATTTTCTGAACGCCTGGAGTATGTTACAAATTAACATTAAAGATTCTATTACATAAACATATAGGTACAAACATGGTGCAGTCGAAGCTAATATATAATGCTAAATTGCTGTAACTGGCTGCGTCAAGAAGATTCTTCGAACCAATCAGTGAACGCCAGCTTCAAACATTGATATGCTTCAAACGTACTACAAACTTTCCTAAGGGAGAAACTTCTCATAATAACACACACACACAATCTGAAAACAAACTAGGCAGAGCCTGTGCTATGGTAACCAAACTGCTGCTAAACATACCTACATTTATATAAATATATACATATTTTAGATTTTTTTGAAGACAACTCTGGCTTTTGATTAGGAATACAAACTGTGTCGCGGGGGACTTTACAAACATATATACCTATGACGGATAGAAAGAACACCCAAGTTGTGCCACGTAGGGATCGAAGCCACAACACTCAGCACAGTAGGAAGCGGCGAGGTGCCCGCTGAAACCACCACGCTATTTGTGCAGTCTAATACACCTACAAAACAAATGATCGTGACATCACACGTGACTGAACTGTTGGTCTAGTGACTAGACCAACAGTTCAGTATAAGATAAGATTTTACAGGCCAATTTAAATATTTAATTGACACCATTAAATGTGATTCTGGTCACTGAGCTGTAAATAATTTGTGGGGGCTGATAAAACTGTTGTTTGTTGAAAATCCGGCCTTATCTATGAAACTAAATATTTTATTGTAAAGAAGGACACCTACTTACTTGCTATTTATTGTTGTTTGTTAGAAATTATTGGTAAGAGATAAGACAGTTATAAGACAGTTGCATCAGAAGAGCCAAACTCAAACTGAAAAACTGAAAAGCGCGTGGTGGAGCGCCATTTATGCAAGTAGTGGGGATGAAAATTTTGACGTCTCAAGCTACACTTTGGTTACTCATCAATCATCATCATCAACAGCCTTTAATAGTCCACTGCTGGACATAGGCCTCTCCTTACAAAGGAGGTTTTGGCCTACTATACCACGCTGGCCAGACGGGTTGGTATAGGGTTTGTGTCAAGTTTTCCATCTTTTTGCAGTGCTGGTATCCTGCGTTGTTTTGCGCCCTTAGTCGGCTACGACGCCTACTTACTTAATATTTGTTGTTGTTTGTTAGAAATTATTGGTTAGAGATAGGACAGTTATATTTTGGAAATATTAGGTTTGATTTACGCGACTGCGTCAGAAGAACCAAACTCCAGAATGTTTTTTTTCTTTGGTATGCTCTGCCTAAACAGCTTGGTGGATTTTGGTGTTCGAGGTTGAAACTGGATAGGTATATGAAAATATAAGTTTTTTTTTCATGGAATAGTGGGCAAACGAGCAGACGGGTCACCTGATGGAAAGCGACTACCGCCGCCCATGAACGCCTGCAACTCAAGAGTCACAAGCTCGTTGCCAGCCTTTGAGGAAGGAGTACACTCTCTTCTTGAAGATTTGAAGGTAGTACCGGTCCAGAAATACCGCCGCCGATAACTTGTTCCACAGATTAGTAGTGCAAGGCAAAAAGTGTCTTGCAAAGCGGACAGTGGTGGAGCGCCATTTATGCAAGTAGTGGGGATGAAAATTTGGACGTCTCAAGCTACACTTTTGTTTCTCATTAATCATCATCATCATCATCAGCCTTTAATAGCCCACTGCTGGACATAGGCCTCTCCTTAGAAAGGAGGTTTTGGCCTACTATGCCACGCTGGCCAGACGGGTTGGTATAGGGTTTATGTCAAGTTTTCCTTCTCTTTGCAGTGCTGTTGTCCTGCGTAGTTTGCTCCCTTAGTCGCCTCTTACGACACCCAGTGGCGACACTCCGTATTCTTAATCCGTCACCACACGAACTTTGGTTACTATTGCAGAAATTCCTCTCTCCAGTAATATAAATGGTTACATACGTTCATTTATATTTTTAACGAAGATTGATAACCATGTACTCCGCTTTAATAAAACAGTCGTCAAAATGTCCCAAGCGACTCTTACCCGGTCAGTCCAATCATATTAAATCACAAAAGTGTATTTTTAAAGAACTCACACATACTCAGTTACATAATTCGCAGTTTTGATGGCCACACAATTCTGTTATTTCAGCGTGACTTGAACACATTCGAATACTTTGTTACATTCACATATTTTTTCACTTGTCTGAAGTTTCGTTCAAAAACTTGGATAACGGCGCTGCGTTTAGTGATTTATCTTACCTTAGGAGAGTAAAAGTTGCACCAGGGACTTCCTTTCTAGGGTATACCTGGTTCCCCGGCTATTAGTACCCGAGACGGCGTGCGGTTTTAGTCGGTTCGAGTCCGACATGCCACCGATAGGTGGTATCCGAGGGGATTTCCGCACGGAAAAATAACTGATGAAAAATATATTTCTTATTGTTATCAACAAGATTCTTTGCGCCAACATACATTAATAAATTTATACGTAGAAAATAAGTGATGAACATTAAAAAGTTAAACAGATTTTCTTATATTACTATCAAAACACTCTTATCGGGGACTTGATACTTTAAACAAAAAAGACTAAATGGAAATCGATCCATCCGATCAGGAGCTATGATGATACAGACAAAGACACGGATACACAAATCCACACGTTAATCTTATAACCACTTACAGGGTAAATATTTAAACTACATTTTTTTTTCTTTTCAAAAAGACAACGCCCCGCACTAGGAATATATCCTGTGTCGCGGAGGACTTTACAAACATACATGAAACGGACACAAAGAATACCCAGACTCAGAACAACAATTTGTGGATCACACAAAGTGATGTCCTATGTGGGAATCGAACCCACAACACTACGCCATCCGTGCCGTCAAATTATTCGTATATTTTAAAATTTGGGCAGTTTTCAACATTTAAAATTAATTTATTAACATTCAACCCCAAACTTGACGGTTAAACACATTTCCCGACGTCAAAAAAGCCCTCCATAGAGCACGATTCGGATTTTCCTCATTTAATCCCACCGGAACAACTGAACGGTTCTCCATAAAATTTGCTACACAGATAGATTATAGTTTATTTATTTATCCCGGCAAAATTGATTGAAGTAATCAGCATTAAAGCGGGCAAACAGTCGGCAAAAGCTGATACTTTCGTATCTACTTTCGAAACGTTGGCTAAAAATGTTCATCTGCTAAAAGAAAATGAGCATAAAAACAGCCGTTCCGTTCCCTCTGAAAGAGTGCTGAGTGCCATTATATGGGTGAAAGAGTCTCGAGTCAAGGCCACCTGTCGAGAGCGGCGGGAAAAAGCTGACTAAGATCAAGTGGGCCCTTTACCAGTTTGTATCATGGGTGTTGTGGAAAGGTGTTTTTAAGAATATCGCGGTAAATAAGAGCTCGGCAACGAGCCACTCAAAAATATATTAATTAAGTACAATTAACAGTGTGACTGTAATTAGAATAACATTTAATTTAACTAAGACTAGGCGACTCGGACGGTGCTGGTACCGAAGTGAGCGGTACTATCTAATCTTCTATAAATAAAAGAAGAAACTGCCAGATTGATTCACTGACTGATTGATCAACGTACAGCTGCAACCGCTGGCTCTAGAAGCATGAACTTTACACAAATGTTCCACTCCGTGGCGGCAAGAGCAATTTTCTTGGTTGACTGTTGAATGTGGGTCATATTTCCAATTACCAATATGGGGGTAGTCAAGTGACGTACGAGGGTGTCTATTTACATATCTGGAACTGGGCAGTTACAGAACAATATTAAAAAAGTAATTATAACATTTAAAAATATAACTCTTTGTCTAAAGAATACAATTTGTTTCACGTAGCTGTCATTTGTTTATTCACTGTTGCGTCGTTTTGAAAATTGCGTGTCTTTATCACTATGATTTTAACTTGTGACGTGACGTGACGACTGGATGGCGTAGTGGTTTGTGTAACGGACTGCTATTCCAATGGTCGCGGGTTCAATTCCCGGTCAAGTCAAACATTTGTGTGCATGAACATGTAATGTATCTGGGTGTTTCTATGTATAATATGTATGTATTTACAAAAAAAAAGTATATAAGTATTTATATCAGTTGTCTAGTACCCATAGTACAAGCTCTGCTTAATTTGGGACTAGATGGCGTTGTGTGAATGAAAAAAAAATAAAAAAATAAAAATTAAACCAACTAATTAATTAAATAGCTACTATTTAATTTAACTCGTAACACGTTTACACACGCAGTTTCACAGTCTGTTAACTAATACTATAATTGCCTTTGTTTGATATGCTTTCAAGTACTATTAAATTGATTGAAATAATTTGAGATACATAATCAAATAGATACAGAATCAAATAGAAGTACTATTACTGTTTTTTTTTAATAAATTTGAAAAAAAAGCGTTGGGTGCCTGTTGTCAATAGTAAAAAGCACCCCACGCTTTTTTCAAATTTATTAAAATTTATTTTCTATTTTTTAGTTTGGTTCTCTACAAAAAGCGTGTTTTTTAGTTTTTTTAAACTATATATTTTTTTTTTTTTTTTAAAGTAGTGTATTATCATCTGTCTTCGATATATCTACAAAGTTTGAACGAATTCTGACCGTTTAAAGTCAGTCAAAATCACGCCCAAAGAAGTCGGTTACAAACAAACATACAAATATACAAGTGAAGCTAATATAAAGCGTGTAAAAAGGCTTACCGCGAACGAAGCCACAAACGAAAGCTGATATTTAATTGTGAATGTAACTTTATTTAATTTATTTACGCTTTACTGCATACATGTTTTTGCGTGTACTCCTGATAACTCCTCTGGTACTTAGAAAATCACCAGCTACTCAATGACCGACGACAATATAGTTTTCGCCGGGGTCGGCACAGGTGATCAAGACCAAGGTAGGGCTTGTCCGGTAAGCTTGGACATAGCGAAGTCCTTCTATCGGATGAGGCAAAAGGGTTTCTCTCAAAGCTCCCTTCCTATGGGCTTACAGAGAAATTATGTAACTGGGTCACCAGTTTCCTTGCAGGCAGAAGCATTAAGATCGTTATCGACTTTGCGTCGGAACTTGAAATCAATAAATGCTGGTGTCCCGCAAGGCTGTGTGCTATCACCCACACTGTTTCTTCAGTATATCAATGATTTGTCGCTAACTAGTAGCATTCATTGTTATGCAGGTGATAGCGCGGGAGATGCCTTTTATACCGGTTGCCCTAATATTTCTCGGAAAAACGTCATCGAGAGTCGAAACAAATTTGTGTCTGAAATTAAAACTTCCTTAAAGGAAGTTTCAGATTGGGCTAAACTGAATCTAGTCCATTTTTGCCCAAAAAAGACACAGGTTTGCGCGTTTACCTCAAAAAGATACCGTTTGTCATATCGCCCCGGTTCTAGAGCACCTCCCTACCTGCCTCAGCCAATTTCGGAATCTTAGGCATCGGTATATCGAGCGTAGTCTTGGTCGTAGACGTAGGCGCGGTCATTTAGAGGGTAAAGTCAAATTGGCCTCGAAGAAGCTTGGTGTGCTGAATAGATCGTGGCAGTATTTCACTCCAGTCCATCGCCTCCTTCTCTATAATGCTTGACTTAAAGAGTTGGAGTTGCTACCAGCTCGAATCGTCGATAGCCAAAAGATCTCCGACCGTCTCGATCCCTTGGCTTTACGTAGAGAATAGCTTCGCTTTGCATTCTCTATCGTATATATCATGGAGAGTGCTCCGAGAAATTGTTCGGACTAATACCAGACGCAACTTTCCGCCATCGTTCCACACGGCAAAATTTTGATCCCTACCATATGGATAATTTGCACTTCAACACTGTGCGCTTTTCAGGACACTTTTTGCCTCGCATTACCATTACCAACCAACAAGTTATCGACTGCAGTATTTAGGGAACGATACGACCATCAAACCTTTAAGAAAAGAGCGTACTTCTTCCTCAAAGGCCTGCAACGCGCTTGTGATTCCTGAGTGGCAGGCGTTCATGCGTTAGGGGCGGTAGTCGCTTTCCATCAGGTGACTCGTCTGCTCATTTGTCTCCTCTTCCATAAAAATAAAATAAAAAAGCAACAAGCTCTTTTATTCAATCTTTTCCCGCCAAAATTAGTTGAGTTGGAGGGAAGCTAGCTACGAAAATTGGACTCAAACTTGACGCGCCACTCGTATTCATAAATAATTCATTACCAATTCTCGTTTCAGATACTTGTTGATACAAATAAGTTAATTTACGAACTACTTAGCGAAATTATTCAGTCAGTTTATCTAAAAGAAATAGAACGAGGAATTGAGAATGGAAACCTTCACAAGCAAAGTGATTTTATATGAATGTTGATGACGAGGCCGCCATTTTGGAAAATAATCTTCTTAATACGGATATTAGAAAAGATATTAATCGAGGTTTATTGATAACACCGACTGAAAAAGACAGTTTTAATATAAGTATTTTAGCTGTGGGATACATACTTCGGCAAATATGGGCCAGCTCGACCAGTGTAATAGATAGTACGGTGTTTGAAAACACCGGTGTTAAGGTTACTCGAACCCCCTCCACCCTCTTTCTGGAGAGGAAAGTGGGAACTCAAAGGATGGTACTCTTACATTTATAAGTGTCTATGGGCGGTGGTAATGATTCCATCATCATCATCATCCTTTAAAAGACCACTGCTGGACATAGGCCTCTCTTTAGAAAGAAGGTTTCGGCCCACTATACCACACTGGCCAGATGGGTTGGTATAGGGTTTGTTTCAAGTTTTCCTTCTCTTTGTAGCGCTGTTGTCCTGCGTAGTTTGCTCCCTTTATCGGCGCTTACGACACCCACGTGATGAACAGAGGTTGTAACACTTCGTATTCTTAATCCGTCATCACACGGATTTCTTTTTGTTGTAATCATTTTAATCTTGTACCATTTGTTGTGATCGTTTACCATCAGGTAAACAGTCTGCTTATTTGCCCTTTTACTACAAAAAAATAAGGTTTTTTGTAACTTAATACCAAATCTTGTAGATAAATAAAGATGTATTCATGTTCGTATGTAAAAGCGTCACTTGGGAACGATTAGGTTGATATTTTCCTTTTGTTTTTAGTAAAAATCCAAACAAAGTTTTTGGGGTAGATTAAATTGGAAACCTTACCTGGAAAACATTCAGTCTGCTGATCTTAAAATAAGTTATAAAATTTACCTTATTTCCGATTTAAAAAGGAACAGTAATCCTCTGTTCCTTAGAAAAACTTATTTAATTTTTCACCGCCCTTTCCCTTTAGTTGGACATATTCCATAAAATTCCTTTCTCCAACACCATGTTTTTTTTTCTTTTTTTTTTTAAAAAGACAACTCCCGCATTAGGAACATATACTGCGTCGCGGGGGACTTTACAAACATACATGTAACGGACACAAAGAACACCCAGACTCAGAACAAAAATTTGTGGATCACACAAAGTGATGTCCCATGTGGGGATCGAACCCACAACACTCAGCGTAGTAGTAAGCGGCGTCGCGACCGCTTAAACCACTACGCCATCCGTGCAGTCAAAGTTTTGGTTATTATGAGTAATTTGAAATAATATATATTTTCTGTCCTGAAGCTATTCTCAAGTGACCTTAACCAAGTAATAAAAAGCATTCAATTTTTATTCATATCTATAGTAATATTATCTCCGTGTGGTGACGGATCAAGAAAACGAAGGGTCACCACCCCTGTACATCCCATGGGTGTCGTAAGAGCTGACTAAGGGAACAAACTGCGCAGGACAACAGCACTACAAAGAGATGAAAACTTCAAACAAACCCTATACCAACACACCTGGCCATCATGGTTTAGTAGACCAAAACCTTTCTAAGGAGAGAAGCCTATGTCCAGCAGTGGACTATTAAAGGCTGTTGATGATGATTATAAAGCTAATAAGTTTTTTTGTTTTTGGGTTGAATGCTCCGCTCTCAGGCACTACTGGTTCGAATTGAAAAAATATTTTAGTTTTGTATAGGCCATTAATCGAGGAATTCTATAGTCGATATAACATCACGCTATGACGAATAGGAGACAAGCATCAATAAAAAATGTTGTAAAAACGGGGAAAATTTATTCCTTCTGTCAGTTAGTCTATCTATACAAATAAATAAAATTGGAGTGTCTTTGTGTCTTTGTAATATGTGTAACATGTGTCTTTTTAATATTAAAATAACCGCTTTTTATTAAATGCATATGTATGTTTACACGGTACATATGCCAAAATAACATTTTTTACAATTTTTGTCTGTCTGTCTGTTTGTTCCGGGTAATCTCTGGAACGGCTGGACTGATTCCAACGAGACTTTCACTGGCAGATAGCTGATGACATAAGGAGTAACTTAGGCCACTTCTTTTAGACTAGCTTCGCCCCTCGGCGTTGCCCGCGGTTATAACAATAAACGCGGGTAACAACGCGGGTCTCAACTAGTTGTTAAATATATCTTAAGCAATTTTTTTTTAAATACAAATATATATTATACAGTCATGCCTGTATCTTTATTCCTATAACTATTTCGAGTAAGTTCTGATTTACACATCAATTCTATTTAACTGACTTTAAAAAGTTCATCATTCATCAAATCGATGACCCTAATTTGAAACTCGCGTCCTATTATCGCAAAAATTTCTTTCAGAAATCAACCCAATCAACGTTCCTATACAGCCAAGACAGAAAAAATGGCCGCCAAATGCCTTTAGAACATTACTGTCCCAAGGCGGGTGAAATAAATTACAATCTCGAACAAAATTTAGATCGAGAACATTCTAGTCTCTAGTTATTAATTATTTTGCTTACTTAAAAAGGCTTTCTAAGTAATCTTTCCCGTTTCTTCATTAATATTTATTGCCGAGTGAAGTATTTTGTGAAGATTTCTGTCAAGGTGGTACTTTAAAAGTTGGGAAAGCCTACAGTGAAATCTGATATAATATATTGAGCTTCAGGTTCGTAATTAACTCCAAAGATTTGGAAGGATCACCTCTCGCATATGCTTCCGTTCGTATTTTCATCTTGAACGACTTTAATTTCCTTAAAAGGGGGAAATGGGAATGTTCTTCACGAGGACAGGATATGTTAAAATACTGGGCGCTTAATTTACCGTTAAATACCGCGATGCAAGATCTATAGTTACATCGTAGTTCTGTTTGTCTGTGGTAGATGGCGCTAATATTAATTTTGCTACATGTAGATATCAAATTTTAATCTTAATGAATCCACGAGCAACAGAAGATTATTCATGATGAACTTTTAAGTAATTAATTATTACATTTCTAATATAACTTTAAAGCTTCTGTCAATGAGATTAAACTAAAGAAACTGTAGGGAAAGGCGACTTAATTAAATGTTGTAAATTGCCAAATCTATCTTTTAAATTATGTTCTTTGATATTATTGTGTTTATCTTACAACATTTCAAATATAAAACGGTAACTATAATTTTTGATACGTAATTTTTTCTCCATCTTGGTTTCCCTGCAACCTGTCTGAGTGGTTTCACGAAAAAGGACAAACAAAATATTAAGAATAGTTAGAAAAATGAAGATATGGTTTTTTTTAACACCCAGACTAAGAACAACAATTTGTGAATCACACAAAGTGTTGTTCCATGCGGGGATCGAACCCACAACACCCAGCGCAGTAGGAAGCGACGAGGTGACCGCTTACACTACTACGCCATACGTAGAAAGTAACAAACCAAACGAACTCCATTTCCTAAATTTGTGGTATAGGGGCGCAATCGAGCAGATGGATCTTCTGATAATAAGTGACTATCGCCACCATTAACACCTACGACTTGATATGAGTCCCACCCGAGAATCAAGTGAGGGTGGGGACATTTGGACTCCGTTAAATGGAAGTATTCTACTAAAGACAAGGATAAAATAAAATACTCAATGAATGGAACAGTCTGAGCCTTGGAAGAAAGATCTTGTTATAGATAATATATAGTCACAAACTGCACGAAAGGCGTAGTGGTTTAAGCGGTCGCCACGCCGCCTACTACAGCGCTGAGTGTTGTGGGTTCGATCCCCACATGGAACGAACTTTTTGTGATCCAAAATTGTTGTCCTGTTTGTAAAGTCCCCCGTGACACGCTATATTATATTCCTAGTGCGGAAGTTTAAAAAAAAAAAGAAAAAAACAAAACCTCCAAAGAGAGATAAATTGTACCAACCCACAGATTAGCACTCCCTTAATTTTTTTTTTCTGTGCGGTTTAGCACCCCTGCTAATGAAAGCACAACTGACAGCTTTGTGTTCTAAGTAGGGTGACAACACATTTCTCATTTAATCCCCGTCTCCAGAAAGATTATATAAATTATCCCCACTGAGACTTGTAAAAGGCGATTCAAGTTCTGTTACGTGTTGTAGTTTTATTCTCACTCGCTCAGTGCAAATATTTGTATGTACAAATCTCCTTATATGTGGATTCTGGGGTTATCTCGATGTTTCTATGCATTATACGTATGTTATTCATGCTAAGCTTAATTCGGGTCTAGCTAGCGCTGAGTACAGAATATAAATCTTATTGTTTTATTTGTTTACTAACTCATATTTGAATTTGCTGAAAAACCGCTGCCTTAGGGATAAGGGACTGCAATCCATAAGGCCTCGGGTCCGTTCCCGGACCGGGCAAATTTTTTTTTACCATAATTTTAATTCCAAATAAATAGCAAAATCCGTATTAAATAGCAAGCCTATTTTTGGCGTCATATATATTTCAAAACAAACATGCTAAGATATTTCTAAATACATTTATATCTATACTAATATTATAAAGCTGAAGAGTTTGTTTGTTTGTTTGTTTGTTTGAACGCGCTAATCTCAGGAACTACTGGTCCGATTTGAAAAACTCTTTCAGTATTAGATACGAGCGAAATACGTGTAAGGAGTTTTCATTGTAGATTTTTAAGTAGTTATTATGTAAGAAAATGTCTGCTTAAGTTTTTTTTTAAGTTAGTAGAAGCCTTTCGCTCTCAACTCTCTTTTATTATTATGCTTTCCCTTCCAAGTTTCGCTGCGGCACATTGGTGTTTCTTTGAAGAGAGATGAGGCAGAAACTGACGCGAAAAATAAATAAAAAGCCGTGTGGTGTCATGGGACACCCGATAGGAACGAAGTTGTGACGATCGAGTAAAACTGATTCGACACAATTTTAATTACAACGCCATCTATGAAAGCGGCTATTACCTACTTATTTTTCAATTGGTTTCTAATTAAAACAATTTATACATTGGTAAAATCTCCTAGAGAAATGATTTCCTATCTATTCCATAGATGGCGCTGAATGACTGACAAGTGACAATTCAAAATAAATACTGAGATGAAAAGTAACGATTTCCTATCTATTCGATAGATGGCGCTGAATGACTGACATAAAAAGTGTCGTTACAACTTTTCGTGACATTTTTTTCCGTCTAGCCCCCTTTCACAACGCGCGATAAGGAACTTCGTTCCAAAAACCATCTTTGAAGTGGTTTGTATATGGTATCCAAATTTGAGTTTGAGTTTTTAAGCGTACTCAAATCAACCTAACATTTCTATATACATAGATTAAAGACTTCAGATTTGGCTTAAATATTGTGTATACTTGGTTAAAGAATAATCTTCTAACATTAAATACTGACAAGACTAAATATATTCAAACAAGCACACAACACAAGCGCAAACATCAGTACGCTGTAACTAACACTGCCATATACGCACACCAATGCCATATACGCAACCTCATGGGGTTGAGCTCTAAAAACTTTTATACTGGCTCTAGAAAAAGCTCAAAGAGCGATTGTAAAAGTAGCCACCTCTCGACTTAAAGTTTATTTATTCAAATAGATTATTTTCATTTAGGTCCATTTGTATATCATAGATTAAATAGAGAGCTAAGTATTAATAAATTAATTATATCAGCTGTAAAAACACATTACATAATTATTTACAAATTTTGTCGTTCGAACAAACTGAGCAGTTACTCGAAATATGTAAATAAAAAATTATCTGAACGGTCTTAGTACATTATTTTTGACCCACTTAACACTAATGTTGCTAGTTGCTGATGTAGGCTATTAGAATGTTATAATTAAATCGTAGTTAAGTAGATTTATATTGATAAAATAGTCTGTAAGCACTTCTTCGCCCAAAACACAGGTTCAACTTAGTTCGGGCAAAGAAACGACAAAGGTATTTTATTTATAAATTAAAGAACCATTTATTATAAATTATTGTACTCTTTATCTAAATAAATATTATTATTATTACTCAGATTACTGCAATAGTAATCGACGACGGGATGGCGTAGTGTTTTGTGAAACGGACTGCTATTCCAAAGTTCGCGGGTTGGATTCCCGTTTACGTCAAACATTTGTGTGCATGAACATTCATTGTTTGATTTGGTCTGGGTGTTTTTATGTATACTATGTATGTATTTACAAAAAAGTATATATGTATTTATATCAGTTGTCAGTGCTATAGTACAAGCTTTGCTTAGTTTGGGACTAGATCGCGTTGTGAGAATGTGGTACAATATTATTATTATTATATTATATAGTTACCTCAGGATCTTTATCATCATCAGCCTATCGCAGTCCACTGCTAGACAAAGGCCTCTCCCATTGCACGCCACTTCGATCGATTTTCGGCTTCTCGCGTCCAACTCCTGCCAAACATCTTGCGCAAATCCACCTGGCATGTGGGCGTCCTACACTACGTTTGCCTAGTTTTCTGAACACTGTTTAATATATCTTCTTTCTTTGATTCTCTCTCTAGTGCTAGTTTTGTAAAGATTATCAAAGCCTTATTGCACTGCCTCAATTTTACTAGTTGTTCTAAACTTCGCTTCGGTACTATATAGAACAATCCAATCTAAATATATAGAACTCTGGAACAGTTGTTATTTCTCACCGAATTCCCACGCGGATCTTATGAAAGCAAAATCTTTTGTTCAAATAATATTAATGTAACTTCCTGTATTCTGTTATCTTGGTAGCGTACCTACTTATTGTTATCTAAATTATATCGAGATGTTTCAATAAATAACAAAATCAGTGAAATATCTACCAAAATAGGTATAGCCAGCCAGACATCAGCTATTTCCAGGAATTCGAGTTGCTGTTTTCGCTTCACCATCCATCCTAATATAATAATAATTTATTCCATAAACAGTGTTTTTGCACAGTACATGGTTTTACAACTATTGCTGTGGGACACATTTAAATTGGGGCATCTGTGCCTGGACTAGATTAGAAATCTGTATCCCAGACATCAGCGCTCTTCCCTGATTACATCACCTAACTTTACCTATACCATTTATTACAACAAAAGTTTTACACCAGTTTTAAAAAATAAAAAATAAACTCTAATATCAGATTACTATACAAATATCACTGCAAATCGAAGCTCAAGAAATCGTATTATTTGTCCTCTCTGTGAGTGGAGTGAAGATGTGAAAGTGTGAGTAGAGTAGTTTTCAGTTTTTTCATACGATAATTTAAGTATAAATGCGAATATTTTATTCTGGCACTGTTTTTTATTAAGGTTGTATAATGTTAAAATGTTATTAATATTGGCATATAGATAAGGGCCAAGAAAACAAAAATATTTCCTTTAATAGACATGTTTAAAGAGAGGTCGAATAAGATTTGGAATGGTTTGTCGTCTTTTAGTTTTAGTCCAGCTTATGGGATCCAGTAAAAAATCCTATGTGCAAAGTGGTTGATAGTTTTAGGTTTGCTCGTATTGCCCCATGAGTGAGTTCCAATATACATTTTATTTTCGTTAGGTGATACACAAATATATTAAATTAAAATTTTATTTTGCAATTTCACAATGATGTATTAAATCAAATAAAATCGCACTCTCTTTTAGCAAAGTTTTTAAACCTTACCACAACATCATCATAAATTAATTTAAGTGCATACATATGTAGGTACGTTAGAGCGCTGGGCAGAACACGCAAATTTCTGCGATGCCGTTACTAGCTCGCTGCATTTAGTTTATTTTATGTAAAAACTTCTTCATAAAATTAGATATCTATGCCAACATCAACTGAAGTAAGAAGTAAGTTTGGTTGCGCTACGTGCCAATCTCAGGAACTACTGGTTCCAATTGGAAAAATTGAAAAATAGAACGAAGCACTTAGACGAAATACAGCTATCTCTAAGAACCTCCATAAACTTAGTGAAGAAATCTATCTATCAAGGTAAACACAGATGTAACATAAAGTAATACAACACAAATTGGCAAATCAATTACAGCAATTGAATGATGGTGCATGGAAATACGAGACATAATTGGCTGCGCGTTTGAAATTTTAATATTACATACGGATTAAACATGAAGCTTTATTGCCTGTTATTAATATCAGAGATAGCCTGTCAGTCAAATTTCAACCTTAACATATAAAGTTAGTGTTTTGTTAGCTTGTCTTATTTTTAACATACCTAAATGAAAGGTATGTCGGCTCCGCCCGCGTGTATGTTGGGAATCGCGGTAAAAAAAAGCCTGTCGTTACTTTAATATCACACATCTCCTTGACAAATTTGCGATTAGTAAGGTCAAATTTGATCGAAATCGGTTCAGCGGTTATAGATGTTACCGTGTAGTGTAGTGACGGATTAAGAATACGGAATGTCACTACCCCAATTCATCCCGTGGGTGTCGTAAGAGCCGACTAAGGGCGCAAAACAACGCAGGTCACCAGCACTGCAAAAAACTTGATACAATCCCTATACCAACCCGTCTGGCCAGCGTAGTATAGTAGGCCAAAACCTCCTTTCTAAGGAGAGGCCTATGTCCAGCAGTGGACTATTAAAGGCTGTTGATGATGTGATGTGATATGTTACCGGAGGACAATTCGATCGATTTCTGGGGGCGGAGTTTTGTCTCTTGATATGTCTATGTCAACTATCATCAGTTGACCTGCTCTCTCGTTTTTCCCTAATACCATAAAAGATGGTGCAAACACAATTATAATACTTTTAAGTGTTAAGATAGTAAACTCAGTATCGATTGCGACTTGTTTATTATAAAAAGGAAATAATACATGGCAAAACTTACATGGTACCATTTTCGCGACACATAGACAAGAAGGAAGTGAACATAGAGTATACAATATAGAACTACAGAGTAATCTACCACAGATTAGTTATTGTGTTTCTCAACATTAAGACTTCTAGAAATTTTTCGACTTCTAAAGTTATCTATCTGCTAAAACATTTATGGAAGATTGGGCAAACGAGCAGACGGGTCATCTGATGGAAAGCGAATACCGCCGTATATGAACCCCTGCATTTGAGGAAGGAGTACGCTCTTTTCTTGAAGGTTTAGATTCACAGTAATTTATTTAAATAATATATCTTTCATTTGTTTCAGATCGCGAGTGTCCTGAACTCCCTAACCCTGAAATCGGAACCGTTTTATTAACTGGAAGACTTTTTGGAGATAAGTAAGTAACCTGCGTATTAAGATTATTTGGAACTGTATTTATTTATTAATTTTTGAGACCCCGACACTGGATATACAGTTGTATTCATTTAAATTAGTCGAGTCACCATTGTGTCAATGCTCAACACCTAACTCTCACTATGAACAGTCTGCTCATCATATCCTCTGGGAATGTAGTCTTTGGTATAATGAACGTAATATAATGCTGAATAGCTTGCAGGTGACATCTGGTGCGGTATACTATGGGGATCTTGTGTCAACTAGGGTGAATTTCCGTGCGTTTGGGCGATTCTGCCATACATATTATAGAAATCAAATATAGCTCACGTAGGACCCGTAATATTTTCGTGGTGCTTCCCTGTTTAAAAGGGTGTATACCTATTTTACTTCATTTTGTCTCCCGCTTTGCTAAGGAGGGAAGTAGATTTACTGTATTTCCAACTCCTCCAATTTTCTTCTGATTAATTTCGTTGCGGGTTCCAAGACAGTTTAATTTCTTCCTGGGACTTCCCAAATGTCATAACTCGGTGTGTTCGTGGGTCACTGCTGTGGATTCTGGTGTACAGGAGTTACAGTGGTGGGCGTGTGGGTGGGATTAGTCCCAATCACTGGATATAAATAGTATCACAGAATATAATGACCATGAATAATGCCATTTTCTTCCTCAGTTACAGAACAGTACAGTTAATTGTAAAGAAATAGACAGGACGCTTAATCAATTATGTATTTATAAGTGGAAATTTTGTTAGTGGAAATCTCGGGGCTTTATTGTCTACATAACGTACCATAACTACACTAGCTATGGCTCGCTTGATTATTTCTAATTTCGTGTGTTTTACTTTTGAAATTGGCGAACTTTCATGCAACCGTTTAACCTTATTTTACCTTCTTATGAATGAAATTTCTAAAAATCATTTCTTAGTGCGTGCTTACAACAAACAGCTGCCAAAATTTCAAGTTTGTAGCCGCAGCGGTTTGGGCTCTTCATTGATAAATCAATTAGCCAGGGCAAGTAATTTTATATGCATAGGATCATGCTGATCACATCAGGAATAGTATTAGTTGATAATTACTGACCTAACCTAGAGGTGGCGGGTTTGATCATCTGGTGTCACTAAAGTGGTAGGAGGCTTTTTTTTTCTTGACGGAGTGGAAAATTCCTTCGGATCTCCGGCTCCTTGGGGATATAGGAGCCAGGAGTATGTGGTGTTTCCACTAAAAACCACTCCGACGGCCAGCCTTAGGCGCCCTGCTCTGGGAAGAATCCGGGCCATGTGATTTCAGGTCCCCCCAGATCGACGACGCACCTAACAAGGCCCCATCTCAGAGAAAGCCAGTGGCTTCTCCCTGCCTATCGGCCTAAATAGGAAGCTAGCATGCCTTGAACCCGACTTTATAAGATTGGCAAATCATGAGTACATTGAAAAGGATAGATATTAAGGAAGGGCAATAGAAAGGTTATAGTTTATGCGGATTGATCGAAAACTGTCTGTAACTTATTATTATTATTATGTCAGTATGGTGACAGTTTAAGAATACAGAGTGTCACCACCCGTATTCATCCCGTGGATGTTGTAAGAGCTGACTATAGGAACTGTGAAGGAACGGGTGTCATGTCCTTCCAACACAAAGGGAGGGTCCGACCAGGCGAGGCGATCATGCCTGGCGGGCCGCGGCCCCACGGTTGATGTTGGGAAATTGTATATATGCTAATCGGCGAGGGAATTCTTTATATCGCGATACAGGATTAGCAATTCTTATTTTAGTAGGTACTCCGTAGTTCGGTGTGTCTTCATTAGATGGCGTTGTAGTATGTTTCTGTTTTTTGTATGAGGGAGACGCCACAGAGCAAACTACGCAGGACATCAGTACTGCCAACAGAAGGTAAACTTGACATGGTAGGCCAAAATCTCCGTTCTAAGGCAAGGCCTATGTCTAGCAGTGGTCTATTAAAGGCTGTTGACAATAATGATGTAAAGTTATTTTTTGAGCAGGGCTGGGTAGCATACCTGTTACTCGAACTTATTGTTGCCGGAATATCCAGGAACTAACATAATTATGTTAAAAATCTATTTTCAGAGCGAGATATTCTTGTCCACATGGGTACCACGTGGTTGGTCTCCAAAACAGAAGCTGCCAGGCAGATGGCAAGTGGGCTGGACAACCTCCAGCTTGCAAGGAAAATAGTAAGTTGGCTTTTTACTCGTATTTAGGCACGGAAGCACGGAATGATAGTTATAAAAATGTTGAACTCCGTGTTGTCTCTACCCTCGCATTAAAACCTTAAATAATCTTAGGCAATAGTAAGCAGCATTTTTCACAAATCTCAAACAAATTATTATTGATAGATGTGTCAAGAAACGGATGTTATACCTCTCCAATGCAAAGAAAAGATCCAGCAAGTAGGCAACGTTATGATGCCTGGTGGACCGTGGCCTAATGGTTGTTATTGGAAAATCCTATAAATATTGCGATGTATGATCAGTACGAAGTACTCCGCAGTTCGACGTGTCTTCGTATGACATAGTATGTAGATATCGCCACCGATGTATACTTAGAAAAATTGTGTTCCTAAGGATATAATCAGGTTTCGGCTTAGTGTATCTGCCTGCACCTGCCTACCTACACCGGTATTTGAAATTTCAAGTCCTTTGCACTTCACACTAGATATCATCCCACATTAATGACTTATCTTCTCTATAATCGCCATATTTTGAATTAAACCACAGATCAAATAACAGGACCTCATCTCTAAAAAATATCATTTCTTTTGTCACTGACCAAAAACCATCAATTTCCAGTATACTGCCTCCATCCCCCCACGATCAAGCATGCGCGCCACTCAGCCCTTCCTGAACAAGGCACCTTTGACCTGGATGCAACAGTGCAGTACAATTGCCACACTGGCTACGTCACGAACGGGTTCCCTCGAGCCAAATGTTTGGCTATAGATGGCCAGGCGTCTTGGTATGGCCCTGATATTAGTTGCGAGCGTAAGTATTATTCTCGTCTAAGTCACTTACATGTTGGAAATATTTAAGAGGTCCTTTCTGCATTTATCCAAATATCTTAAGAACAGTCCTTAAAATATTAATTGAAAGATTGAAGGATTTGTTATTTCTGTATCATTTATTATTTTTTGTAATAAAATTTTGGATCGAATTTCATAACTTTATCCAAAAAAGCAGAATTACCTTATAAAACAGACTAATTAGTAAAAAAAATCGCCGAAAAAGCAGAACATTTTTACTTTAAATATAAGTGTCGCACTAAGAATCATTTTATCGATTTTAACTATTATAAAAAGTTTTTTAACAAATGTTCTATTCTTCTTTGGTAATTATTTTGCCACTATCCACAGCCCGATCCTGTGGCGAGCCAGGAGACGTCCCACACGGTTGGGTTACGGCCGACTGCCACACTTTTGGCTGCAGAGCTGTGTTCCAATGTGGGCAGGGTTTCGAGCTTGTTGGCAAGGCAGAACGCTACTGCCAGGCAGATGGTGCATGGGCACCAAAAGAATTACCAACCTGTGTCCGTGAGTAGTCAACCTTGTTTTCTTAAGGTGTTTTGATGATGAGTCTTTCGAGAATAAATTTGAAACGAAAAGGTGAATAATATTCTCAAATGAAAAATATTCAATAATACTTTACATTGGTGCCCTAAAATCAAGTTTTTCCATCATAAACTCTAAAATATTACGGAAAAATGAGATTAATTAATAAGCATGTAAAAATTTAATTAGAGAACAAATTGTGTTAAATAACTATTCACGACTCTCTAGATTTATTAATTAATACGCAATAATTCATGTTGAAAAAGAAAACCCAATTTTGTATTAAGTACGACATTATTTATTGTAAGTGAGATGATTTTTTTTTTAATAGTTTCGTGAGAAAAGATTGCGTAATTTTTAAACATTCGGGTAATCTTCTTATTCAGAATACATAAAAGCGGCGTAGTTTCTGCTTGTATAAGTTGGTAAATAATTAAGGCGATAAAAAGTAATAAACATTTCTAATCATGGGTAAGACTTTTATGTTTAATAGTGGACATCCTACTGTCTAAATTAAAACAATTATTTCTTTTAAACCTTCTTTGTTTGTTACAAGTTTTCGAGTTTAACATTCTTAATTATTGTCTAAGATAAACTTACGATAGTAGAACAGTTCATTGAGATTTAGTAAAAACTAACTGCGTCTTGCGGTTCAAGATATATTTTAATTCCTGGCTCTTCCCACGGGAACAGTAAATTTGTTTGGGATAGAAAGAAGCCAATGTATTAAGCCATCATTTAATCAAAATTGGTCCAGCTATGACAGTGTGAAGAACTAACAAACATACTCCATATATTAGTGTGATTTCGTCTGTGACTTTTAGAAAATTATCAAAGTTTTTTTCCAAGACTCATCATCAAGATTCGTTATTGATTTTTAAATTTTTTCCGCGTGTGGTCTTGCTTCGTGACAATGTAGTTGCCGATTTCAGTGTTGTCCCTCATTTGGAATGTTGCATGGTCCGGTCTCAAGTCTTATATTATCGAAATAGTTCGCATGACGCTTTAAATAATGATTATCATGGCTATCATCGGAGCAATATCATTGTCATGACGCAAAATAATGGAAATCCCACTTTTTTAATTCATTTTTTTTTTTGTATATCTGTGTGTTTGGAATTGGTATTAATGTTAAGCTTGAATTTTCTTTTACTGGGATTATGAGATAATATTTGGAGAAAGATTTAAAATTCATAGATTTTTTTTCTAAAATTGTAGGGTTTTGGTCAAGTTTTTGCCAAAAGTGGGAATTCCTCTGAAATTTGCCAAAGATGGATTTTTCTGATTGTTTTTTCTCCTTTTAATGCTGCTTAGAAGGAGATGCCGGGACCGTTTGAGCATCCATTACATTACGTAGTATATTAAAGTAATGTTCTATAGAAACGTTGTCGTCTTCAAATTCTATGAAGCTATCGTTTTCTGCAACTTTAAAAGTTGTGTTTTCTGTGGCCATGATAAAAATTGTCGTTACTGCCTATCTGACTATTAGTTGATATAGCAATGTTAGTAGTATCGATGGTTATTGTAAATTTCTATCTTTAAATGCTGTAGTGAAATAAATTCAAGAAAATATACTATATTGTTTTATTTTTTCGCATGTTTCTGCACGTTTCTTATTTATGATTATTAAAAATTTTGGTAATACCGCCATCTGTGTTTTTATCGGGGTATCGTTAAAGCGACGCGTGTCGCTATCTAGTGGTAACGCAGGTGCAGTGCCCACCGCCGGAGGCGCCGCGCCACGGCAAGGCTGTTTACACATCGTGCGCCTACAATTCCGTCGTCTCGTATGAATGCAAGTACGGGTATCGTCTTGTGGGTGATGCGACGAGGCGCTGTGGAGCAGACAAGAAATGGTCCGGCTTGCAACCTATGTGCAAAGGTGAATATTCCTCTAAGTTTTTAAACAAGGAACGATTTATAACTTCTGAAATTGGAGCTACTGTGATTATTATTGTCTTAATAATAAAGATTTAAAAAGTAAAAGAGTCAAATAATATCGTCAGTTTTTAGAGATACAAACTTGCTAAATTTCAGATGAAGTACTCGTTTATTTGCCAGTTTACGTATCTAATGGAATAACTAGCCATCTTTAAATTGATAACTTTCCAGAAATCAACTGCGGCCATCCGGGCCAGTTATGGAATGGTTGGCTTGAGAACATATCTTCTGGGACTGGACTAGGAGCTTCCATTATCTTCAGATGCCAGGATGGGATGAAGATGGAGGGCAACGGTTCTGCCATATGTCAGAGTGATGGCTCCTGGAGTCATCCGCTACCCATGTGTTTGGGTTTGTATGCATTATATTGTAGTATATGAAGTATAACTCAGTAGGAGTAATGTCATTAAACGGAAGTAACAACGGAAGGAACAATTCAAAGCTTAGTGAGGCTCAGCTTTAAATAATAGTTAATATGTATTTTTTTTATTATTCTCGTAGCCGGGAATTTGACAAAATAAAAGTAGGCGGTTAATTACTAAAATTAGCACTGTATTTATAAACACACACTTCTACAAACAATAACTTAACCAAATAACTCGTTAGTCCCACTATAAAATCGCTTTGAAATTAATCCGCTGTCTAGGAAAACAATACTGTCTTGTTCATCCACCACGCTCCGATTATATAAGGCCACCAAAATTACTAGAATAATAACGAGGATCCAAGAGAACGTTCCAGGTAGACTCAAGTATATTTAGAAATCTAGAATTGTATTATTCCTTCCGATAATCATAGTGTTGATAGCGCAGCAAGTATCGGAATTATTTCAACGCGTAGTGTTCGTTGTGCCTAACTTGATACTAGGTGGCGCTGTCTTTCAGTTCCACACGAATCTCAATTGTTCACGAACTAACTACACAATACAAGAACCATTTACCTAGTCCTGTGGCGCAACAATATTTTGAAAACCCTTCTAAGATTTTGAACAGTTTACGTTATTTGCGAGATTTATTAGATAATTCTTATATATGACTATGCTTTATTTCTATGTTATAACTTTTTTCGGTTGCTCATTTTATTTACAAACTAAATATTAATCTCTTAAAAGATCAATTGTTTAATAACCTATCTACTAAAAATTTATGTAATATTTAAATAAACAGAAGACATAGGCATCTCTTTAAATAGTCTTAATTACATGCTTTTCTTTTCCTCTAGCTCCTTGTGTGGTGCCACATGTCTCCCAGGGCCGGGTGGTTCTGGTAGAGAACAAAACTAGTGACAACAGCTCCAATGAGGGGAATACTCAGATAGTTGGCAGTTCCACTATGGTGCAACACGGTATGAGGGATATATTACATAGATAGTAGCGACATCTCTGAATCAAGGTAGAAGCTATTAAAAGCTAGTAGTAGGCCCTATATCTTACAATCATGGCAGCTCATGTGTTTGCAGCCTCTAATTTCTAGAAACATTGTATCATTCGAATTCCTGTTGTGTAGTGCTAATAAATTTATTATATTTATGAAACGAATAAAAATAAGGAAAAATCTGTAAACATATGAGTATTTCTATGAGGTTTTAATTTCATTTATAAAAGCGTTGTAAGTTTTTATAAAAATATTATTTTTATAATTCTAGTACAGACAATAAGATTAATAAAAAGGTCAATAAGAATATTACTGACGTGTTACACGTTACACCATATTGTTCAACGCGAATATTCACCATGATTAGCTGGAGTGTTATTCTCTTGGAGAGCTTAAAGTTGTCTCATTCTTCTTGATCATGCAAGAAATCGATAGCTAAGTCCCAATTAATCATGTTACAGGAGACATAATAATCGTGGATTGCGAGAAGAACTATGAGTTTCCATCCAACAACGCTGCTGTTACGTGCAACAACGGTACATGGACTCAAATTCCGAGATGTCAACCTGCCAGGTAAATGATATAGATTTAATAAAATATCTTTATCATCTTCCTACCCATGTCTGGTTTCTCTTGAGGTTTACCTGACGTCGACACTCCTTGGCAATAAATTCGTTTTCTGATGACACTAAGAAAAAAGATTAGTTGGGGTAAAAGAAACGGATACTGCTAGGGAGTGGAGAAAGATAGGATAAAGAATGCAATAACTGTTGAGCAACTGGCCCTGGTTTTTTTTATAATACGCCTACTGACGTAAACCCTTAGAGAAATTCAATTGTATTCTTCTTCTTCTTATCGTGTCGATGGCAAAGCTTTAGACGGTTTTGGTTCAGAGCTCGGCGACACGAAGGGCATTTAGTTTTACTTGTTATTAAGTCGTCAAGCGTACACGATTCTCAGCTCGCGAGGCGCGTTAGCTAATGGCCCATTGTCTGAGGATACACGTCGCAGGAGCATTGATTTAAACTTGGGTCGACAAAACAACAACCTGTTTAAGTTTTGCCTACATACTAAAACGTTTTTTTTCACGTTAACATAATTGCAAAAAAAATATTGTCACAGGTGTAAGAAGATGCCGAAATTTCCCCGTAATGGTATGGTGATAGCTCCAAAGACAGAACATGGTATGAAGGCCCGGTTTCGTTGCAAAGATGGTTTTGAGCTTAAAGGGAATGCAATCGTTGTCTGCTCTTTTGGCGTATGGAGTGGAGACACGCCTAAGTGCGAAGAAGGTAGGTTCTTGTGGACTTATATAGAAATTAATTTTAAACAGTAATCGTGAGTTTCTTTACCAGATTTTTTTCTCACAAGGATCTCACTCCATATAGGCAAATACGATATTATCTGTTATAAATATTTTATGCAGTTAACTGTTGCTGTTAAATGTATTTAAAAAGTAGTGATTAATTGTTTGCCAATTTCCTGAATAAAAAGCATTGAATTTGAATCGCAAATATTTGTTTTAAAGACAAAAATTAATTTAAATTTATTTTCAGTGTTCTGCCCATTCCCTGGATACATAGAAAATGGAAAAGTTTTGCTCGTGGGTAATATGGGCTTATACGACTATCGGCCATATGTCAAGAAGGTAATTGTTATACTCAAGAAGAAATTATGGTTACATAAGTTGAAACGACTATCTCTTAAGAAATAACAGTTTTTTTTTATTACTTAATTTTGATTTTGATAATAGGAACAAAAAAGATTTCTCGCATTAAGTTTACCACCATTCATTGGTATTTTTATAGCACCTTAATTTCATCTCAATCTGAGGCCTCAGCAGGACCTACAGAAAGAACCATTTAAAATTGCACAATTATGAAATACTTATCAATGTTAAGTAAGTGTTAGCTGCTTCGATAACAAAAAAAACTTCCAAATAAATACAAAAGCCATGTCACCGAAAGCAAACAATATATTGTATTGAATAATAAAAACATATTTCTGCAGGTAGTCAACAATAAACAAATAATGTACGAGTGTGAGAAAGGCTATGTTCTATCGGAAGGTCCACCCGGTGCCACTTGCGTTGGAGGTCACTGGAGCCCAAGAGAACTACCCAAGTAAGTTGTATCATAACTCGACACATGACAAGTCCTTAAATTAAAAATCTCCAAATAATACCTGTATTTACACAGTAGAGGAGCCAAAGATCGTAAAGAAGTTAATACACGAACACTAACGGGCTCTGCGATGGAATTTACTGTAGAAGAAACATTCAAAATGTTTTCATAGCAGTTTTTTAAACTATAACTACTACACTTTTGCCCCGACTTTTCAGATGCACACTTTACCAGCATCCAAGAATCCGATGGTCACGCAGACGACGTTCCATCCCAGAACCAGAAATTCGTCATCGGAGATCAACTTATCTCAGACAGCATTATAACAATGTCCGAAGTCAAACCGATCCTACTCAGCAGTACGTAGATCAACTATATGAAAAATATAATCATGCCACTTCAAAACCCACCCTAAGACATGCAAACTTCAAGATCATGAAGAAATTTGACTTTGAAGATGAAACAGTTCCCGAGGCTTCGATAGAAAGTCATGACGAGAACTTGCCGACTGCTGTGTACACTATTTATAACGTACATGGTGAACCTATAGGTCACAGACTGTATTCTTATCAGCCTGTGTACGAGCCTGAAGACGAAGAAATAATTCATCATTCAGAAGAAACATCTGAATACGAAGATTCTGGTGAAGAAGGTGACGAATTATCCCACGCAACCGTTCTTAAAGGTGGTTTGTTTGATGATAACAACCTTGGCATAGATAGCAACGCTGAAAATATTAATAAACTCAAACATGAATACTTTGAGAAGTATATTGATAAACGTCGCAAAAGATATTTAAATAAAAATTCTAATGAAAGCAAAACAGAGTTTGATTTAGAATTAGAAGAAGATGGAATCAAATCTGATTTGATGACAACGAGTGCTACTGAAGTTTCTTCTAAAGTTAGACCAAAGCGTGGTATTCATATTGAAGAGTTTGACACAAATAATTGGACTCTAAGGCCAACGGCACCAGATTCAGAATCAACTAATCATATAAATACAAATCTATTAAAAGTAGTTCCTTTGTTTAAAAATGTCGATAAAAGTGCAGACAACATGACTGTTATTCCATTAAAACAAAGTTTTGAAACAGAAAATTATAAAGATAACGCTAAAGAGATTGCAGTGATGCCATTACAATATAATAAAACGAATTCGACTGAAGTTGATAATATATTGGACAAACGTGACAAGAGAACGAGTAGAAAAACTGATAGACTGAATCAAACAACAGCTACTATTCCTAAAACGTAAGTATGGATTAATACTTTCTGGCTAAAATAATCTATGATAAAAATATAAAGGTGAATTATAGAGAGAATTCGGAAATGCGAGCTTACGTGCTTGTATTCACCCGTTTCCAATTATATTAATAACATGTGCTTTTCAGTGGTACAGAGGGTAAAGGAGGGAGAACCCGACATCAGGCCCCTTTGGGCGACTCAACAGATACTAAAGATGTAGCTGAAGGTGGGAGTGCACAAAACACCACCGAGAAAGCAAGCAAGAAAGGACGCCCCAAAAGTCCTTGCGAGCCTATCGTGAGCGAACCTTACGTCAATATTGAAATTGTAAAATATGGACGTGATCCCAACAACACTTTTAGTTCAGGTAATTTGAAGATACAATTTTGTAAGAGATTTATATACCAGTCATACCATGTTTCAGACACCAGTCTTAGTCAATGAAAAGGCCCTCCCTCCGAACATAAGATAGAAAGAGCTGAAACTCGGCAGTCACCAATGAACTGAGTATTAACCTTCCGGCCGTAATAACCCGGCTTTATGATTTATGAAATAGAACACTGTTTATATATGTTTTGTTGCGTAATCAGTTTTTAATCTCGTAACAATTAACCCAGTGTAGTTTACTACATATGGGAGATACGTAGTAAACTACACTGGGTTATGTATGGTAATGCGGACGCAATTCCGAAACAGAAACAGAAAACATGTCAGTAGCTCCAATAATAGTTTTGTGACAATATAATTTAAAATTTAAAGCCAATAGCAGACTTTAGACAGATCTTTTACAAGTTGAGTTTTTTATATTTTTCAGGTACTATAGTCCGAGTAGCTTGTGGAAAAGGATACGGATTGAACCTAGATACAAACGCAACAGCCAAATGCGTACGAGGCAGATGGAAGCCAGAGAAGCCTAACTGTGAAATATGTGAGTACATAACTGCTTTATTAAAATATGACATATTAAGTGTTAAGCAAACAGTTAAGAAACTACACTAAGTTTCAAATACGAACTTATGGGTTTTGTTTTCTCGTAATATTAATAATAATAATCATTTATTTAGATAAAGAGTACAATAATTTTTAATAAATGGTTCTCTAATTTATAAATGAAACACTGATGGCAAACAAATAACACTGTTGTACAGTTGTTGTTTATATGTATGTCCGAACTAGGTTGAACCTGTGTCTCGGGCGAAGAATAATAATAATATTCTACCACATACACACAACGCCATCTAGTCCCAAACTAAGCAGAGCTTGTACTATGGGTACTAGACAACTGATATAAATACATATATCCTTTTTTTTTGTAAATACATACATATTATACATAGAAACACCCAGACCAAATCAAACATCTAATGTTTGAGCGGGCACCGAACCCGCGACCTTTGTAATAGCAGTCCGTTACACAAACCACTACGCCATCCGGTCGTCAGAAGGCCTTACAAACTATTTTATCAATATAAATTTATTTAACTACCATTTAATTTTAACATTCTAACAGCCTACATAAGCAACTAGCAACATTAGTGATAAGTGGGTCAAAAATAATGTACTAAGACCGTTCAGATAATTTTTTATTTACATATTTCGAGTAACTGCTCAGTTTGTTCGAACGACAAAATTTGTAAATAATTATGTAATATGTTTTTACAGCTGACATAATTTAATTTATAAATATAATATTCAAGTATTGTTATAGAATTTAAGTATGCATCTTTGCGGGCATTGATATGAAAGGAATTAGGTATGTAATCTTGAATGCCTAATAATCCAACCTGGTTGCACTAGGAATAGCCTTGAAAGATATTGGGATAAGGAATAAAAGAGACCTGGCAGTCTTGGGAAATAGGACTGAAACTACAGTTGCTTGAAGAGGTTGTAACGTACCTGTTCTTCCTGTTATTGGAGTCGCCACTAGGCCACTAAACTTCTACTCCCCTTTAGTTCGAAGAGAGGCAAAAGAGCGGCAACACGGACGTTTGCCCGTATAACATAAAAGACTTAAAATAAGTATTTTTGATTCTACTCATTAATTATCCCATCATCATCATGATAAAAAGAAAATCTAAAATAGATGGTTGCTGGACAGATGACCTAATGACAAATTAATCTGTTTAACTTAGTGCCCTGTCACGTGCCTCCGACGGAGTACGGTATTTACACGATGTCAGCTGATCCTGGACATCCGATGACGGCTAGCCAAGTGTTAGGATCTAATACTCAGGATGAGAAAGAGCTGAATGAGACTGATCCGGTACCTAACGGTCAGGTGGTGCACTTTTCATGCGAATATGGGTGAGTTTATGTATATAATATATAATGTATATAATATATTGTTTATAGAAGCACTTTCAAGATGCAGGTAAGACTTAAAAGCAGCCCTTACCTACACAGTTAAGTAAAAGGAAGAAAAAATTTAAAACTTGTTTGTCAAACCAACTATGCCAACATACTCGTACACGGACAAATCTAAAAAAGTACCATCGATCAGAAACTGAAATCGCAATAAAAAATTTGCTTACCAAGCTACTATTTAGGCGGATACCAACAAAACAGTCAAGTACTGCCGCCATGACGAAGTGATAAGTAACGGTCTGGTTTAGACTACTTAAGTCTATTTCATATACATACTTCAAATCTCCGACAGAAAACCAAATAAAACATTTCTAAACAAATGCTTAAATTACAACTTACCCGAATATTAATTTTCAGACTGTATTCTTTCAGATTTATATCTTACTGAATTAAATTTAAAATTAGTCTTTTGACTAAGTATAGTACATTGAGATGCAACTATTAATTTATCATCTTTTCAGGTACAACGTCCAGGGGCCAACTAACTTACGCTGTTGGCTTGGAGAATGGGCGGTGACCAGTATGCCTGAGTGTGTTGCAGGTAAAAAAACATTCAAATCAGTCAAAATTTTTAAATGGTCTATTCAAACTTTGGCCCTATATTCGTTTTGAAATTACAGAAACACATTTTGGGCATAGTTTTAGACATGTTTACTATTCAATGGGTTTGCTTATCAATAATGCAAAAATTCAAAAAATTAGACCTTATTGAAAAGGAAAATCGGAAATAGAACTCTTTACAATGACAGTTAAAGTTATAATGATCAATAAAGCAAAACTATATACAAAATGGTCGAATTCTGTAGAACGGATTGTCGTCTGCGGTATCTCCGGACCGATACAACCATCAAGAGAAGACCGTACTCCTTCCTAAAAGTCCGGCAACGCGTTTGTGACTCCTGAGTTGCTTACGTTCATGGGCGGTGATGGTCACTTTCAGTAAGGTGACCCTCTGCTCGTCTGCCCCCTCTAACATAATAGAGAAAAGAAAATACATTATTAGTCTTCAATAGTCCACTGCTCTCTCCAAGCCAAGCCTCTCCTTAGAAAAGAGGTTGTGGCCTACCATGCCACGCTGGCCAGACGTTGATATAGGGTTTGTGTTAAGTCTTCCTTCTCTTTGCAGTGTTTTCATCCTGCATAGTTTCTTCCCTTAATCGTCTTCTAGGAGTGATGACACTCCGTATTCTTAATCCGTCACCACACGAACAGGGCAGGACATAAATTCAGGTGTAATTGTTTCTTCAGACAAGATGCAAATTACTTTTCAATATTATTGTACATCTGTACTTATGAACATAAACAACAAAGGGGTTGGTTTATTAAATAAATACATTTACTTCAACAGACTGATCTTAATAAGTATTTTATTTCTCTTTTCTAATACTCTAAAATTTTTGACCAGCGCCCTGCGAACTTCCTCAACTAAACGGCGCGACTTACGAGGCGGGTTACCGAGCAGGCCTTACGGTAGCACACGCTTCATCTGTGAACATAGCCTGTGAGCCTGGCAGGACCCCACCAGCTACACTCAACTGCCATCTTGGAAGACTGCAGCCTACCGTGCATGACTTCTGCAGGCCGCTAGGTAAGTTGACGGGCACTGTTGAATACGTGTGTGGGTCTTATGCTCCTAATGCAAGATCAAGACCAAGGACGGTGAATGAGGGTAGTCGGGGAATCAGTAATTAAAAAACAAATTTACATTTTTGGGGGGTTATTTCACCGTCCTCGTAACAAAATGTTCACCCAAGTATAGTCAAATTAAAAGGACCAAATATTCTATATAACCCCGCAGAATTGACTACCACAACAATTAAAATAATTTTTTTATCAAATTTTTAATCCTATTCATCCCGTGGATGTCGTAAGAGCCGACTAAGCAGCAGGAAGCAACCTACGCAGGGCAACAGCACTGCAAAGAGAAGGAAAAGTTGACACAAACCCTGTACTAACCCGTTTGGCCCGCGTGGTATAGTAGGCAAAAGGGTATACTAGGGAAGAGGCCTATGTCAAGCAATGGACTAGAACAGGCTGTTGACGTGATGTGATCTAATTTTTTGGAGCAAAATGGTTCGTTTTTAAACTTCCAGCAAATTTAACTCGTCCCCGTCCAACATCGGAGTTCCAAAGCGGATCTGACATCGTCAGAGAAGACATATCAGAGCTAGAACCCGACATGGATGGCACAAAGAATTATGAATGCGGACCACCAGCGAGGTAAAATAGTATTGATGATAAATATAAAAAAGAGCTAATCATGTGTTTACAATCTTATAGTAATTCGGATAAATTATTGCGCGATTAAAGAACTGCATTCACAAAATATTTAGCCTACCTTTGCTAGATGTCGCTACAGACAAAATGCGAAGTAAAAAATTTGACATTTAAAATACACATTAAAAATTAATTACGAAATATAAAACTTTATCACTGAACAAAATGAAGGAAAAGATGAAGCGAAAAATTCTAATTTAATTAAATCAATATGATATGGTAACGGCGGGAAATACCATTCATAGCTGAAATGGCTTTTTGAAAATTGAGTTAAAGATTTTGGATAAATACTGTTTCAAAGTAATTCTAATGACTAACTTAAAATACATATCCAATCTTGCTGTAATGTTAACACGTGATTAGTTCTGGAGAAGGAAAATAAATTAAAACACAAAAATATGCTATTGAAGAGACTTAGTTTGTGAAATAAGCGTTCGTTTAATTTGACCAAATGCTTTCATTGTAGCTTCTATGTGGTTTTTTGTTTGTCTCGTTGCGTCATATTTGTAAAACGTGTAAAAATACGACTGATATTATTAAACCAGAACGGCTCGTCGTGGTTATGGATGCGTAAACGTAGTTATAAAAGATATATAAAGACAAAACATAATACAATGAAATTGTTTGTTTTCAGGGTTCCTATAAATAACAGGTAATAGATAATATAATTTAAAATATCTCATTATTAGAAATCATGAAGTATCTGAGTTCAAAATTAGGTTATGTTTAATTTCAAAATTTTATAAATTCAAATATGGCGGACGGACATGTCATTGAAACTTTTTTATGTCACTCATCCAAATCACGCTAAAGGAGCAAACATTTATTTAAATATCCAACAGTATTATTAAAAGTAAAAATGTTGGGTCCTTGCGCTTTGGAATCATTTAAGTTGTTTTTTTTATTTTATTTTTCATTTATTTTGCTATTGTGTGTGGTAAGCGAGTTTATAAAGAAAGTTGTTTTCATAAATTGAAGTAATGGCAATTAGAAATTGTTTTCCAAAACATTTATCAATAGCTATCAGTTTCTGGGAACAGCTTTCTTCATAATCGTACTCATCCAGAGGATGATTTAAAGCCGCGATAAAAAAAAGTAATGTGTTGCAAAGATATGCGTTTCTTATTTGCTGGCTGAAGACTGAAGGGAACTCAGGCGTTCAGGGATGCGAAGCCCTGGTGAGAGCCTTATAGGTTCGGACTTTTGCTTCTTTAACTCTTCACTCATCACCATAGAGCCATCACAGATGATCATCAACTTGAATTTCATGTTTCGTCTTGAATTTTTTGTGATGTCTGGTTTTGACAGCGTGGGTTGACTAAGACAGAGCATTTTTGAGAGGAAATTAAAGGTCTTGTAAGAACATATTACTTACTTCGGGTTCGTGTTGATTGCGTTGTAGCAAGTTATTCCTATAAAAGATGCAAGATTGTTGCGATATACTTATGTTTTTCTGGGATATCCAGGTAGTGGTCCTACTAAGAGTCCTTCCTCAAAGTATGAAGCGCTTTAGCGTGTCGGTGTCAATACAGTTTGGTACTATACATCATTATTGAATCATCCTCTCGGGCTGTAAAATTAGCCAAGCACCTCCAAAAAACACACATGAAAACAATTTCATTTTGAAACTTATTGTATTCCAGTTAGAAGAGTAGTGAAAGAGAGAGAGAAAAGCGAAAGAAGAGAACTTAGCAAAAAGATAACTCTGAAGCCTTTAAATATTATTTTTATAAAGTTCTTATTGAGATGATAGAAAGACAATACAAAATTAATTACTCTGTATCTTAGTCAATCCGAATACATCACAACTTTTCCTCATTTTTCAAGGGTCTCAAGATCACTCTCATGGTACAAATCCTCGGACGGCAGGGCTTAGTTGACGTTGGAAAATATACTTTAATTCTATTGTTAATAAGACGCTAATTGTATGGCCGTAATTTGGCTTCTTATGTCTTGGCCAAGCTTAAATTTTGTTGCGAATTCTTTAACCTTTTGGACTCGTAGTGCATGTAAGAAAAAATATATTTCTAGTATTTTCTTAAAGCTTAAATCCAGTTTTAAGTAGATAAAAAGTCTCTAAAGAAATTATTATCAGTTTCTGGACTTAATAGAGGGCACTAGTATCGATAATATTGTATTATTATTACCGAAAGGGAAGTATAAATAACGAAAGGTTCGGTTGAGTGCAAAAATCAGAATTGGCCTTCGTCAAATTTTGCACCTAGATTATAAATAGGATTCTTTTTGATCTACTCGTACTACTTCATTGGGATGTAGCTCTTAACCGAAAATGACTTACCGAGAGGTTCGGTTAGTCTTGACCGAAATTTAGAAGACCAATAGATGTACAAGAAAACATGTCAAATATTCTACTATTAAAAATACAGTACTGCAGTATTCTACTACCTATGCTACTAGCTAAAAACACCTTAACTGACAACCAATTTGTAAATAAAAAACTAAATTTTTTGTCTACAAGTCCACATCTACCCACAATAACGCTGATTCTCATTTGTTGGAATTAATCTTTGAAGGGTCCAGGGCACACTAATCTACCGGGATGGGGCAGAGATGAACAACTCTGTGGGGATGGAGGGCTACCCACACGGCACAGAAATTACGTTCAGATGTATTGCTTCCATTATGGGGGAGAAGACTACTTGGAAGCTGATTTGCGAGCAGGGCAGCTGGGTGGGCAAGAGTTTTAACTGTGGTAAGTTATTAATAAAAAAAGTGTAAACCAGAGTATATGCTTGCAATAGGTAAATACTTTGGAGTAAGCAAAATGAAAACTATTGGACCAATTAATGACATTATTGTCATTCTTACACTGTAGTCAACATCTGCACATAGGCGTTTTTCAATATGTGCTATAACCTTATAGGTCTAGATACTTTTGAAGTTCTATCCAGAAATAATGTCCGTTAATTAAATGTTCGGAAGCGATGCTTTAGCACAAATAGGCAGTCTCATCCGGAGTCAGCCAGCCTCACAGAAATCCCATAATCTATTCTTTTTTTTTGCTTTTTACCGAGTGAGTGAGGTTACCGGAACCAAAATCTCCTCACTCCCGGATTTGGCGACGGGGGGACTGAAAAGGCGCCAACGCATTTGTCACTCTGGAGTTGCAAGTATCACCAGGTGACGTCGGCTTGATCGCCAGCAATGTCATTAAAAAAAAATAAACTTTAATAACTCCACTTGCAGAAGAGATAGAAGCCCAGAATGAAGAGCTGATGAACAATAACAGCTGCATATTCCAGAATGAAGAACCGAACGTAGTCGCTTTCTATAACGATCTACAAATTACAGAGACTGTGGAATTTCCTGCAGGAGCAGTAATTATATCCAGGTTAGTATATACAGGTATATGTACAATGTTTAAGTATAGTAAAGGATCTGACTTTCTTGACCTGAATGTGAGTGAGTTCATTAATTACTTTGAACCCACTGGTGGATTGGTCTCATTATCATCGTCATCAGTCATCACTGCTGGACATAGGCCTCTCCCATTGCACGCCGTTTAGATCGATTTTGGGCTTCAAGGACTCGTTTTCCAAGAACCAAGCTCTGACGGGCTCCGTCGAATTAAATCCGCTAGACTTACTTAATAAATCAAATACAACTTAGCACAGTTTTCATTCTAATCTATTTATATTCATTTCTCACTTAATTATTTCATGGATATTGAGACTGTACATTTTAGATATCTAGTTTTAACTTTCCTTTCAAAAAAAATTCTGTAATTTTTCCTGTTTATACTAGATGCAGTGACATTGGCAAATATGAGATGACCGGCTCCCAGACCAGAAAATGTATCGGCGGTTCTTGGGACGGAGTAAAACCAAGCTGTTTTGGGCTGAACCAAGAAAATGATTATGCCAGTAAGTTTCTTCTAGTAAATTTTGATATCACTTTCATCATCAGCCTATCGCAGTCCACTGCTGGACATAGGCCTCTCCTATTGCACGCCACTTATTTCAATTTTGGGCTTCTCGCATTTTCTTTAAAAATAACAAAATATTTAAAAAATATATATTATTTTTTGCAGTGGAGAGGCCTCCAACCATCTTGTTCCGCCATTCGCAAGGACCAATCGCCCAGACCAATGATGGAAAACTTCTCGTGTATCCTGGCACCAATCTACATATGGAGTGTCTTTGGATGAGGAGGTTCGGGAATCCAAAGTGGAATGTCACACATTTCAATCCAGAGTAGGTTTTGAAACATTTTGTATTTAAAAATTATCTTATTTTTAAAGTAGCCGTTGAATAAACGTTTAATTAATTTTCTCATTTCAAAAATTACCTAAAACGAAATGGAACTTTTTTTGCAAAATAGTGCCAAATTAATAACCTTTCATATTTCAGGGTCGATCGCAAATATCAGGAAGGATGGACTACAGATCCTGGAAGAGACAGTGCTCTGGAATTTCGGCTAAGCATCATAGGCGCTGAGAAAGAAGATTCCGGTATATATCGCTGCGAGACCCCAGCAAGACAGAGTCACCAGGTCGAAATTATCGTTGAAGGTATGTTTAGTATATATATATAGTATAGGATTTTTATTACCAGACCTAAGTTGGAAGAGGCTTTTGTAGATAGATGATTAATATTCTCTAGAACTTTTTTATGGTAAGGGCCAACGAGCAGACGGGACACCTGATGGTAAGCAACTACTGCCTGCAACCTGTTACCTGCAACTCAAAAGTCACAAGGGCGTTGTACCTCCCCCTCGAGTCAGCGGGAGGGGGCAAGTGGGCTCCAGTAACCTCACTCACTCAGTGAAAGGCAACGAAAGAATTGCTTAACACCTGTTTTATGTGAGGCCGTGGTATCACTCCCGTCGAGCCGGCCCATTCTTTCCGAATCATGGCTCTCGAACGGGAAAATTTTCTTAAAAACATCAAAGACCAGATCTAAATCACTACAAATGTGAAGAAAATGACCAAGGCATCATTAATTGTGTTAAACGACAGCCACTACCATTTCAGAGTGACATACTAAAAGTGATATTTGTATAACAAAAAAATACGAGTACTAAGCTGTATGTAATTAATAATAAGTAATGTGGCAACTACAGAAGTTGCCACATTGGAAAAAAGTAACCTACTTTTCATTTTTCTATTTAAAATTTATATTTCTAACGTGAGTAACACATTAGCAATATTTGAAACTTGTAAGTTTTGTATTCCTCTCTAGTTATAACATTATTTAAGAATATAACATTGTTTTCAAGTTCTTCAACAATACTAAACGCTGGTGTCAATAAAAACAATAGCTTATTGAGTAGGATTTCTTTTCTTTTTTTTTAAAAGACAACTCCTGCCTAGGAATACATCCTGTGTCGCGAGGGACTTTACAAACATAGATGAAACGGACACAAAGTACACCCAGACTCAGAAAAACAATTTGTTGATCACACAAAGTGTTGTCCCATGTGGGGTTTTACCCCCCAACACTCTGCGCAATAGGAAGCGACCGCTTAAACCACTACGCCATCCCTGCAGTTTAAGTTTAAGATTCTTTTTTTCACTTGATCAATATAACACCTTAGCAATTACGATATAGCCAGTTGAATTTTACATTAGTTCTAGAGATATCCTATAATGACGTCACCTTTCACAGACGTTCACTGTTCACCTCTGCCTATTCGACGTGGTTTAGTAGCCAGTGGCTTGGGCACACGTCTGGGCACGGAGATCCGCTTCCATTGCGCCAATGGTAACGCACTTTTGGGAGCTCATACACTGGTCTGTCGAGCTTCTGGGAACTGGAGTGCACCATTACCTGTTTGTGAGAGTAAGTGCTTTAATTTTAACCCCCAAATCGAAGGAATTCTGCACTGGAAGGTTGTAATTTAAATTTAATAGAATAATAATAATAAGCACATCAACAGCCTTTAATAGTCCACTACTGGACATAGGCCTCGCCTTAAACAGGAGGAGGTAAGAAAAAAATATACATGTAACATGGTTGCGTTTGAAGTCCATTATTTGTGGGAGTCAGGAGCCCAAACTAACTAAGATATCCTGTGCAATGGATTCCTGGCACATCCCTTGCAGATTAGGTAATTGTTTCACAGTGGGAGAATAAACCAATAGATAGAAAAACGGATAATCATTAATTGTATGAGTACTTATGTCTGAGTGATAGTGTGTGCATGTGTGTGTAAGAATATAAAAATCGATTGCTTAAAGTTAGCGACCTGTGATAATGAGGATCTGGTGTCCAGGTGTAGAATGCGGTGAAGTGGTGCACGACACGCCGCTTGAAGAGGGCGAACGTCGACCGCGCGTGGCTATCGTGTCGCGTGGCGTGGGAGGGCGCGCTGCCTTCTCCTGCCCCGCCGGCTGGGCGCTGCGCGGTGCGCCTGAGACTGTATGTTTACCAGCCGCCGACTGGGCTAAGCCCTTCCCAGTCTGCAGAGGTCAGTTCATATCATTACTTAAACAATACTATGAATACGCAATTATTGGTTCTGTAGGATATGTTATTTTAGATGAATACTGAGCCAGAACCGGCCTGGTTTTGCAAGATATAACATTTCTTCCACTCTCTACTACCCACCTTTCAAGATAGGATGTTACTTAGTCTACTGCTGCTTACTAACTTCCTCTGAGAAATTTGCTTAGAAAAACCTTAAATTTTCACGCCAAAAAGGCTGATCAATCTTTTTGTGACAAAGAACCAGCCTTAATTTATTTACCAAATATTTAGATCATTATCATCATCAACAGCCTTTAACAGTCCACTGCTGGACATAGGCCTCTCCTTAGAAAGGAGATTTTGGCCTACTACACCACGCTGGCCAGACAAGTTGGAATAGGGTTTGTGTCAAGTTTTCCTTCTCTTTGCAGTGTTGATGTCCTGCATAGTTTGCTCCCTTAGTCGGCTCTTACGACACCCACGGGATAATTGAGGGTTTTGACTAACCGTATTCTTAATCAGTCCGTTATCATGATTGTGTAATATACGTCTATTTCTATAACGACAAGAGCTGCGAGTTGGACCATCCTTTGCCTTGAGGCGACCTTTTCAGTACGTGAATTCACCTGGATTTTCCGCACACATATGTTTTGACACGTATGCAATTACAATAATGTTGTTGTCTTCAGAGGTATCCTGTCCAGCGTTGCCCCCACCGGCTTCAGGCTACGTCTTAGGCCGAGCTCCTTACAGAGCCGGTGACGTACTGCAGTTCCACTGTAACCCTGAGCACACACTGCACGGCAGGCCTATCCTCGTGTGCCAAGATAGTGGCAGGTGGAGTGACAAACCACCTACTTGTGAGTAATTGTATACTTAGTAACTTTGTTTTTTTAACACTCTTGTATGTAATAATAATAATAACCTCACACATCTCACACACGGCCGTCTGATCCCATACTAGGCAGAGCCTGTGCTATGGTAACCAGACTGCTGATAAACATACTTATATAGTTTTAAATACATACATATTTTTTTTTTTATTGGGACTAATCCCACCCACACGCCCACCACTGTAACTCCTGTACACCAGGATCCACAGCAGTGACCCACGAACACACCGAGTTATGACACTCGGGAAGTCCCAGGAAGAAATTAAACTGTCTTGGAACCCGCAACGAAATTAATCAGAAGAAAATTGGAGGAGTTGGAAATACAGTAAATCCACTTCCCTCCTTAGCAAAGCGGGAGACAAAATGAAGTAAAAATGGGCATACACCCTTTTAAACAGGGAAGCACCACGGCCACAAATATTACGGGTCCTACGTAAGCTATGTTTGATTTCTATAATATGTATGGCAGAATCGCCTAAACGCACGGAAATTCACCCTAGTTGACACAAGATCCCCATAGTATACCGCCCCAGATGTCACCTGCAAGCTATTCAGCATTATATTACGTTCATTATACCAAAGACTACATTCCCAGAGGATATGATGAGCAGACTGTTCATAGTGAGAGTTAGGTGTTGAGCATTGACACAATGGTGACTCCACTAATTTAAATGAATAAAGCTTGCTCTTAAAGTTACCATGACCCGTAAGAAATTGAGCGACACAGTGATCCACCTCAAGCCATATCCTCGACAACCGTTCGCGAACAGATGGAAAGAATTGGTAAAGATGGCGCCCCTTGGATGATTCATCCCAGCGTTGTTGCCATTCGTCTATGAGGTCGTTATAGACATCGGGCTGCTGTTGAAGCAATCTTGTAATTTTACCGCGATCCCGCGCGCCCAAAAAATCGCATTCCATGTTTTGTTGTCTTGAATAGTACATGGCTGCACGTCTCTGCACCTCGAGATCGACCGGAAGCACACCCGCCAACACCGGCAAAGCCTCAGTGCTAACCGTCCTATATGCCTTACACAAGAATATCAGTGCAAGTCGTTGGCCTTGTAACAGTTTGCGACGGACAGCGCCTACGGTCGCCCTATCGGCCCATACAGGTGCACCATAGCACATAGAACCTAAATAAGTAGCTCCGTATATGATCTTTAATGTATTAAATGATAGACCCCATGTCGCAGTTGATATCCTTGTCAATGCACAGAAACTCTTTTTAGACTTTTCATTAACCATTTTAATATGTTCGATAAATGAAAAGTTTCTTTCTAAAACTAATCCTAGATAACACACTGTGGTTTTATTTTTTACAGTAACATTGTTAAATCTAATGCTCGGCGGTGATTTGAGGTTACCTTTTAAAAGTAGCTGGAAGGTTTTGTTGGGTGCAAAAGTTAAGCGATTACGTTCACCCCATTGAGATATCAAGTTCAAACATCTATTGGCTAATCTCTCAAGCCCCGCCCTAGTATCAGATTCCACCAGTAATAAGCCGTCATCAGCATACGCGTTCAGAGTACATCCGGATGGTATTGGTATCGCAAGAAAATCGTCGAAGCCGATATTCCACAAGTATGGACCTAGCACCGATCCCTGAGGACATCCCATTGTAAGCGCCTTCGACACAGAATGATGACCAAGTCTTAGTTTAGTTGTACCTTGTGAAAAGTACGAAGAGATAAGGGAATAAATATTTTTAAAGCACCCCCGTGATTTTAATTTCAGCAACAGCATGGGCCACCATGCGTTGTCGAAGGCGCCAGATATATCTAAGAAAATAGCCAGCACGTATTGAAATTTTGACCCTGTGACAAACTTTCTAACCGATATAACAGCGTCAGTTGTCGATTTACCCAACGTAAATCCAAATTGTCTATCATGAAATTTGACTCCACCTGGCAGAAGCCGGGGCACTACAAGACGTTCTAAAAGCTTTCCCAACGATGGTAACAATGTGATTGGTCGGTAGGATTTAGGATCATCCGGTGGCTTGTCGCCACTTTTTGGTATTATACGAATATTACCGCACCGCCATATACGAGGAAATATTCCTTCAGCAATGCAACGTTTAAAGACAGTGAAAATCGTGTCACCCGAAAGTTTACAAGCTTCTTTTATCATTTTGTTAGATATTTTATCATCGCCCGAAGCCTTGTTTAGCGGCAAGGATCTAATGATACCGAGAAATTCGTCTGAAGATGGTAAATCAGACATTGGAGATAGTGGTGGTTCGATGGCCCACTGCCTGATCTGTCGGTGATGATCAGTGTCGTTCTCCGGTCGATCGTCAGGTACGAGTGAGTCTAAAAGATATTCTGCTGTTTGTTCTACTCCTGTGGTATATCTGTTATTAATTTTGATGTTCTGTATGTATGCAAGGTCGATTGATCTATTTGCTTTAAATTCGTGATACAAAGGTGACCACGGGCCCTCTCTATCGAGTTTATCAACAAGTTTCTGAATTAAGTTTCCCTTGGATTTTTCCACAGCAGCTCTGTAGTGGGACCTGGCAACTCTAAGAGCAATGAGAGCATTGTTGTACAAATCTCCTGTTACGTTATGTTTTTTAATAGTGTTTAATTTTCTACGAGCTTTCCGGTAGCTTCTACGTAGTTCGGCTAATCTATCATTCCACCAATCACATCTACGAGTGTTAGTGATAGATCCGCGACCAATAGTTACATCAGCGCAGTATGTAAAAGTTTCTGATAGTATTTCTGCGCTTTCCTCAGCTGATAAACTACTGCGACTGAAGTCTTTGGTATGAGTTGCAAATAGTGAACCAAACAAAGCCCAGTTCGCACCTTTAGTTTTATATCTAAAATTATAGGGAGCCTTTTGTGGATCCTGTGCAACCCTTGGTATGAATTCGTACACGATCAAGCGGTGATCACTACAGGATGCGTCCGGAAGGACACGCCATCCGGATATCGAGACGTCGCCGCGCGTAAGCGTCACGTCAATAGAAGACTCACCCATTGGGTTGCAAAAAGTTGGTGGTGCATCGGGGGTATTGTGAATAATAAGATTCATTTCCGCAATGAAATCTTCAACCGCACAACGTCGAACCGTGTCGGTTGAACGCAACTTGCCATACCATAATGAAGATGACGCATTGACATCAGCGCCAATGATAATTTTATGTCCCACGAGGAACTGCAAGACGTAACGTAAGTGATGTAAGTGAGGATCAATAGGATGTGAATATTGAAAATAGCAGCTCACTACGTAAACCTTACAGGTAGAGGATGAGATCTCAGCAACGGCGCAGTGTGACGTCATAAGATTACGCAAAGATGTTACCGTAAAATTAGAACTTGCAACATATATCCCAGCCTGCGAACGGCAGTCAAGCTGTACTACATTACGACGCAAGTGAGCGCTCTGATATTGTTCTTGTAAAAGGACAATGTCTAACTTTTGTTCTAAAATTAAACGGTCTAATTCTGATGTAGCTATTTTATCGTTATGAAGATTTAACTGGCCTATCGAAATATTATTCATTACTTAGTAAGTTCCTCTTTAAACTTTTTTTTTTTTTTTTTTTTTTTTAAACTAAGTTAAACTATTCAGTAATTGGTATTTAATATTAGCTGTTCCAGTTTTAATTTGTACCTATGTGGCACAGTCATATGAACCGCATCGATGGTCAGATGGTTTTTTGAACCGCTTACACTGTGCGCACGTGGGCTTAAAATCTGGTGTGTCTTTATCTGGACAAGCTCGCGTTTCGTGTGCGGCGGCGCAATTAGCACAAGTAGGGGTTTTAATGGTGCAAAACTTTTGTACATGACCGAATTGCTGACAATTTAAGCAACGAACTACTTCTATATCGTCTATGAATCTACATGTGGCCCAGTCTATATAAAGTTTATCTTTTGTGTTGGCTAGATGTTTCCGAACTGCTGCCTCTAATTCTAAGCCTATCCATTGACGCCCATTTTCTAGTTTACGATGCCTAACAATTTTGGCTGACTTAATAAAATCGTTCTCACTTAATTTTAATTCGTCCTTGATATTCTGACGGTATAAGGCTGTTAGGAAGGCACGATCTTCCATAGAACCGGGTACGTCTTTTACAATTATACGGGGCCTACGGCCTTTCGGTTTTTCTAAGCGCAACCCTACTGATTTAATGGCGTCCACAGATTCCAGTTTCTTAAGCTGCCGTTCGTTAGCTACACGTAACACGACGCCTGCCTTAGAGGTTTTTTTAACGCCTACAATTTGAAATCCCTCATCGCTCGGTTTAATAGCCTTCATGAGAGCTTGTTTTGTTGCTGACGAGGTCGCATAGTCCGCTAGGCGTTCCGTAGTGGGATAGGCAATGACACAAGGCCTAGGAACGCACGCTTCAGTAGGTACCGGGCACGGAGCAGATTTAGGTGGTAATCGAAGCTTAAGTTTGTCCGCGTACGTTAAACTCGTTTGTTGAGTTGCGATACCCTCCATTTGTCGCTCAAAATTCGCTAACTTCGTTTCGTTGCTAGAGGATTTTATTGCTAACAAAGATACGATACCGGTAATTCGTTGAGTAATATCCATAATCGCCGTTTTATTACCTACATTCATCCGAGATCCCTGATCATTAACTAATTCATTAATTTTTGCTAAATAATCAGTGGCCTGTGATACTAAGTCACAGTAGTTGTACTCCCCACAGTTATCACGACCAGTAGGAGACGAAACATTACTACTTAAGTCCGAATTAATAACGCGCCTACGGCTACTGTCTTTCGGCGAGAAACCAGTAGGTGACATTTCGATAAATGTCCTTTTCCCGGTTGGTGTTAGAAATTCACTTGTACCGCCGGGGTCCGGCAACTCGCTAACGACCGACATAGCCAAACAAAGACACACCAAACAACAATTTCAAAAGGAACAGGTTTAAAAATAAATAACACGCAGAGAAAAATCAATATAAACAAAGGATACCTCCTACCCACTTTTAGAAAGAAAATAAATTTACTCACCAATAGTCGTAATAAAATAATTCAGCACTATATTACTGTTTAAAAACAATAAAAACTTACTGACTTTCTTTAAAACACTATACACAACCTTTAGCCGCCCGCAAGCCGAAAACTAGTCGCAGAAAAAACAGAAAACAATATTTAAATTGTTAGCACACGAAGTCACACGTCAGTCGCACGGTGCCGCGAAGGGAAGTGAATACATACATATTGTAGATAAATTACACCCAGACACAGAACAAATGACCGTGCTCATCACACAATATTTGTCCTGGGTGGGAATCGAACCCACGACCTCCCGGCTTAGCAGTCAGGGCCACTAACCACTAGACCAACAGGCCCAATACGAGTAAAAACGTCATATATATTTAAGTGCATATTTCAAGGTTGCAGCTGTATCCTCTGGCTTTTTGCTTTTACCTACTCAAGTTCATTAAAGATATTGAAGATAAATTTTTGTATTGGTATTTTTTACTTTATAGAGGCTAATTACTGTTATGGACAGTGACTGTTCATGCACCGGTTCTTGAGTAATCTCACACACTTGGTGAAATGCAATGAGGTTTTCTGTCAGGCCACGCCATCACTCTCTATTTGTATATGTACCTCCTTGGAGACAAAACGAATGGATTTAAGAGAAATTTGGGTACAGCTATGCTTATGTGTGTTGTAATTTAAGATATACTCCTAAAAATGAATTTTTTTTTAGGTGCACAGGCGTGTACATACCCTGGTACCACAATCTCGGGCCGCATGTCTTCAGTGAAGTTTTACTACAAAATTGGGGAAACGATTACATTCACCTGTGAGCCTGGTTACAGGCTGAAAGGTGCGCCTATGTTGAGGTGTTTAAAGTAAGTTGTTGTTTAAAGTTACTAGTAAAATTAACCTTTATAAATCCTGTTATTCGTTGGTCGGTCTATTTTTTGCGAGTCGACTTATCAACCATTGTAAACCAAATGCCCGCCCTAGGAATAAATCCTGTGTCGCGGGGGACTTTACAAACACACATAAAAAGACACAAAGTGGGACACCCAGACTCAGAACAACAATTTGTGGATCACACAAAGTGTCGTCCCACGTGGTGATCGGACCCACAGCACTCCGCGTAGTAGTAAGCGGCGTGGCGACCGCTTAAACCATTACGCCATCAGTGCAGTCGTATAAATATACATATTTGTATAAATAAATTCTGTAAAAGATTAGCAAATCATTAATCGTTTGAACTAATAAGTACTTATGTAGATGTAGTACCTGTATGACGGTGTGTTCAACTCGATAATTCAGATCTTTATCGTTTAAAAATCTATTTGGTAAAAGTCATGTTCGCGGCCTTTTGTTTAGGATACATTTTAAAATATTTAACATAGATTTGAAGCACGAATAGTAACTGCGTTCTGTCTATCATCTCGTGTAAACTTTTTGTTTTTGTATTCGACAAATCTGATCTACAAGTTTTTATCATTTTGGTATATATTTTCGATTGATAACTGGTAACAATTGAAAATATATCAATCAGAAACTAAAACTCATGTTTCTTTCAGGAACAGAAAATGGTCCAACGCTATTCCTCTCTGCGCACCAATTTCCAACTACACGTCATCATCAGACACATTGGCCATGTTAAACGGAGACATCGACGCCATGTTGTCAGACGCCCCGGCGGATATTTTGAGAACGCACGAAACACCCGCCATTTTGTCACCACAGAGCTACAAAGCGGCTGTAACGAGGGCCGCAGTCTCAAGGCTTTTGCGAAGAAATGTTGAAAACTACAGGAATAGGGTTTACAGAGTAAATAGACTATTGAGAAGAGACACTGAAAGATAATTTTATGGTATCTTTCGTTTTATTTTTTTGTGTGGTAACTCTCAGACTGTGTGTTGTATTGTGTAATTGTTTTCGAAAGTATTTATTTATTTACTTCCTGTGACAGGACAGAACAATTTGTTGGATAGTCTATTCATGCCAAATTTTATAGCCATTTATTTATGTAAGCAAGGTTTTCTGTTGCCTTACTGCCAATATTTTCGAATTTAGAATCGAGTCTAGTTTCGATGGATTCGATCCAATTTCAGTTTTTCCTCTTAAATTCCACACGCACGATCGTACTCTGCAGTTTTAATTTAAACTACATATTGTAAATTTTTGTGTGTATTTTTGTGGTAAAAAATATACGAGCTAAATTAATAAGCCGAACAGAATACAATCGAACTATTCTACTGGAAATTATCTCGATTTTGGTTTTGTATTCGATTCGGTTTAAGAGTACAAACAAATCAAAACCGAATCGAGTAAAGCACCAGTTTTAAAATTGGAACCACATTTCAATTTTAAAAAGTTTATTTAAGTTCTTTAAGCCAATGACATTATCCCGGTTATTCATTTAGTAGATCTAGATTTCAATTTAGGCTACTAGTTAGTATCTCGGGTTTTTGGTACTACAAATATATTACATTTAAGAAATTTCAGCAGTAATAAACCTGCTTCTCCTTCAAAACTAAAGGCATTGTACTTAACACCGATAATTTATTAATAAAAGTGACAATTTCCCATAATACAATAATGTTATGTTTACACCGGATCACAATATTACTATCAGAATTCCTATCAGTTATTACTATCAGAAAATATTTCACCAACCAAAACTAATTAAACATGTAAAGGATTTGAATTAAGAACTAAAGAGACTTTATTTTTTATTAGATGTAATTGGGAGGCGTATTGTTTTTTTTCTTATTTGAAGACTGTTTATTATTATAGTAACGCGTTCCAAGGATTGCCAATTATTTTTTTTAAATACGAGTATGTTACTTTTCAGAATATTCTTTTTTTAGAAGTTTTTACGATTTGTAAATAGTAATGCTTCGCCAAAGAGATTTAGAATACTCTTACGAATAGTTACAATTATGTAGATAAACTATTAACTTATTAGAATAAACCGTAGATATAAGCGTATTGTGGAAATGTACTGACTGATTACGCGACTAAATCGTGTGATTCTCAAATTGTTCATTCCATTGGTTTAATTATTCGACTATTTGTAAAATAGTCTTAATTTATAATAATTTTAGTTGGTAAGTTAGTACTTTGTTTGATATTTTGAACATAAGTATTATTATTAATAGTAATTTTAAATATTGCGCTAGAATATCACTACGCACAAATATTTGGAAACGTTTTTCATCATTATCTCTAGTCGAAGATTTAACTTGAATATAAAAAAGTACCCATGCATTTGAGTTGAACATATTTTTTTTCGTCACTTTAAATTTAGAATATGTATTCAGATTATTTGTTTCTTTAAGATTATAAAAGGCGCAAAATGACATTGTTTTTGCCTAAAGTTTTGATTTCAGAAATGTAAAAAGTGCGGGATTGGGGGGTGATGGAACGTGGTTCTTTCGAGTGCCAGCTCCCAAGGGCCCATAACTGTTTTCCTGGTACTTTTAGCTTTGTTTTGTGCTCAAGTTAAATCTAAAACAGTTTTACGCATATCAAAAGACAAAATCGCATATCTTATTATTATCATTATAACGCAAGACAATTATATCTAAACAGTTGTGTACTTTTTCAAACATCAGATAACTTGTAACTCTGTCCCATTAAAGAAAATAAATTATTGAATAAAATTGTGAACAGATCTTTTTGTATTTTTATTAAATTTTTATACAAAATATATTCACATTTTAAGTTTAATTTTCACACGTAGTTTCTCTCCAATTCGGCCAATTGAAGTGGGCAATTGTTTTAATACCAACACAATTGCATACCTTCAATTAGAATCAGAAATATAAAGAAGATGAAAACAGGAAATAGGCTAATATTCACCTTCTCTTGTTGGACGTCCTCCGGTCTATTTACATCGACCGGCCATCCTGCCTCATCAGATCGTAGTAGAAGTCAAACTTTTGGGTTTTAGAATTTAATGTCCTTGTTGGAAAAAAAAATATTTAAGCTTCTTTTTCTTTCCGAAGCTCACATGCGCATTGGATTCGTATTCATTACCCCAATTTTTAACCACTGGTACTCTGGTACTCTATAAGTCTGATAGTGTCATGGATCCCAAAAATTTAAGACCTATCATAAGTTTACCAACCAACTTCTAACATCTGTTTTGAAACTCAAATTACTTTACACATTAATAATAATTCGATTATGTCAGTCCCTCAGAATGGATGTAGAAGTGGGACCCGTGGCACTCAAGAGGTCTTTATCATAGACAGGACCATTAGCCAACAGGTACTTCGTCATCGTAAGAGTTTGGCGACATCTAGGATAGACTATAAGAAGGCTTATGACTCGGTTCCACACACATGGCTTTTGAAGGTGCTGGAGTTGTACAAAATTAATACAACTCTGTGCCCTTTCTTGGAGCCATGTATGGGGCAATGGAGAACAGCACTTCGCTATCCAGGATGTCGGCAGACTGCAGTAAACGATGTACTACTAAAGATCGAGCAGGGTACATTTAATTATGATAGTCTGAGTCCCTTCTGGTTTTGTCTGTTTTGAACCCTCTCAGCACTATTTTAGAAGGTTCAGGGTTAGGCTTTAGGTTGCAGAGAGATGATCAAGTTATATCTCACCTTTATACGGATGATTTGAAACTACTAGCCTCTACGAAATTACAATTGACAGCGTTACTAAAGGAGACGAAAAACTTTAGTAAATCATTTTGAAAGATGGAATTTGGTGTAGATTAGTGTGCAGTCATGTATGTAAAGAAGGGCGTGATAGTAGAATCTGAAGGAATAGAGTTTTCAGATTCAACAAAACTCAGATCCCTGTCTGACACTGAAACTACTAGTATCTAGGTATATCACAGTCGTTGGGAATACCTGACATGAAACAAATGTTGTAGGAACGCTTTTTTAGCCGACGGAAAAAAGTACTTAAAAGTCTTTTATCAGGGGGCAACAAGGTGCCTACAATGGCAGGGTTATGCCGGCTCTGATGTATTCCTTTGGTATACTTAGATGGACTCAGACCGAATTAGATGCCCTTGACCAGAGAGTTCGAACACTGCTGACTACATTCCGAATGCACCACCCACGTTCATCGGTTATGACATTGTATATCCGCGAAAGTTTGGGGGTCGCAGACTATTAAATAACAAGACCCTACACAATCGCGAGATATACAATCTCAGATAATATTTTCTGCAAACTGATGTGGGAGTGTATCACAATGTAGTTGCAGTGGATACCGGATTCATTCCGCTCGCTCTGACTAAAGAGAATTAGCGCAAACCTGTAGTACTTAGTACTAATGATCGCAGGGAAGTATGGAAGGGCAAAGAGCTCTATGGTAGGTTTTATCGGGCCCTAAATGGGTCCGATATAGACTTAAAAGCATTTGCTACTTGGCTACGGTATGGTGATTTCTTCGGAGAAACTGAAGGTTAATATCCTAAAAGATGGTACGGTTGACATTTGTTGGGCATGTCAGTAGTAGTATGCCATAATAGTTAAAATCTGTATTTTTTCTATGTATCAGGCAGTTAAAATATATCTAGTCTGAAATATGTTTAATCATAATTACTCTGTTTAAACATTTCTTGCAATAATAGGGGTTAAAGTATGAAATTGCCGTTAAGGTGACCCATCTGCTCGTCTCTAAGATAAAAAAAGAAACTTTGAAACTTTTTTATATGATTCTTCTTGAGGTTCTTCTTTTAAAAAATGTGCAACATTCGCTTTTCGACTTTCAATTGTTTTTTTATTCAGCTTAGACCAGAAAGATGGATACTTCGAAAATCCGAGTCATTTTTTAATAAGAGTTCCGACGGGGAGCTTATGCGGCTGAAATGGCTCGCAATATCAACGCTGCGTTTGGAGAGGAGACTGCTAATGAACGCACCATGTTCTTGGTTTAAACGCTTGCTTAATGGAAACTTTGACTTGAAGCATAACCACTTGGAAGACCGAAGAAGAAGAATACACAGGTAGATAACACTGAATTGAAGAAGATAGTGGAAGCCGATCTGAGTCAAACTACTCAGGAATTAGCGGCAAAGTTTAACGTTACCCTACCTACAATATTGACTAATTTCATCAATCATCATCATCATCAACAGCCTATAATAGTCCACTGCTGGACATAGGCCTCTCCTTAGAAAGGAGGTTTTGGCCTACTATACCACACTGGCCAGACGGGTTGGTATAGGGTTTGTTGCAAGTTTTCCTTCTCTTTGCAGTGCTGTTGTCCTGCGTAGTTTGTTCCCTTAGTCGGCTCTTACGACACCCACGGGATGAATAGGGATGGTGACATTCCGTATTCTTAATCCGTCACCATACGGACAACTAATTTGCATTAAATCAATAATGATAATGATAAAAAATGATATTTATTTCTGTAAGTAAGTATCTTTACAGATATTTTTACAAGTCGGACTTTATAGCTAGGAGGAGCCGGCATTTCCTAAGACTCACTCTGGGAAGAAACGCCGAAACAAACCACAGTGGTGTTTTTTTTTAAGTGCGTAAATAAAGTTAAATAAAACTGTGCGAATACAGTAATGGGTCTGGGTAGGCCTTTTGAAGAAAGGCCCATAGTTTTAAGTCAGCCTGTCCATACAGACGGCATACAGACTCCAGCCATTGTGTAGCCTAACCGATATTGGTCAAGATCGGCATTTGGGTAGGCCGTGGAAACACTCAAAACCACCAGAAAGTTACTAAAATATGAATTAACATTACAAGCCTACACTATACTCACATTTACATACTTAGACAAAAAAAAATACTATACAATTCAAATTCAACGAAAAATAAACAAAACAAACAAAATACGAAATACACCAAAAAATAATTATTAAATTCCATCACTTTCAAACTTAACAACAAAGATGAAAAAATATGAAAAATGGGTGCCTCATCATTTGACTGATCTGTAAAAAGAAATGAGTGTTAAAACTTGTGTTGCCTTGTTAAATCGGTACAGAAATGAAGGAATATTGAATCGAATTGTAATATGTGACGATAGGTGGATTGTTTACGATAACCGTAAGCGAAAAATGCAATGGCTGACCCCAGGTCAAACGCCGCAACAGTGCCCTAAAGCAAAGCTTACCAATAAAAAGGTAATGGTAACTGTTTGGTGGTCTCTATAGCTTTCTCAGGTCTGGTCAGGCAATAACAGCAGATGTTTAATGTACTGAACTTCGAACAATGATCGCGATACTGGCAGTAAAACAGCCTCGACTTGTGAATCGATCTTCTCCATGATTACGCAAGACCTCACACTGCCCGAGAAACCGTTGTAACTCAACAGGAGCTGCAGTTAGAAACCATACGTCATCTTGCGTACTCGCCAGACCTTGCTCCAACGGACTACCATTATTAAGTTCTGTCGTCAAGGCATAAATGAACTTCCGTTTAGATGGCAGCAGTGTATAGATAATAAGGGTATATTTTGATCAAATAAATATGTTAAATTTTAGAAAAAAACGAGTTGGTAGTACTAATCGGCAATTTCATACAATATCTAGATACTTTTAATATTTTTTAATTTATTAAATGTCAATACTAGCGATATAATAAATACATACGCGTTATTGAAACTATTTACTAAAAACTATTTAATAAAGTATTAAATACAACGTATTACAAAACAAATACTATTACTATTATATTATTCTTGAAGAAAAAACATTAATCAATCTAAGACATGACGCAATGAATATGGTCGTCCGTGATTAAACTAAACAATGATTGTAATAACATTTAACGATACCATTATTTATTGACATCCACTGGCGGTTAAACGTGGTAAGTTTTCAAAACGTTTTTTCACAGGCAGTAATGGAACTAGAACATAGCGATAGAATTCACAGTAATCAATAATAACTTAAGAACGTGGTGAGTAACAAAATTTGAACACATTAAGTTGAGTTCAGTTGAGCGCGCGCAGCGCACAGTGAGTGACGTTGGTCAGTTACGCGTTTTCGCGCCAAAACGCGTGTTACTTCCCGGCTGTCAAAATCGAAAGAAGTTATCTTGTGTTTTTTTTAATCTGTAAAAATGGCGGTGATTTCAATAAAGAAGTTTTTGTAAAAGTGTTTAGTGTGTAAGTGATTTTTTTGCTACGGTGAAGTTATGGCGCAGTACGGACGATAAACAGCGATAACTCATAGGTAATATTTTAAACCAATGACTTCTAATGTTAATATGCGTAGTAATTATGATAAGTGAGGCACGCGGTGACCTGCATAGGCTGCAAGCCTGCATACCTTAACCTACCCTCCGTTAGTGAATGTTTTAGACAGGTTGATTAGTTAACCGAATAAAGACCTTCGTGGACTAACGATAAGACTAATCGACGCATGTTTTCGCACGCTTTTCTATTTCTTTTATTCTTTTTTTAAAAATGGAAATCATGCTCTCTTCCAAATTTAAAAACAAAAAATCATAATGCAAATTAGACTTGGCGCGGATTTAACAATTTGCATAAAAATTAAAAAAGCATTTTTTTATAATTTAAAAACATTTTACTTTGTTGATATTTTTAACCATATTTCTATAGAGCTTTAAATATTAAGAATTTAAAATATTTATTTGGAAAATCTCAAAATATAAGGTACTTACATTTTTTAAATCTTATAAAGCGCGCCACTTTTAGTGATGTAGAGTTTAAACAATTAGAATCTAAAATGTAGAGTCTAATTGTAGACTAGTCTACACCTTATCGGTTAAAACAATATTAAATTAAACAAATTTTATATCCACAGTCTAATCACATTCGCTCTTATATTTTTCTGTCGTTTTCGACTAGGAGTAATAAGGTGACGTTTACAATAAGGTACATTATGAGAATGTTGACACCATAGAGGGAGTATTCAATCTGACATTTCAAGGTTACGCAACTTAACTATAGCTGTGTGTGTATTAACTATCAATGTCTTTAGTTAAATCCTATTAGCGATTGCTAATTCACAATATAGCCAAATCATTTTAAAAATATTACGTAACTATTGGGGAAAAAAATCTACTAAAACATGGTACGAATTTTTATTTATTACGTAACAGCTGCTGTGCACACGCCGTTGAGCCTAAATTATAATTCCTAATTTATTGTAATGACTTTTTTGTTAAGATTTACATTTTTCTTCTAGTTTTTATTGCATTACTTAATTTTATTACTATATACGTATATATATTTTTATAACATTGTGAGCAAGGAATAAACCAGGATTTTTAAACACGATCACGTAAAGAAGTCGATGATCAGGTATGTGCCCTTTGTTTACCCAACTGCGCCTGAAGGAGTAATTATTGTGATAGATAGTGTAACACTCGAATAGAATCGCCAATTTGTACATTTTAAGTTTTTTAAGCTTGTATCTGTACCGAATACTTTTTTTAGACTTTTTAACTGAACCTCCTAACCTTGCTTGTCTATTTTGTCATTGAATATTGTTTTCCTTTTCGAATAAGTTAAGTGAGAAAGAGAGGAAAGGCTATCAACCCTAAGGCTAGGTTAACGAACGTGTTCACTGCCCACGTTCAAAGGCCATTCGAAGTAAATAACAAAACTTGACATCTAAAGTCAGGTTATTAAAAAGCAATCTAATGAAAATTGTTTGACAGGTTACGATCTTTCTAGGTAGAATGTCAAATTTGTAAACGATTTTGACATTTAAAATAAAAGAAATGAGGTTGTATATTGGTTGTATGTAGTTTTATTCAACTGCGCCAGGAGGATTATGTTTTTCGAGCGTATGTCTGTAGGTCTATAGTCTATAACTAAACATAAAAAAGGTTTTTTTTTTTTATTCTTTAAAAGACAACTGCCGCACTAGAAATACATACTGTGTCGCAGGGGACTTTACAGACAAACATAAAATAGGTGCAAAGAACACAAAGCCTCAAACAATTTGTGAATCTCACAAGGTGTTGGCCCATATAGGGATCAAACCCACACCACTCAACGTAGTAGGTACTGGGTAGGTGATCGCCAAAACCACTACGACATCTATGAAATTCGTTTGAGGTACAGAACAAAGTATTCTTCTTTCTGTGATTTGAGGTGTCGTTATCAACAGCTTTTAATAGTCCACTGCTGGCCTTTCCTTAGAAAGGAGGTTTTGGCCTACTATACCACGCTGGCCAGACGGGTTGGTATAGGGTTTGTGTCAAGTTTTGATTATTTTTGAGGTGCTGGTTTCCTGCGTTTTTTGCGCCGTTAGTCAGCTCTTAGGACACCCACGGGATGAATTGGGGTAGTGACATTCCGTATTTTTATATATATATATATATATATATATATATTATATTATTATATATATATATTATTATTTTTATTTTATTTTATTATTTTTATTTATATATACATATTATTATTATATTTATTTTATTATTATAAGTAAAATTTTACAGACGCGTTGCACATTGACGTATCATGTCAGTTCTGTCAGAAATGACAGATTGACACACTGAAAAATGTTGCCGTTATCAAACCTTACTTGATTTTTAGATTCTTTGTGTATGTTGTTTTTAATCTTTGTTTTATTTTTGTATGTTGTGCTGTATGAAATAAATATTATTAGATTCTATTCTATTCTGTATATGTACTACGTCGGCTATGTCCGTCGGCTAGCTTCAGCTTCGGCGACTTGCACCATTCTTTGCCACATATTGGTGTGAAGAGGTCTGGGGTTCGATGCCCGGGTCGGACCAAATGTTTGCATAATCTGCAAATATTTAGTATGGGGTTTGGGTGTTTTCTATGATAATATGTCTATTAAATTATAAGTATTCTATCAGTCAATCTAGTTTTCATAGTACAAGATCTGCTTAGTTTGAAACTAGATGGCGTTGTTTGTTAGTAATAATTATTATTAATTTGAAACTTTAGTTGCAAGTATCAATGAACAGCGGTAGTCACTTACCATCCTGTGACCACGGCCTCAATTCTGCCATTTTATCTTAACGCCAACCACTGTCATTCCATTGACACGCTATTGAGACGCCATTGACATCGGTCAAAATATCAGTATTCTACTAACATGAATTCACATTGTCAATAGACTGTCGATATAGTTATACATACTGCTGTCGATACATTTATGGTGATATCAACAACATTGCCATATCTGGATAATTAAATATATCATTTTCTTACAAATCTAAAATGTACCGTTTACCAAACTGTTACAAAGACATCGACGACATTTGTATCAGTGACAAGACATCGGGAGGCCATTAGTCTCACATAGTTAGTAGAATAGGAAAAGTGCAAAACTATTCCGACGACCTTCCATCGACATAATAATACACTACTTTGACTGCACGGATGGCATAGTGGTTTAAGCGGTCGCCACACCGTTTCCTACTACGCTGAGTGTTGTGGGTTCAAACCCCACATGGTACGACACTTTGTGTAATCCACAAATTGTTGTTCTAAATCTGGGTGTTCTTTGTGTCCGTTTCATGTATGTTTGTAAAGTCCTCCGCGACACAGGATATATTCATAACGCGGGAGTTGTCTTTTTAACAAAGAAAAAAAAAAGAATATTAAAATAGCAGAATTGAGGCCCTGTCTGCTTGTTTGCCACCCACAATATAAACGAAAGCGAAGCCTCTCCATTACATTAACAATACTATATAACATTACTGCTTTAGTTTCAAGGAAAATTTAATGTATATCATAATTTATTCAACAAACTAATTTATTTATTTAGGTTGCAGTGAAACAATGAAAGTTACAATTTGCATTTGTTGATTAAACTACGAAAATGATAAAATTGAATAAACGTTTTTTCTTACCTACTGTCTGCTGTATTTCGTTATTTACTTACGAAGATATTATGTACACACAAATGATATTCCTAAAAGAATATACATTTGTGTGTACATAATATCTTCGAATATAAAAGAAGAAATGTTGACACAAATTGACCAGTTAATCTATACTAATATTATAAAGCTGAAGAGTTTGTTTGTTTGTTTGTTTGTTTGAACGCGCTAATCTCAGGAACTACTGGTCTGATTTAAAAAAAATCTTTCAGTGTTAGATAGCCCATTTATCGAGGAAGGGTATAGGCTATATATCATTACGCTAAGACCAATAGGAGCGGAGCACCAATGAAGGATGTTTCAAAAACGGAGAAAATATATTACTATTGAGAGACGCAGACGAAGTTGCGCGTGTCAGCTAGTTATTAATAAATCCCTTTAAAAAAAAGTTGAACCGACTTCAAACAATACTTACAAAGAGCACTAAAAACCTAGCAGCAATCGCGGTTGATTTGGTGTCATTTTTTTAATAGTTCCGTTGTCTGTTTTCAAAACTCATCGTCAGATCTATATGAAATTTAAATGGGACTGTTTCGGAATATACGATTGATGAGGCAAAGGTCGTAAGTTTGATTCCTATCCAGGACAAATAATAGTGTGTAATTTATTTATAATATACCATTTAGAAATATATAAGTGTGTTTATCAGCAGTCTGGTTATCATAGCACAGGCTCTGCTCTGCTGTTGATGATGATCATAATGTTTTTTTTTTAATAATAATAATAATGGTGTCCCAGTGTCACTCTCAGTGAGAGTGTGAGAGTCTCTCACAACTAAGACTGCACGGATGGCGTAGTGGTTAAAGCGGACGCCACGCCGCTTACTACTACGTTGAATGTTGTGTGTCCCGATCCCACATTCCGATCCTACTTTGTGTGATCCACAATTTATTGTTCTGAATCTGGGTGTTCTTTGTGTCCGTTACATGTATGTTTGTAAAGCCCCCCGTGACACTGGATATATTCTTAATAAGAGAGTTGTCTTTAAAAAAAGAAGACGAATCTAACGACACCTCCCAAATCCAAATCCATAAAAAAAAATACATACATGCATACACTCGGTAAACATAACCTTCCTTCTAACTGCACCCAGACACAACAAATTACCGTGTTCCTCACACAATTATTTACTTACTAGCTTTTGCCCGCGGCGTTCCATGTGGTGACGGATTAAGAATACGGAGTTTCACCATCCCTATTCATCCCGTGGGTGTTGTGAGAGCCGCCTAAGGCAGCAAACTACGCAGGACAACAGCAAAAAGAAGGAAAACTTAAAACAACCCGTCTGGCCAGCGTAGGCCAAAACCACCTTTCTAAAGAGAGCCCTATGTCCAGCACTGGACTATTAACAAAATTCCATCTCCCTTTTCACCTCCTTAAAGGGTCATTTTTGGGATTAAAACTATCCTATGTCCTTTCCAAAGACTTAAACTATCTCTATACTAAACTTCAACCAAATCAGTTCAGTGGTTTAACCGTGAAGAGGTAACAGAGAGACACATTTTTCGATTTATAACATTAGCATGGATCCTGGGTGAGAATCGATTTGACCCCTGGTTTAGCAGTTAGAATCACCCACCATTATACCAACAGGCCAGTCAATCATAAACCTACCCTTATCCCAATTTTATTTGGGGTCGGCGCAGTATGTATGATTCTTCCTTTCTACTCTATCAATCGTCATTTCACTGTTTGCTCCCTTCTTAGCCATATCCTCACACAATCTTTTTCTTTGGTACCCTTCAGCTCCCATACCTAACACTTTCTTCGCCACATTTTCCTCATCCCTCCGCATGACTCCATAACAAAATAACCTATCAAGTCATTATTACCTAGAATTCCAGAATACGTCCTCTTAAGGGGGTCTAGGAATCGCCCTCATCACCAGACATGGCTGATATGCATGATGTCTACCTCAAAACATTCACATTCCTTTGCAATGAATGGTATTATCATTTCTATACTAATCTATATTAAAAAATAATATTATTAACCTGAAGAGTATGTTTGTTTGTTTAAACCCGTTGAGCGTTGGATAGCCCATTTATCGAGGAAGGCCATATTCTATATAACATGACGCTACTACCAAAAGGGGCCGAGCATCGGTGAAAAAGGTTGCAAAAAGGGGGAAAATTCATTCCTTTTTAGAGACGCAGACAAAGTTGCGACGGTTGGCTGGTATTTGTATATATATGCATATTTAATAATACAATCATATAAAACACTCAAATATTCTTTTTGTGTTCATTAAAATACAGCAAAACATTTTTCAGTCTTCGTTTCTGAAATTCTCATTAAAGAATTCCTCAATCTTATAATAAATGTGTATCGAAAGTAAACCTCCTTTCTAAGGAGAGGCTTATGTCCAGCAGTGGACTATTAAAAGCTGTTGATGATGATGATGATGAAAGTAAAATTATTTACGCTATTGAATTATTATGTTTGTTAGTTTTTAGCTTATAACTATCGCTATTTACACTTACACACAATAATATTAACTTCACACATCTCACACACGGCCGTCTGATCCCAAACTAGGCAGAGCCTGTACAATAGTAACCAGACTGCTGATAAACATACTTATGTATTTCGAAACACATACAAAACCATACTAATATTCTAATGCAAAAGTGTGTATGTCTGTTGCCTCTTCACGCTTAAATAGTTAGTTAGTTTTTTTTTTTTGAAAAAGACAACTCCCTCATTAGGAGTATATCCTGTGTCGCGGGGGACTTTACAAACATACATGAAACGGACACAAAGAACACCCAGACTCAGAACAACAATTTGTGAATCACACAAAGTGTCGTCCCATGTGGGGTTTGAACCTACAACACTCGGCGTAGTAGGAAGCGGCGTAGCAACCGCTTAATCCACTACGCCATCCATGCAGTCAAATCGCAGTTTGATTCCCGGGAAAGGACATAGGATAGTTTTTATCCTAGATATCACACTTTAAGGGGGTGGAAGTATGTAATCAATAACCGCTGATTCGATATAGATAAAATTTGGTATGGAAATAGTTTGATTTTTGAGGAAAGACAAACACTTCTTTTTACCGCGATAATCGACAAACACGTGGGTAGAGCCGCTGGCAAAAGTTAGTTCAATATAAAAGGAAAAGTTGGAAAGACATACATACAGATGGGTTGGGGAGTGGAAACAATGGTGTCAGACGATCATGTTCGCATACCTGTAACTTGAACTGACTGTTACTGGAAGCCGGCGGTAGTAACTTGACATTAGGTTACTCGTCGTCTTGTGTGTGCCTTATTCCATAATTCCATTAAATGATGAATGCACCGATGGAATAGTGGTTTAAGCGGTCACCTCGCCGCTTCCTACTGCGTTGTGAAGTGGGCTCGATCCCCAAATGGGACAACACACAAATTGTTTTTTTTGAGTCTGGGTATTCTTTGTGTCCGTTTCATGAATGTTTATAAAGTGGGTGACTTTACAAACATTCATGAAAGGCAACACAGGATTTATATATACACCGTGCAGGAGTTGTCTTTAATAAAAAAGAACATTAGGGAATGACCAGTTTAAAACAGCGAACACAACAACACATTCAGACTTGCTTTTGCCTGACAAAATATTTACTCCATATTAAATCTAGTTCACAAAGAGAAGGAAACGAATTCTGTTAATTGTTCATTTTGTAACCGACCAACAAGTTCGTAACAGTGCTTCGTGCAACGCAATAAAATAATTGATTTTGTCTATTCGTCTGTATTGTAACACTTCTCTGTACTGGCCGTATTTTTCTATTTGATGAATTTCGTCTGATCACCAACTAGGCAGAGCCTGTACTATGGTAAGCAGACTGCTGATAAACATACAAAAAACCATCCTCCGAGTCTTTTTACGAACTAGTTTGGGGTTGGCTTTCAGTCTATTTTGTACGTTCGGCGACTTTTTTATTGTTATGTTAGAGGGGGCAGACGAGCAGACGGGTCACCTGATGGAAAGTAACTATCGCTGCCCATGAACGTCTGCAACTCAGGAGTTACAAACGCATTGCCGGCCTTTTAGGAAGAGTACGCTCAGACTGCCATCAGACTTCGACTACTCAAGTACTAAGTGATATCGAAGTTATGTATATATACTGTTGTCGGAATTAGGGCGCCTACTACCCGTAACTATTGTCACAAATGTTCGTATGGCATACACCTACAAAAATCATCATCATCAACAGCCTCTAACATTCCACTGATGCACAGTTTGCTCCCTTAGTCAGCTCTTACGACACCCACGGGATGTAGGGGTGGTCTTAGTATTCTTAATCCGTCACCACACCGACATACAATAAATATTGTAGTTAAATTACAATCGCATTAAAATTAAAATTAAAATTGTGTCGTTTGTTGTTACGCCTGACTTGGTCGTGTCAAATCAAATCGGGTGAAATCGTTTGGTATGGACGCTAATTGGCTAATTTCGTGACTTTAGTGTTCTTGTTTTTAAAGTGGTGTTTTTCATTTCGGTGGTTTACTATACGACCAATATATGTAGCATTTCCTGAAAAAGAAATACTATGAGGTACATGGAAATCGATGCAATAAGCTTTCGTCTTGAAAGGATATTTTTAAAGGGGTGTCTTATTAATGCAAAATGTGGACGCAGTTTTATTCTTTAGTGGTACATGTACAGAACGGGCCATCTATAATAAATAGTCTAGTGGTTAGTGAACCTGACAAATAATCCAGAGGTTGTGGGTTCGATTCCCACTGAGAACACAGCAGTCTGATTAACATAGTACAGGTTCTACCTCGCTTAGGATCAAACAGCATTATATAAAGTAAAAAAATAGATTCAAAAGCTTATTTTAGTAAATTTAGGTATCATGTTACCAAAAATTACTCTAGCCGCGGGCTACGTTTCTGGCCTAAGCCAAAGTGCTTCAAGATGACGGCCTCGGTTTTCTATGTGGTTCTTTTCCGTACCGTTTTGTGGAAATATATTTCTATTGTAAATAAATACGAGTAAGTCAAAGGCATATTAATATCTGTAAAGGTAGATCTAGGACTCATCATCATCAACAGCCTATAATAGTCCACTGCTGGACATAGGCCTCTCCTTAGAAAGGAGGTTTTGGCCTACTATACCACACTGGCCAGACGGGTTGGTATAGGGATTGTATCAAGTTTTCCTTCTTTTTGCAGTGCTGGTGTCCTGCGTTGTTTTGCGCCCTTAGTCGGCTCTTACGACACCCACGGGATGAATTGGGGTAGTGACATTCCGTATTCTTAATCCGTCACTACACGGACAATCATACGGAGTCATCATACTTATCTCTTATCGGTGCCTTAGAAATTCTTCTCAAAAACCTGAGTTCTAAAGAGTACTGATACGCACTATATTTGTTTAGTCGGCACAAGTGATCCACGTCTTAAACGTCTTAACTTCGTCACGGGCCCTCACTATCTTATCAATATCTATGGGAAAAAAACTATTTATGAACATAACCCAAATTAGTATCAGACAGATATCGATAAGAAACCCCGTCAGTTAATAAGTTGAAAAGAACCCATCAGAAGGCATCGTAGTAAAAGTTCGGCCACAATTCGGTTCCAATTGACTCTGGATCTCGCAACTATCATAAAAGGTATTTTCGTTATAACTATTAAGCGGCGATGGTCAAGTGGTTAAGACATTGGACTTGCGATCAAAAGGCCTTGGGTACGAATCCTGACCAGTACACTACCGACGTGAACCCACTCCTAACACAAGCAATTTAGCTTAGCTGGAGGTTAACGGGAATACTAGTAATTTCGGTAGTTAGTAAGCCTGTCAAAAAAAAAATTGAAAAAAAAACATCAACAGACTAATAGTCCACGTTGGACATAGGCCTCTCCTTAGAAAGGAGGATTTGACCTACTATACCACGCTGGCCAGACGGGTTGGTGTAGGGTTTGTTTCAAGTTTTTCTTCTCTTTGCAGTGCTGTTGTCCTGCGTTATATTGTAGTTTTTGTTTTTTTGTTTTTTTTAAAAAGACAACTCCCGCATTAGAAATACATTCCTGTGTCGCGGGGGACTTTTACAAACATACATGAAACGGACACAAAGTACACCCAGACTTAGCACAACAATTTGTGGATCACACAAAGTGTCGTCCCATGTAGGGTTTGAACCCACAACACTCGGCGCAGTAGGAAGCGGCGTGGCGACCGCTTAAACCACTACGCCATCCGTGCAGTCAGTAGTCAAAACAGTAAAGTATTACTAAGACTAGCAGATTACCGATTCAATTTTCGATCACAATATAATATAATCACATTACAGTCAACGTTGGATGTTTAATACTTTACTACGAAAATATATTTTATGACAGTTGTGAGATCTAAATTTAATAGGAACTGAATTGTGTTCAAAATTTTATTACGAGTATTGGCCTTTTGGCCGTAACGTGCTTGTAAAAAAACGGAAAATACAGCCAAAATCACAGTAGTAGTACCCACAGCAACCGAATTAAACTCTGACTTATTGGTTTCTGTTGTTATACAATTAATCTAGTAACCAAAAAACATTATCTGTAACATAAATTCCTAATTAGATATCTATAATCAAGGTATTAAGCTAAAAAGAACTACTAAACTGTAGAAGCAAAAATTAAAATCCTATATATAAACAAGCTGACCCGGCAAACATTGTTTTGCCATATACATTATTTCAAAAAAAAATGAATAAAAAAACACAAAATTTCACGAAAATCGGTCGAGCCGTTTCGGAGGAGTTCAAATTCTAACACCGTGACACGAGAATTTTTTATATTAGATAATCCTACTGACTTTATGTTTACCATAATAACTGAATAAAATATAATAAAATTGCAAACCGTTTATATTTTTCTATCACAAGGCCGAATGCTTGTCAACCATGCCTGAGTTTAAAAATATATTTGAAAGAAAACTAAGTCAAAATGGCGTCTTAATACCAGCAACTATTTCTACACGAGTCACTTAAAGCGATATAAAATTCGCATTCCATAACTGATAAATAAGTTTAATTGTCTTTAAACATTTCAAATAGGTATAAATGATGTTTAATTAATGTTGATAATTTCAGTTCAGTAATAGTTTGTGCCAAGGTTAACTGCTTCTGCAAAGCCATTGTTGTGCAATGGCTAAGGACTTATGATTTCTTAGGTATATACTCAATGATATTATGTACAAACAAGAGGTAGATACGCTACAAACGCACAAAAAGGGTCCTAATTAGGACCACTGCGAGCGAGCGCACGTACAAATTAAATCAAGAAAATTCATAAAATGCCTTCTGCCGCTGTATTGATTACAAATAGCTGTCTCTTTCACTCTTATGCTTTCCCTATGTCCCATCGCACTTGGGGCATATGTTTACTACGGATACGGAACAAATATTTTACTACTTACTATGAATATATCTTCCTTAAAATATCATTGTTTATACTTATGTTTCTTTACTATCTATGCCTTTGACTTTTTCTACATATTATATTTGTACAAACACTAACGTCTTTATCACCGAAAGGGTAGGCAGAGGGGAATTATTGAGGACAAGTCTATTCCCGCCAACTGGGCACCTAAATTTCTACGTAAACATACTTATTTAATTCCAAATACAACGACACTTCTACTATAAATTTAAAAGTTTATCAGCCTGTCTATCTGTCTGTCTGTCACCTCTTCACGCTTAAACCGCTGAACCGATTTAGATCAAATTTTGTATAAAAATAGTTCAAGTCCTGGGAAAGGATATAGGATACATTTTATCTCAGAAATCATCCTTTAACGGCCTGAAAAGTTGGATGGAAGTTTGAATGGGAAATCAATAACCGCCGAACCGTTGAGATGTTTAGTATGGAAACACTTTGATTCTTAAGGAACGACATGGGCTACTTTTGGGCTACGACATAAACGAGGGCAGAGCCCCGAGAAAAAGCTAGTACTTATTACAATCTATAAATTAATCACACTTATTCACAGAACAATTGACGTAGGAATCGAAGCCACGAACTCTGGTTTAGCAGTTAGCATTGCCAACCAATAGTCCAACTATCTGATAACTTTAAATACCAATCACCATTGTCAACCATCGGTTTTTCTCCTGTCGTTGACGCAACTTGTAACATTGCATTCTTCTCAGGATGTAAGAGATTTAATCGTTTCCAGACGCAATACAGCAATAAAAAGTAAATTAAAATGCTGAATAAAAACCCCAATAACAAAGAGAACTCGAAATAATGTAATGATGCCGAATTTACTGTTTCGGTTAAAGGCACTAACACGCTATGCTGAAAACCACTGGTTCCGGCATCTGGCTAACTGTCAGACTTTATCAGTTGGATCTCCATCTAATAGCTAAATTTTAAATGTACATGATTCTATTTATTTTCATACTGAGGAATGTAGCAGATACTAACGCAATTAAAACTGCAAATAAACAGCCAATGTCTTATACCCAAGAAACTTGAAATATCTAAAATAATATCATAACATGGTAATTATAATTTTTTTAACATCTTAAATAATTTGGAATTCCAGAGATTTTCTCGTGAGAACTTCTCAGACAAAGATACCTTAAAATATGTTTTTTTTTCGTTTCCGTTTTGCTACAATGATTTTATACACGAAAATAATATAATAAAAATGTACATGATAATGTACCTACATAATTGTTTAATGGAGTTGTTTTAAAAATAATTCTTATGTATTTTATTATAATGTCTCTGGAGGTAAAATATGACTAGGTACCTTATAATATATATTTTTTTAATTATTATCTACACAGCTATATCTAAACTCAATCTTATAATGACTTGTTTTAAATATTTTAAAACACGAGAAGCACGTTATAATGCCCCTTATGGAGGATGACCTAGAGAAGGGATGTGATGCATCTCTTACGGATGACGCAATCACCACACATCTCCTTTGGTCTGCACCGTACTCATCAAATTGTTGGAGAGCTATTGAAGCAACAGATCGCCGACCTTAAGCTGACACTCTATAGAGACTATGGTTAGGTATGTCTCTGGAACATCGTGAGAGCACGTCGGATTCTACCGTGCCATGGAGGCGGCAGAAAGAGAATAGGAAAGAACTAGTACTCTCCTGAACTCCTCCTCCAGAACTAGACTGAAGAGAGTTAGACGAACTCTGGGCTCCATGTGCGCTTGCTTAGGAGCGTTCCTATGTTCTGGGTCCTAGGCCCTAAGTTTAGAGATAGTTCAACAAACGGCCATTACTGCGAGTTGTTGCAAAGCACTTAAACACTTTTAAAGACAAAAGTATGCAGGACTGAGTTATGTCATCGTCCGTGTGGTGACGGATGAAGAAAGCAGAGTGTCACCACCCCTATTCATCCCGTGGTTGCCGTAAGAGGCGACTAAGGGAGCAAACTCTGCGGAATAACAACAATGCAAAGAGAACTAAACTTAAAACAAACCCTATACCAATCTGTCTGGCTAGAGTGGTATAGTCGGCCAAAACCTCCTTTCTAAGGCTCTCCTAAGAAAGGAAGTTTTGACCTAATATTCCTGCCTGCTTTACTATTGTGACTTTTGACACCATAGCTCTAAAAACGTCTAGTGTTTCTCAAAGTGGACGATAATGCCCCCTTTTTTGCATTATAAACCTGCTGAAGGGCTGTATATACAGGGCACAAACAAAATTGAGGTCGTTCAATCGCTTAAGGGAACGCTATTCAATTGTAATGTTTTTTTTTTAATATTTGAAATTTAAACTAAACTGCCTATTTAATTCAATAAGTCGTATGTTTCATTTGAGAATACATAATCTACTTTTAATATGAATGAAAAATGATTGAAAATTGCTTAATGGCAGAAGTACTAACAGAAAAAACTTCCACGTGACATGTAAAAAAATAGCTATACCACTGGGATTATTTGTATACAGAAAAATCTATTTTAAGAACCATTGCTGATTTCATACATCGACTGAAATACAACAGTAGACTCTGTTTTAATGAGGGTTTTTGATATTTTTTCAGCCACCAGACGGCGCTTCGTATGCGTCAGGTCCAAACAGCTGTCAGATAGCACATATTCTTACCGAACGTATAATTTTTTAATGAAATTCTATGAATTTGGAAGTGTTATTGAGTTTATTATAGATTACGGCCAGAGAAAGGTTGCCGAACTGAAGATTGACCTTAAAAAGGGACGCAAAAGTTTTATTTGCACACATAGGCACTGCACAACACTGTGGCATTTTAGAAAACAATATTCCTTTTATAACGTTTTTAAGAATGAATAAACCAAAAAAATTATCGAAAAATACAAATCAAGTATGGGTTTTGACAGGTGGTTGGACCTGACGCTATAGTGCTGCCATCTCACGTGGAACATTTCAGAAAACCCTCATTATCTCCTTACCAAGAGCCATTAGCAATTGGATAATTTCAATTCGAGAAAATACGTAATTGGTAACTGAAATTTTTATTTCAAACGCAAGACCAATCTTTTCACGCAATCGATATAGCTATTGGCTCAGTTATGTAACGATGTAACGTCAAACATAAATATTTTATTCCATATACCGAGGGAAATTGTAGTCGTATAAAACCAATCTATCGCTCAATACACTATTTATTCCGAGAGATAAGAAACTTACGTCTGTGTCGAAAGTTACGACGATAAACGAAGAGAATGGCTCATAAAATAAGTCTTTTAAGGTTATTTGTCAGGCCTTTTGGTGTAGAGGTTAGTGACCCTCACTGCTAACGAGGAGGTCGGGGTTTCGATTCCCACCTAGGACAAATTATTGTATGATGAACTCGTGTTTCACCAAGATCGTGCGATTTTTTGTTTGGGGTTTGTGCTACACTACACCAGAAGCAATTCCTAAGCTCAAATCAAATATCCAACGCGTCATCAGTGAGATACAGCGACATCTCAGTACAAAAGTCATTTAAAATTTCATGAAAAGAGTAATGGCCCGTCATCAGAGCCGTTGGGGCCATTTGCCGGATATTTTATTCCATACTTAATCGGAACATGTCTTCTTTACAATCCAAAAAAATATCACAACTCTTTCAAAAATACGTGCACTCTTAATGAGACAGTTTATAATTAAATATTATATTTGTATTAATTTATACAAATTAATATTTAAAAGAGTTTCTCTGCAAAGTAAATAATACCTATTACGTAATACATTTTATTATTTAATACAGGTATGATAATTTTTATATCGAAACTTATTTTTTAATTTGAAATTGACATGTCAATATACGACAACGCCATCTTGCGTTAAAACAGAGGATTCGGAATATTTTTGTATTTCGAATTGTAACCGTCATTTAATTTTTTAATGTATGGAAACTCCTCTAAAGTGCTACTTATACAGAGCTGAAGAAAGCCATAGGTTGTTGTGAACATCTCTTACAGAGCACATGTAAATGATGTAGGTACTTTTATAATATAACTAACTTGTTATAAAAGTAAGACATTACCTCATGTCCGCTCATGGCTTTGATCGCCACTCTTTTCTGTCCTTCCGTATGATTACAATTAAAATCTTTATTTATAACCCGGCAATCTGCTGCGCGACCGTCCCGCGGGGTGACAGACAGTGGCGGGGGCGAGGTAGCGCGTCATTTGACGCGCAGATTCACGCGTTTCCCTTCCCCGCTACACCACCCGCTACCCGCTGACATCTTAAGTACCTCGTCCCCGCCACCGTCTGTCACCCCGCAGGACGGTCGCGCACGACGTTGATGGACGATAGCCAATTGATTTCGTCTTTGGGCACCCCAGCCGCCGTAAAAGAAACCCTTTGCAAGTCAGAAAGAAGATTATCTCCATGATTACTTTGTACTGTGACGAGTGTTGCCAAACTCAAATATTTGCAATTAGTTTAGTAATTCCGTAAGTTCCATAGTCCATAAAATCCATGATTCGCTTCAGATGTCGTGACACAACTAATGGCTAATTACAATACAGCATACTGTTTTAGATCTGTGCATTTGTGATACACGAGCGATATCGCTATACTATTCGCCGTCTTTTTATTCTTCCCTTTAACGTCGTCCTGATCATCACATCGACAGCCTTTTATAATGCACTGCTGGACTAGTCCTCTATAGGGTTTGTGTTAAGTTTTCCTTCTCTCTGCTAGCAGTGCTGTTGTCTTGCGTGGTTTGCTCCTTTAGTAGACTCTTACGACACTCACGGGATGAATAGGGGTGATGACACTCCTTATTTTTAATCCGTCACCACATGCATCCCTTAGCATCAGGTTTGTCCCTGTCTGTTCGTTTGACCCTCTGCCCCGTAAAAAAAAGAAAATCTAGTGTATCTGTAAAATTTGTGTCTCTGTACTCGTATTCTTAATCCGTCACCACACGGACACGTCGTCTATTCTTTTATTTTAGATTTTCACAAAACACTTGAAAATAAAAAAAACTAATATACATACACGTACGTACATACAGACATACATTACATACATACACATATGTACATCTAAATCCCCGACATGAGTAAGCAGAGGCGAACAAAATTTTGCAGAGTATAATTTTAGTGCCACGCGCACTGTAAATGATTCCAATGTGGCGGGGATTACACAAACTATCAACTATCCGCGCATTACTAAATTTTGATTAGCATTTCTAAAATTTGCAAGATTGTTAGAAAGAAAAATGTTGTGTTTAGACAGGCACCATTCTAATTCACGTTGCAACTGATTTGAAGGATGTGTGTCGTCTTAATTAGCATACTAATGCAAGAGATAAACAACTTAGCATACACGTGTCAATTTGGTATTAGTGGTAGGAGGAGAGGGAGGGGGTAGAGGGCTCTAATTATGCGTTTAGACTCATAAACGGGTCAGTTATGCCTGAGTATGACGGGTTGGCATAGGGTTTGTGTCAAGTTTTCCTTCTCTTTTTGCAATGCCGTTGTCCTGCGTAGTTTGCTCCCTTAATCAGCTCTAAAGACACCCACGGGACGAATAGGGGTGATGACACTCTGTATTTTTAATCCGTCACCACATGGATCCCTTAGCATCAGGTGACCTGTCTCTTCGTTTGACCTTCTGCCCCATAAAAAAAAAGAAAATCTAGTGTATCTGTAAAGTTTGCTTTTTTATACCATCGTATAAATATGTGTAAAGTATACATAAAGGTATACAATCATAATTACATATACAGTATTTTATTGTCTACTTATAATAAATAAATATCATCATCCCGTCATGTCTTTTTTCCTGTATCATACAAATAACCTTAATATTGCGATACAAACGTACAGTACAGCGCCATCTACCGAAGCGAAAACAAAAACAATCAAAAATACAAACCAATACTCACAATGTTACTTAATTGACTATCAAAGTGTGATGTTTCTATGCCAACCTCACGTAGAAAAGGCGTTCCCAGCTTATGACACTGTTCATATCGATCTATTGTTATAAAGTGGAGCACATAGTTTCTTAACCAAACCTACTCCAACATGCAGTTACATCTCATGGCTTTATATTATCTTCATTTGTTTTAGTATGAATTCAACCACATTTCACCATAAATATAAAACTAAACATTTGTAGGCTAGTAGGCTATCAATTTTTATTCCACAGCAATGTGGAAAAAGCAAATGGACCGAGTGAGTGCCAACAGCCTTCAACAGTCCACTGCTGGACAAGGGCCTCTCCTTAGAAAGGATATTTTCACCTACTGTGTTACGATGGCCAGATGGGTGGGTTTGTTTAAAATTTTCCTTCACTTTGCAGTGCTGTTTTTCTGCGTAGTTTGCTCTTATAGTCGGCTCTTACCACACCCTCGCAATGAATAGGAGAGTGAGGTTACCGGATCACAAACCTTCCACTGATTCTAGGGGGAGCAGACGGGTAACTTGATGGTAAACTACTACAATGGACACCGACTTAAAAGACACAAGTGCATTGACGGACTTTAAGTCTCTGTCCCAGAATTAAGGGGAAGGGAGATTGTTCCTTACTCACATCATCACATCAACAGCCTTTAATAATAGAAAGGAGGTTTTGGCCTACTATTACCCACAACCTTACTCACATGGTAAAAATTGATTAACATTGGTTTTCAGTGAGGCTTTGTCATGAGCAAGATATCCCAAATGTACCAAATACGCTCTCTCTTCTCTCTCTCTCTCATTGCTCCTAGAACGATTTATCAAACCTTAATGGAGGGTCAATTAATCTGTTACGACAATATAAAACTCTGATTATATAAAAATTAATAGCTTGTGTTACCAAAACAATGCGTAGATATTACATAAACAGAGATAATTGTTGTTAATGGTAGTCTCTGAGGTAGCTAACAATAGGCAGAAATGGGGTTTGCAGATGTGTACCAAAGACGTTCTCTGACTTGAATGTTTTTGGGACGAAAGTTACGAGTATTTTATTCACACGTGGTGTGTATTGTCGATGTGAGCTCAAATAATTGGTAGCTTGTTTTATATTAAGTCATAGACATAGATGTCATAAATTACAGGACTTTGGACGGTATAAATTCTGGGTATAATTTATCTATGACATGTATGTATTTAAAAATATATAAGTATGTTTATCAGCAGTCTGGTTACCATAGTTCAGGCTCTGCCTAGTTTGGAATCAGACGGCCGTGTGTGAGATGTGTGATGTTGTTATTATTTTGAAGTTTTTTTCTGTATGGCCTCTTTAGGAGGCAGACGAGCAGACAGGTCGCCTGATAGAAAGTGACCATCGCCGCCCATGAACGTCTGCAACTTAGGAGTACGCTCTTTTCTTGAAGGTTTGAAGGTCGTATCGGGCCGGAAATACCGCAGACTATAACCCGCTCCACAGATTGGTTGTGAGGGGCAAAAAGTGACGCGAAAAGCGCACAGTAGTGGAGCGCCAACTATCCAGGTGATGAGGATGAAAATTTAGTTATTATTATTAAACAGAGAATATCAACACCTTATTTTTTTTAAGTACCGTGTGGTGACGGATTAAGAATACAGAGTGTCACCACCCCTATTCATCCCGTGGGTGTCGTAAGAGCCGACTGAGGGAAAAAACTAAGCAGGACAACAGCACTGCAGAGAGAAGGAAAACTTGACACAAACCCTTTACCAACCCGTCTGGCCAGCGTGGTATAGTAGGCCAAAACCTCCTTTCTCAGGAGAGGCTTATGTCCAGCATTGGACTATTAAAGGCTGTTGATGATGATGATGATGTTTTTTTTTTTTAAATAGGCATACTTATAATTTGGCAGAAAATTTTAAAGGTTGTTAAATCCAAAGTTGCAGTTGGTTGTTTTTAAGTTGTTAAATCCAAAGTCTAATAAGTGATATCTTCACGAATATAAATGTCACAAGTAAATGTATAGTCGGACCAACACATTTTGATCTTCAATTTCTATTCCTTACTAATATTATCGTAACATTTCCGCGCGTACTCAGCCTGCAAGATTAAAGTTTTATAACCTTTATCCAATTTCTTCCGCATTCCTACTTCATGTTTCGTTTTGCTGTACTTACGGTAAACCGTCTGGACTTTTGTGAAAACTGTTTCTATATTTGTACCGTAATATAGATTTTTTATACATTTATGTTGTCAATAAATGCCATTTATTTCTTTTCTCTCATACTAAGGTAGCCTCGTTTGTCCGTGTAGTGACGGATTAAGAATACGGAATGTCACTACCCCAAATTCATCCCGTGGGTGTCGTAAGAGCCGACTAAGGGCGCAAAACAACGCAGGACACCAGCACTGCAAAAGAAGGAAAACTTGATACAATCCCTATACCAACCCGTCTGGCCAGCGTGGTATAGTAGGCCAAAACCTCCTTTCTAAGGAGAGGCCTATGTCCAGCAGTGGACTATTAAAGGCTGTTGATGATGATGAAGGTTCGCTGATAGCATATAAGGAGATTCGCTTTAAGAATAAAGAAAGCTACTAGGACTACAAAGCATTGAAACTGCAGACAATAACTATTTATTTATTTAATTGGCTCACCAACAATTGCTGACTTTGAATTTGTATTGACAGTACGTAGACATGGCGTAGTGGTTTAAGGGGCTGCCTCGACGCTTACTACTTTGCTGACTGGTCCGATCCCCGAAGTGTTGTTCTGAGTCTGGGTGTTCTTTGTGTCCATTTCATATATGTTAAGTAAGTCCCCCGCGACACAGGATATATTCCTAATGCAGGCGTTGTCTTTTTACGAAAAAAAAACAAAATTAAAAAACATTATCAACAGCCTTTAATAGTCTACTGGCCATAGGCTTCTCCTTAGAAAGAAGTGTTTGGCCTACTATACCACGATGGTCAGACGCGTTATTTAGGGTTTGTTTCAAGTTTTCCTTTTCTTTGCGAGCTGTTTTCCTGCGTAGTTTGTTTGTTTTGGTAGTAGCATCAGATAGCATTTTTTAGCTCTTGTAGAACAGGCGACATGTGACTATCGTCAGTGTAATTTTCTTGTTTATTACATAGATAGCAAATGAGCAGACGGGTAAGTGACTACCCATGCCAAAATACTTGTAACTTTATGACAGTTAGGTAAGTTACGATAACTGATCGTAAAAAAATCGTAACACTGATTTCCTGTGAAGCCCTTTTATCACTCCGTACGAACCACACACATATGTGTGGCTCTCCCACGGTCTATTATGTGAACTTATAAACTAATGTAGGAAGTATTAGAAAACGGCTGAGTAAAAGTTATATTCAATTTGAATTTCTTAATCACTGATATGAAAGCGTGAAAAGTCGCGTATAGCCACTAGTTTCGTTGAAAATGAAAGTCGCCATAGATTTATTCCATCACGTGCTCAACTGATATTTCTTTTGAAAACTAAATCGGCAGAAACTTTATGTTATGTGCCTAATTGTGTAATTGTGAGCATTTCTTCGCCCGAGACACAGGTTTTATCTAGTTCGAGCAAGCAACAAATGTATTTCGTTTATAAATTAATAAGGAATGTCTTATGTAAAAAAAAAACTTCTTTTTGACGAAAAAAATTGAAATAATATATATGGCAAAACAACGTTTGCCGGGTCAGCTAGTTTATATATATATTTTTTCTATTTATGTCTTTATCTTTTGATTTAGATAATAAAAGAGTAAAATATTTTTGCATTTTAAGAAATATTTTGGATATATTACATATATCTAAAATTACTTATACATAAACCATAAATAAACAACCATAAATAACCATATTTAGCTTAGCGGGAGGGGTTAACGGGAATACTAGTAATTTCGGTTGCACTAGCAACCCTTAAACTTAAACAGACCTTAAAAAAAAAAACCCATACCTGGTATTTATTAGAAATTATTGTACTTATTATTTAAATTATTATTATTATTTTTATAATAGTATTATTATTAATCGTAAGCGGTGTCATGCCAAAAATCCAAAACATTTAGTGTCAGTTGTTTTTTTGCTTTCCATCCGTCATTTGCATCTATATGTATATCTATGTGTGTATGTGTGAGTTTCAGATGTAGTACAGTTGTTTTGGTAATCATTACATCCATTTTTTTGAGTGTGAAAACTCCCTTGGGTCGTTACCTTACCAGGGTTTGTTGTAAGCGTTGTTTCGGAATCGCAAAAACTATTACCATCATCATTATTAAAGCCTTTAATAGTCCATTGCAACATAGACCTACAGTGGTTTTTTTCTAGATGAAATGATGTGTAATTTATTTTTACATCCCTGACAATTTGTGCAAAGATTCATGACAATTGAAAGTTGAATAATTAAGGCGTAAAAGCGTAAAAAATAAACAAACTCACTTTCGCATATTTAAACATATTATAATATTCCAAAAAATGTTATGTATTATCAAAGAAATTTTAAAATAAAATAAAATAGAAAAATAATTAACTATCCTGACAGTAATGATCAAGATTCGTAACGCCTAGTTTACCTGGCAAGATCAAGACTTTTTTTGTGTCCTATTAAAAATAAACTTCAGAATAGAAGTCCGCCATTTTGAAATTCGTTAATTTAAACACTAAAGAACATCCTTAACTACCAAATTATACAATACAGATTATAAATAAGTCAGAAAAACTTAGATGAACATCCGGGTGAGGATTTACATCAAACAAATAAAACCTTTTTATATTTGCTTTTTGTCTTATTTTTTTTCAGAGGCAATGGTTCAAGGATGTGTGACGTCATTGTTCTTATTGCTTATTATAATGCGAGATTCTTAATTACGTTTAATTTATTTTGCGTCGGAAGAACCTGCAATTCTTTTGTATGTCACATTTTTGATAATATTCTGAATAAAGTAGATGCATAGCATCTGGATCAGGATCCAGATGCTATGCATCATCCAGCAGCAGAGCAGCTTTATTAGCAGAGGTTAGCAGACTTTTCTTCTCATAGACATCTTTCAAAATTTAGCTGGTTCCGGTGCACCCCCTTTTTTTCCGTGCGGAAATCCCTTCGGATACCACCTATCAGTGGTTGGACCCCCTGCAGCTACATTTCTATCGTATAGACAAAAAATGTGAAGATTTATATAGAATATGCAAGTTTTTACAAGCAACAGTCGCTGAACTTCTTAAAATCAAGTCAAGCCAGCATTTTAGTTCTTCACTATCGAAAGCAGATAATTTTTTGTAGACTAATTATGAACCCTCAATTTTTTCGACCCTGTCGAGTCTCCCGTAGACCCCGGAACCACTTTGGGAACCTAGGATCTAGATACATATTAGTCCAAATTACTGAAAACTGAGCTACAGGTGACTCTTTATGACTCTGTTGTGGAAACTGACCTGATGACAGGTCTGTTGATTGATTGGTTAGTGAGCCAGAGGTCGTAACTTTGATTCCCGTCGAGGTCAATAATTAAGCGTTGAGAACGTTTTTTTTTTGTCTTTGTGTAATCTACGAGTAAACTAATATTATAAAGCTGAAGAGTTTGTTTGTTTGTTTGTTTGAACGCGCTAATCTCAGGAACTACTGGTCCGATTTGAAAAATTATTTCAGTTTTAGATAGCCCATTTATCGAGGAAGGCTATAGGCTATATATCATCACGCTAAGACCAATAGGAGCGGAGCACCAATGAAGAATGTTTCAAAAACGGAGAAAATTTGATACTATTGAGAGACGCAGACGAAGTTGCGCGGGTCAGCTAGTGTATCTATGTGTCCATGAGCGGCGGTAGTCGCTTACTATCAGGTGGTCTGCTCGTTAGACCTCCTAAACCATATAAACACTAGTTTTTGATATCTGTACCTTTTGTTGTCATTGTCTCTGCTTTTGACATTAAACGAAAAATGTACTGCAGTAGTCACTGTCTAATTTTCTTATATTACTTGTAATCTTATTAATGTTAAAACGGCGAAAGTTTGTTACTCTTCCACGCAAAACGACTGAACGGATCTGGATTAAATTTGGCACAGAGATAGATTATAGCCTGGAGGAGCACATAGGCTTTTTATCTTTTATCCCAAAAAACGTAGTTTTCTTGTCGGATCAGTAAGTTTTATCCGTGTGGTGGCGGATTAAGAACACAGAGTATCACCACCCCTATTCATCCCGTGGGCCGACTAAAGGAGCAAACTACGCAGGACAACAGCACTGCAAAGAGAAGGAAAACTTGAAACAAACCCTGTATCAACCCGTCTTGTAAGGGGAGGTTTATGTCCAGCAGTGGACTATTAAAGGCTGTTGATGATGATGATGATGCGTAAGGTACAACAACAAACGCGAGTAACACCGCAGGGCGCAACTAGTCAGTAAAATTTCATCAAAATGTAAAGGTTATTTTAAAGAAGGAGCCAATTGGTTACCTGCTCCGTCATCTAACCGTTTGCGTTCATCTAGTTATCATAATTCTGCAGTTAAATGCTCATGGTACATTAGCCGCAGAAGTTTTTTAGCGCTATTTATTATGTAACGGTTACTTGCTACGGTTATAAATATAGTTACTAACCGTCAACTAACGTAACTCCTTAACGACCTCCTTAACCTCCTTGAAGAATGCTGTTAAAATTTGTGTCATTTAATGCTACTAAAGAGAAGAGAGGCTGGGTGGAAGTTCTCCCTCCAGAATTAATTAGGTGGAGGGGGGATTTGAGGCTTCGGTAAGCTCAGTGACGCGTCTGCCCGTTTGCCCTTGATACTGATACTACTAATTGATACCACCCACCGGTGGTTACGTCGGACATGACCGCACGCCGTCTGGGCTTCCAGTAGCCGGGGATACCATAAAAAACACATAAAAGTACCAAAATACTTTACTGGACAATATTTTCCTTCACTATTATGTCCATAATCAAGTACTATTAATAGAATGATTTCAGAATTACACGCGGCGTAATATAGTTACGCTTGGCCGGTGTGACCGCATGACTGTGATGATCACGGCCTTGCTGTGTTAAGTACGATGCCAGCAGTTTTTATGTTAACAATAACTAGGCTATAATGTTTTATTGAACGGTTCTTGGTATGCTTTGATCTATTTAACCTGTTTAGAACACAAACATTAATGACTAGCTGACCCGCGCAACTTCGTCTGCGTCTCTCAATAGTAATAAATTTTCTCCGTTTTTGTAACATTCTTCATTGGTACTCCACTCCTATTGGTCTTAACGTGATGATATATAGCCTATAGCCTTCCTCGATAAATGGGCTATCTAACACTGAAAGAATTTTTCAAATCGGACCAGTAGTTCCTGAGATTAGCGCGTTCAAACAAACAAACAAACTCTTCAGCTTTATAATATTAGTATAGATTAATCTCTGCATGTATTCAGTAACTCGAATAACTTGACGATTGGCTCGTGGCTAAGTGGTATCCCAGTAGGTTAACACATTAGAAAATTAAGCAATCATAGATAGGACAGTCAACGAATGCCCGACCATTTCTTTATACATTGAGACCTCTCCGTGTCTCGGAGAGCACGTTAAGCCGACGATCCCGACAACAGTTGTTCTACAGACCTTCGGTATCACCTATTTAAGTCGTGTACTACTGATGGCAGCCGCTCCATGTAAAAAATCGAAGTTCAGCCGTATTTTAGTAGACTTAAAGCCGAGCCTAACTAGTTTTGGGAATAAGGCTCAGAGGAAGACAGAAGATGTATGTATTTAGTCATAATATAATAATAAATAGGGTGTAAGGGACATCGTAACGACTCCTGAAATAGTGTATTCAGACCATGATTCTGAGTCGAAAATTCTTTTTTTTTTAATTTGTCATTTTTTTGGTTAAAAAATGTAATTACAATGAGTAAACAGAACATTTTACCGAAAATAAATTAATAAATATTGCATACGGTCAAAAACTGCAATGTAATTAATCAAAAACTTGAAGCGCGCGGGACCTCCCCTCCGGCCGCCAACTGGTGTTGGTGTGCGTAGACTGTTTGCACGGAATACACGTGTAGTTATTACTTTTGTGCGATACTTACGGGAAATTACCTTTACCTTTGACAGCTGATTGCATCAAAAGTTTAATTTTACGGACGAATATTCCAATGATTTTAGACACAGAATTATGGTCTGAATACACTACTTCAGTATTCGTTATGATGCCACTTACACCCGATGTAATAATATATCTCACACACGGCTGTCTGATCCCAAACTAGGCAGATCCTGTGCTATGGTAACAAGACTGCTGATAAACATACTTACTTTTATATATTTTAAAAAGATACATATTATAGATAAATTACACCCAGACACAGAACAAATGAACGTGCTCATCATACAATATTTTTTCTGGTGCGAATCGGGCCCACTACCTCCGGTTAGTAATAATAATAACCTCACACATCTCACACACGGCCGTCTGATCCCAAACTAGGCAGAGCCTGTACTATAGTAACCAGACTGCTGATAAACATACTTATATATTTCTAAATACATACATATTATAGATAAAGAACGCCCAGACACAGAACAATTGACCGTGTTCATCACACAATATTGTCCTGGGTGGGAATCGAACCCACGACCTCCGGTTTAGCAGTCAGGGTTACTAACCAATAGACCAACAGGCCCGTCAATATAAAAGTTTATCAGCCGTCTGGTCACCATAGCACAGGTTCTACCTTTGTGATCAGATATAAAAGAGAAAGATTTGAGAAAAATTGAAATCTGATCGCCGTATGTTAAGTGTGTGAAGTGGCGACACTACGAACCCTGTGCGGCAGTGTTGATTCCAATAACCCTTATAAAAATTACTATGAAAAAAGACTGGAAGTGACGACTTCAACATACGTGAAACAAAAACATAATTCAGTGTCATAATTCAGTGTCTTCGTTCATTCATGTATTTAGACCTACGTGTATTCAGACCATCATTCTGCTAATTCTGTATCGCGATATGAAAATTCTCTAGTCGATCAGGACAATTTCACTACATCAACCGTTGGGCCGTGGCCCACCAATTATGATCACCTCGCCCGGGCCTCAATTCTGCTATTCTAATATTGTACCAATAGACAGTGGATGGAATGTCGTCGTAATAGTTTTGCACTTTTCGTATTCTACTATGTAGGCCTCCCGATGTCTTGTCACTGAACTGCCACTGATACAAATTTCGTCGATATTTTTGTAATAAATGATATATTTAATTTTGCAAGTGTAGAAATTTTGTTGATATCACCATTGATGACCTATATTACTATATCGACAGTCTATTGACACTGAATTTATATTAGTAGAATACTGATATTTTGACCGATGTCAATGACGTCTCAATGGCATCTCAATAGCGAGTTAATGGTGTCATTCCATTATATAACCCATCTGATGCTGATCTGAAATCCGTGCAGTCGAGTCAGTCTTTGTTATAAAAAATAAATAATTGAAAATAGCAGTCTGTAACGTGTGTAGTTTCATTCAGTGTTAGTGGTGTCACGTCATAATGCATCTTTTGGTGTCTTTGTAAAAAAAACCTTTTCTTTTCAACAGCATTTGAAATATTTAATGTGTGAGTAAATATCGCCATACAAGTAACATTATTCGCTTTGTTTTGGAGAGACTGCACGGATGGTGTAGTGGTTTAAGCGGTCACCTCGCCGCTTCCTACTACGCCGAGTATTGTGGGTTCAAATCCCACATGGGACGACACTTTGTGTGATCCACAAATTGTTGTTCTGATTCTGGGTGTTCTTTGTGTCCGTTTAATATATGTACATAACTACCTTCTTGAGATGGCGGCATTACCTAATCAATAGTACACCTCCTTATTTACTGTGTACGAATATAAAGTATATGTATTTATGTGTTATATAATTATATGTATATTCATGTACACATACATAAATATGTATGTATGTGTATAATTGCATGTTAGTTAAAACTTTATAGCTACTATTACGACTGTAACCTCAGTGCACCTACCTTACGATATTTCTACGACACCCAAAGGATGTCTGGTAGAGAATCCCCAGGCCATTAAGTCCGCGCATGTACAAAAGTGCATAAATTTGTAAATATATACATAAATATTTACGTATTTGTATACTTACTTATTTGTGACACCCCTACCTTAATATCATGATGCAAAACCAGTCCATCATCCACCAACCCATCACCACTTTTTTTGTAGTTACAAAACTACCACTTTCCCGAGCCACCGAGCGTGGAGTCTTAATAAACTTGTTACTACTAAACATAAAGTCATGTGGGGCTGCGGAGGCGCAGGCGCCATGCGACGCTTCACGAACACGGAGTCACGCTCCAATGGCGACCTCGCATTGACCTTGCCTCTGTTGGAAGGAATATAAGAGCTTCTGTAGGGAAATTAGAAACCACATACCAATAAATACGACTGTCGGTTTTCTGGGACTAATTCCCTTAAACCTGTGATAATGAAGGAATACTATATTTACATAACGGGTCTGTTGGTATAGTGGTTAATTACCAAGTGATGTTGACTGCTAAGCTATAGATCGTGGGTTCCATTTCCAACCAGGACAAATATTGTGTGATGAGCAAGATTTTTTTTAACCGATTTCAAAAAGGAGGAGGTTATCAATTCGGGTGTTTTTTTTAATGTATGTTCGTGCATAACTCCATAACACATACACGGATTTTAAAAATTCTTTTTTTGTTTGAAAGGGGTTTATTCCGAAATGGTTCCCTTTGAATTTTATATAGATCTGATGATGAGTTTCGGAGACAGACACAGGACCTCTTCAAAAAATGACACCAAATCAACCGCGATTGTTTTTAGTGCTCTTTGTTAGTATTGTTTGAAGTCGGTTCAACTTTTTTTAAGAAGGATCTTCTTGTATGCAAATATATAGCAACGCAAATGTAAAGTTTCATAAAATTTACTTATCCATTGTAAGTAGCTATGTGTTTAATTTTTAATTCTCTTTCTGGTTTTTAAAATGTCTCTTTGTCCTTTTTACATCACCATATTTGCTGTCATCTCTTACAACACAACTCTTCAATAAAATACTTTTGATCTATAATTAATAACATCAGCAATTGAGGTTGCATTATAATAATTTTTATTATTGTATTAATTATAAATATTTAATGCACAAAGCTGGATTTGACGACTTTCGCAAATATTTTGCAGCATTGATTATATGTATATTATAGGTAGGTAAAGCATAATTTAATTCATAAATTACTAAAACCTTTTTACACTTTTTTTTTAATTTACCACTTATTGTGTTTATAATCACAATTGTAGTTCACTGTGCCGTACAGTAATTCAACCTTACACAGGTACAAATTGCTATGACATCTTCTGTTTTGGCAAAATTGTAATTGACTTCTGTATGTGACTGAACACCTCCTAAATGGCTAGACCGATTTAAATGAAAAAAAAATGTGTGTGTTCAAGTGGATGAGAGGTTTAGATTAACAATTTGGTCCACTACAAAATTATGGAGCTTTAAGATAAGAAGTATAAAGGAGAAGAATTGAGAGCCTCCTCCTTATTTGAAGTCGGTTATAATATAATAATAATAATAATACATCATCTCACACACATCAAACACTCATCTAATCCGAAACTAAGCAGATCCTGTACTAAGGTAAGAAGACTGTTGATAAAGATGCTTAAATATTTCCTTAAAAGTACATATTATAGATAAATTACACCCAGACACAGAACAAATGATCGCGCTCATCACACAATAACATGTCCTGGGGTAAAGATAGAAATTATTGCTACTTTTAATTCTCAATCATATGATGGAGTGATGGATTTTAGTTACTGCGATTTATCCTGTGATAAATCACTACTGGGGTTTGGTCATAGAAAGTAAGAAGGAAAGAAGAAAGAAAATACGTTTATTAGCCGCAACAAAAATAAATAAAAAATAGAGATAAAAGAAAAGAAATACTTTACTAACAAAAGAATCTCACAAACAATAACAAAACAAACAATTACGAAATAATAAAATTATCACTGTGTGTGACTAAAGGGCCACAACTCAGTCTTTGCTATGGGCGCTTCGCAACGCGCTCGCTGCCACCCCGGCCTGCTTCTGCTAGGGTGACAGATAACCTCACCTGTCACCCCCAGGCCTGCGCTTATGGAGGACGGAGGTCATTCTGCGACCTCCGGCGCCTGAGTCGCCTGCGGTACTTGGCCCGTTCCCGGGCCTGGCGATCCGGGAGAGTTCTAAACCTCTCCCGGTCCCGCTACTCCGTCTCCTTCGCGAGCATAACTTGCTCGCAGAAGGAGACCGCAGAGTTCCACGCACTCTCGCTCCGCACGATAGCCGCAATCAGGCTATCGAGCGAGAGAACTCCCACTCCGATGGCCGCCACGAGGTCTCGCCTCTGCTCAACCCACGCCGGGCACTCCGCCAGCGTTTTGCTATGGTCCCTAAAGTAACCATGGCGCTGATTTTCAGCTGAAGCCCAAGGGTACCTCACGGACGTGTGCACAGTTTAATTACTATAAACATACATGTGATAATTACATAACATACATCCTATTTATATAATAAAGACATCAAATAACTAGTTTATTGGAAATTGATAGATAAAAGGGCAGCGAACAAAATATATACAGAATAAATAATTTTAGTAACATTACGAGGTCTAATTTTATATTACAGATTGCTGGATTTTTGTACGGTTAAAAGCAATAACTTTACCTTTGATTCAAAAGAATTTCAACTCACATAGACAAAGATAAATGCCATCGAAAACTTAAGCAAAGAAAAAACCAAACTTTTATCAAAGACCAACCTTTTTAACCGTCTTCAAAAAAATAAGGAGATTATCAATTCGACTGTATTTTTTTTTTATGTTTGTTACCTCAGAACTTTTGACTAGGTGAACCGATTTTGATGATTATTTTTTTATCTGAAAACTAGTGCTAGAGTCATATGATTTATAAATCATAAGATTTATATAACAGGTGATTGTGATTTTATTCCGTCGCTAGTGGGAATCGAATCTACCTATATATCCTATTAGATAATTTAAAATTCCGCATGGTGACGGATTAATAATACGAAGTGTCACCATCCCTATTCATCCCGTGGGTGTCGTAAGAGCCGACTAAGGGAGTAAACTACGCAGGACAACAGCACTGCAAAGAGACGGAAAACTTGACACAAACCCTATACCAACCAAATAAGAGAGACCTATGTCCAGTGAACTACTAATTGCTGTTGATGTGATGTGTTTAGATAATAAGATAGAAAAGCATAATTTGCTTTATTTCACGCTAATTTGTTTAGATTTTTAGCAAATTTAGCGAAATAAGTTTTTTTTTATTTCGGACGGGAACGTCCTATGGTTGGACACAAGTCAGTGACGACATCGCAAAAGTCACAAGTGTCAAAAGTGAACCATAGATTAAAAGAAATAAAGTGAACACAACACGATAATTCCAAGCGATAAAGGATACTTATAACTTGAAATGTAAAAATTATATTCCACTTCTTAAAATGTACTGTTACGGTACTTGGCGGAGAGAAAGTCCACCATTTACAAGATGGTACCAAAATTAAAGGAGGTTTTTTATTGGAGATCGTTATTTTCTGGTGTGTAAAATGTGTAATTGCAATTGTCAGGGTTGCCAATGTGGGAAGTTTACCAAAAATTTAGGATTAAAATGTATCTGTTTTTCATTTCTTTTTATTGGTTATTTTTGCAAATTGAAAACATTTTGGTTTGTGAGATTAAGATGTCTGTATAGGCATGACAATATTTTACATAAAATTAACTGGTAATATTATTTTAACTTTTAGAATACACTAGATTATTTAAAAGGAAAGGTAGAGTAGGCGTCCTCAAAAGAGATTGACACTACATACACACAATAATAGTAATAATAATTTTACACATCACACACACGGTCGTGAGAGCCTGTACTATGGAAATGAAAGCAGAACTAATGTTTTATTAGCAAGGATTCCACCCACCTACTACCAACAAAGTAAGGTTTCAACCCACAGTGGCATCACTTGTTGTTTGAACAGGTGGCTCAGTCTGGCGGGGTTCTTGTGCATTTCAATACTTTGTAAACTACACCTGTTTTGCAACGACAAATTGTCTGAAAACTGTCGATTCGGCAAGCTCATAAAGTGACCAACGGGTTTTTTGATTCCTCCGCAAAATATTTCCCGTGGCTATTATTAAAACTTGAAATTTTGAAGTCCATCTGAGGCCATAACCGTGTGGTTCCAGTCGGTCCGCATATTCTTATTTTTAGAGAGACTATTATATACTTATATTTTAAGTACAGCAGACTTAGGTCCTATTTTTATAGGTACGTTGTTATTGAGCTTAAAACGTTTAAAACTTGAAGAACTGTTTTGTTATCATTTCTTCAAGCCCCATGCTCGAAACCATAGGAATTTACAACGATACAGGAAGTCCTATCATTCGGTCCTTGTATATACAAAAATCCATATAAACACATCCCTGTGACTTATAGATGTTGCAAACTCTCAGCACATAGAGTAAAACAACATAATTGTAAGAAATAAAACCAATCATTGTTGTGGGAAACGATCGGCATTGTTTTGTTTGGAAAGTATGTTGGTGTTACCAGGTAACTTTCATTGTGAGCCGGTGTTGCCATGTCGCTAATAATGTACACATTTTGCTTTGAGACTCGTGTTGCTTAATGAATACCTTGTTTGTTAATTTTTAGATGTTTTTAGTAGGTATTCCGGTGTTTGTAGCTGGTAAGAATTGCTTCGTTTGTTTTGATTGGGGTTCAATCCGTAATCCATTAGTATTATCATCCATGAACAGATATATGCTTTTCCTGGAGACTTTTGTACATAAATGTGTATACAATCATAAGTCTCATGTCTCTAAAGCCAACCACATCAATTTAATAAGAACAATTTAAAACATCTAAGTCAAATATCTCAAACTAGGCAGAGCCTGTACTTTGGTAACCAGGGCCTCAATTCTGCTATTTTATGTTCACGCCAAGCCACTGTCATACCACTGACACGCTATTGAGATGCCATCGAGTGGCCATTGGCATCGGTATAAATATCGGTAGTCTATACTAACTCAGTGTCTTTACAGTGACGATGTTTAGATATTTTGTGGGACAGCGTCGTACAACGCTCATTCACATAAGCTATCGATGAGGTAGAGATTGAAAGGCGAGAGGCCTACTTGGTTACGTACAATAGTCTCTCGTCTTTGGTAACTAACTTTAAATAATAGTGATCACCACGTCATATATGACCATGACCACAGATAGCGTAGTGTAGTGTTGCTCTTACTACAGGTCAATAGTTATAAGCCCCAAAATGTAATATCATTTAAAATGTGTTGTTTTTTTTTCATTTTAACATAAGTTGTATGCTGTGTATTTTACAGAATAAAGTTTTATTATTCTGTAAAATACATATATATATATATACATACGTTGCATCCTCACGGTCTATTGCCATGCCAAATAGAACTTCGTGATGCCAAGACCTGTTCTATCTCTATATATATGTAAATACTAGCCGAGGCCCGCGGTGTTATCCGCGTTTGTTGTTATAACCGCGGGCAACGCCGCGGGGCGAAGCTAGTCTTTCTTTTCTTTTTTTTTTTTTCTTTTTTTTTTTAGAAAAGACAACTCCCGCATTAGGAATATATCCTGTGTCGCGGGGACGTTACAAATATACATGAAACGGACACAAAGAACGCCCAGACTTAGAACAACAATTTGTGGATCACACAAAGTGTCGTCCCATGTGGGGTTTGAACAAACAACACTCGGCGCATTAGGAAGCGGCTTGGGGACCGTTTAAACCACTGCGGCATCCGTCCAGTATTAACATGATATTTTAATTAATATTATCGTATATGTCATCAATAATCCGTGGAGCCGTTCCTTCATCCATCGTCTTGGAGAAGCTGTTTCCTCCTTAAGATGATCGGAACTAAAAAGAAGTGTTTTTGCTATTTTCTGCGGCTCCGCGTAATTATTTGTCATTCGTGTTTCTAACTTTAAAAAAACTTTAAACTTTCATACAACCGTTCATCCCTTATTTTACCCCCTTAGTGGTGAAATTTCCAAAAATCCTTTATACAGGGTGTTTACAACATAAAAAACATCAGCTGTCAAAATTTCAAGTTTTTAATTTTAAATGTATGGATTACTCAAGTGTCCTAAACTAAAACACACTTGCTTTTGTGTGTATATCTATCACTAGCCTACACCGTCGTTTCGAAAACTTTAGATATATGTAGTCGTGTAGGTATACTGAACAAATATGTAGATTGTCGATACACCCCCTAAGGTGCAAGGCGCTTATTTAAAAAATATTTGTAAATTTAGTAATCATGTGTCAATCTGTATCGCATGTATTATTGTTTAATTATTATTAATGTTCTCTTTATTAAATTATATATACATATTAATTACATTTTTAAATATATTACAAAAGAAATAAAAATACATTTAAAAATATAAAAAATAGTAGACCACCGACATCGGGTACAGGTACCAGGACACCGGTGGTTAGGACTGCAAAGATAGGAACCTCCTCACTATACGAGCCGTGTCAAGGAGGACTGCCTTCTGCATCAGACCCTTGATCCAGCCGTCCAACGTGGGCCTATTATTGTTATTATTATCATTTATTTTTTTATTATTATTTTGTTGATCATTATTGTCATTTAAACATTTGAATCTTATAATAATGAATTTTAATTCATTATTATAAATATTGTGAAAAAAGTGTAATTAACAAATAAAGTTAAATTGATATGATGTTATGAGAGCTACAACTGCCAACAAACTGCTTTGTAGTTTGGCAGTAGCAAAGAGGTACTTGTAAATCTATACAAATAAATAAAATTGGAGTGTCTGTTTGTAATATTAAAATAACCGCTTTTTACTAAATGCATATGTATTTTTACACGATACATATGCCAAAATAACATTTATTACAATTTTTGTCTGTCTGTCTGTCTGTCTATCTGTCTGTCTGTCTGTCTGTCTGTTTGTTCCGGGTAATCTCTGGAACGGCTGTACCGATTTCGACGGGACTTTCACTGGCAGATAGCTGATGACATAAGGAGTAACTTAGGCTACTTTTTTAGACTAGCTTCGCCCCGCGGCGTTGCCCGCGGTTATAACAACAAACGCGGGTAACACCGCGGGTCTCAGCTAGTTAACAAATAAAGTTAAATTGATATGATGTTCTGAGAGCTACAACTGCCAACAAACTGCTTTGTAGTTTGGCAGTATTAAAGAGGTACTTGTAAATTTGTATTATTATCGTGAATAAACAAAAAAGACATGCATTTATGTTTACCACTCCGCTCCTGAGCATCGTAGCGTGAGGTTATAATAACACATGCCTTTTTCTAATGAAAATTCTATTCATGAACAAAACTCGTACTTCAATCAGAATCGGCGATTCTATTAAAGTTTATTGCCACTAACTGACCTCTTAACGTCGTTGCGTGATATTAAAAAGCCAGTAACTTTCCTCAAGAATTGTTTCTTCTAATACAAAATGTAGTTAAATTGGACTAGAAGTTTTAAAGATAAACGCGTTCAAACATAGAGACACGATTTGGTTTTATTCATCATCATCATCAACAGCCTTTAACAGTCCACTGCTGGACATAGGCCTCTGCTTAGAAAGGAGGTTTTGGCCTACTATACCACGCTGGCCAGACGGGTCGGTATAGGGTTTGTGTCTAGTTTTCCTTCTCTCTGCAGTGCTGGTGTCCTGCGTATTTCGCTCCCTTAGTCGCCTCTTACGACACCCACGGGATGAATAGGGGTGGTGACACTCTGTATTCTTAATCCGTCACCACACGGAAATTGGTTTTATTATTTATTTATTTGGTTAACTTACAGCATAAATATGGTATGGTATGGTAAAATAAATATGAGTATAGATTTAGATAACAGGTCTTAGTATCACGAAGTTTTATTTAGCACGGCAATAGACCGTGAGGATGCAACGTGAGAGGTTACGCGTTCGATTCCTATTCAGTGTTTGTATATAACATATGTTTTTTTACAAAATAAATATAATTTTCTTGCTTAATGTTTTACGTATTCTAGTTTGTTTTTTATATATGTCATATGGTCTTTATTGAATGCACAAATAGCAATTTGGTCTGTATTTCTGTCTTTAAATAAACATCGGATTTAATATCGGACGGGCTTGTTGGTCTAGTGGTTAGTAATCCTGACTGCTAAGCCGGAGGTCGTGGGTTCGAATCCGAAGGACAAATAATTGTGTGATGAGCACGATCATTTGTTCTGTGTCTGAGTGTAATTTATCTATATTATGTATGTATTTAGAAATATATATGTAGGTTTATCAGCAGTCTGGTTACCATAGTACAGGCTCAAAAATGGGATCAGAAATCATAAAAAAAAAAAGTTTTCTGTACGCCAAATTAATCCACAAACAACAGCGTATCACATAACTAAAAAAGCAATGAATCATAAAAATAAATATTGACCCGCTAATCAAAATCAACAAAACACTACTCCAAAAACACGAAACATGTTACAAAAAACATGCAGAGAGAAAAACCTTCAAGTTAAAAGAAGCCTTGTGTATTGTCCACGACGATAAATACAAACCTACGTACTTATAGGTCATGTGGGGACTAAAATATACAGGAAGTTATAAACATGTGTGCATCTGAAATCACACGCGTGTGTGTGCTGTGCGTCATGCACGATCAAGTTTAAACCACGTAGGGCTGTCACTTATATTATAAAAAAATATTTTATAGCGAAGTGTTTATAAAGAAATTTGTTAAAAAATGTAGGACAAAAAGATTAAAAATATTTTGTTATTGTTTCTTTTTGAGTAAAACCCATTTTTTTTTTATATTTTAGTTTAATTACCTTATTTTACCTTTATTCGAATTACACAAAATAAATAAAATTTCTCTCAATAAACTCTGGATTTATTTGGATCTAAATACAGCAAGAAATTACATTCAGATTAGACATTTCGAAAACGAATACAACGCCACCATCGGAAGAATGAAACACTTAAAAAAATCATTGTTCTAAAATGCACTATGGCCTATGCTATTATCAAACTTCTTTTTCAACAACATTGTGTACCTTTCGCAGCGATAAAACTGTTCCAGATCCGTTCATTTGTCCAGTTACTTTATGTTAAACTATTAAAGACTATTCTAGAATAACACAGGTTACTTTTATCCCGCCTAAATTAACTCCCAAAAGCGATACAAACACAGGCAAAAGCCAGTATATAACTACTTATATTTGTTTGTGTGTGGGTTTTAGTATGTTCCTGCAGAGTCAATGGTCGTAAGTTTTTACTTTATGAGTTTAAATTAAAACTATATGACATTACAATTTGTCATTGTATTGTGTGAAATCAAGATAACATTGAATTCTGGTTGTCTTTAAATATAAATATGATGTTTTTTTTACATAAGTAGATATAACTACACGAACTGTATGTTGAGAACGCACGCGCATTAGCGACTCCCCACGATATTATTATAGATAAAATCATTTTTTAATTTGATTTGCACTAACGTATATAAATGTTCCGTGTAGTGACGGATTAAGAATACGGAATGTCACTACCCCAATTCATCCCGTGGGTGTCGTAAGAACCGACTAAGGGCGCAAAACAACGCAGGACACCAGCACTGCAAAAAGACGAAAAACTTGTCACAAACCCTATACCAACCCGCCTGGCCAGCGTGGTATAGTGGTATAGTGGCCAGTGGACTATTAAAGGCTGTTGATGTGATAATGTGATATAAATGTTAATTTGGATTGTGTACGCTTCAAAAACTCAAAAAGTCCTGCACTAATTCAGCTCAAATTTTGCCTCAAAGATTGTTTTCTTTTATTTTTCGCATTTGTTTTGTTCCTCACTTCTCATCGATGCAACCACAATGTACGGTGTGGCAGGGTACAGCTAGTATTATATAAATCACTAGATAGAAACGTTTTCAGTGTTTCTTAAGAGTTAATTGTTAGTCAAGGTCAAGGGCAGACGAACAGACAGGTCAAGTGATGATAAGTGCCTACGGACATCTGCGATTTAAGAGTACTTTGCCACCCTTTGTGTGCTCGGATCCGTTAGCAATGAAAGAATTGTTGAACGCCGGTTATGTATGAGGCCGTGGTACCACTCCGTTCGAGCCGACCTGCAACCTTCACGAGATCTGCGTTATACCTTGCGGATATTTCTCACACCGATTTCAATAGTAATTTTTAATACTTCTTATCTAATTATTTCAAATAGGTACTAACACCACAAAGCTGTTTGCTGTTTTATAGTAGTACATCTGTTTATACAAAAAAATGTCTAACATTGATGTATGTACTAAGTCAATAGAAATCTCCTTCAATAATTATTAAACAACAATAATTGCCAATAAACATACGACTGCCAACCCTACCGAAACTTCACACTCCACTTGCGCATGCACAAATTGATCGCTCATCCTCTATCCCTTTCACTCTCTACACTTTCACCTACTACCGTCTCTGTTACACCTAACTGTGGAGTGAACAGTTAGACGCCGTGATCGACGATCGTGAGGGTCAGTTTAAATGCCTTTTGGGGGGTGATTAAAAACAATAGCAGGTATTAATAGCTTATGTTAGACGTGCATGACTGGTTCGTTGGAGAATGGTATTGGATCCACGAATCGCATAACTTTATAATCTTAGGTCTTATTACGTCAGTTAATTCAAAGGCGATAATTTTAGATTATCAAAAAACTTTTATACACTTGCGTGAAGTTCGATTTTGGTTCGGGAATATAATTGCATCTGCGCTTTAACTTCTGATCTATCGTTATACCAAATTTCATCTAAATCCGTTCAGTGATTCTTGTTGCATGTTTGCAATACGGTCGTCAAAAATTGGGAACAGCCACAGCCAGCTGGTGATCTCCCTCACTTGATAAAAAACAAGGAAAGACTGGTTGACTGTGAGGCCCTGGTATCACTCCGATAAAGTCCTGCAGAGCCGGCTTATATGTATATGCATAACTCTCCCGCGGTATAGCGTATCAAATTCATTTATTTATTTATAAATACTGCCTCGGTGACGCAGGGGTAGCGTATGCGACTGCAGTGCTGAGGTCTCGGGTTCGTTTCCCGAGTCGAACCAAAAGTTTGTATTATCTGCAAATATTTGTTTAGGAGTTTGGGTGTTCTCCATGTATAATATGTATGTTTTAACATAAAAAGTATTCTATCAGTCAATCTAGCTTTCATAGTACAAGCTCTGCTTAGCTTGAAACTAGGTGGCGTTGTGTCAGATGTCTGTAAATTTTATTGTTATTAAATATGAATTATCATCAACACACTTCAGTGGTCTTCTGGACATAGGCCTCTCTTTAGAAAGGAGGTTTTGGCATAGTGTACCACGCTGGACGCTGGCAACTCTATACCAAAGGGTTTGTTTCAAGTTTTCTTTCTCCCTTAGTCGCGTCTTACGACACCCACGGGATGAAAAGGGGCGGTGACACATATTCTTATTCTGTATTCTTAATCCGTCACCACACGGACAATATACATACATATACAAATTTAAATACCACTCAGTCTTTATTCTTTAATAGAGTTTTCTACTCTTTACACCTCTAAGGTTTCAGGCCGTCATTTTAAACTTCAGATCCACTGTAATTGAATAAAACCGGTATAGCGAAACCTTCCAACTAAGACATTGAACTAAAATCGTTTATCAGTAATTAGTTTATTCGTTAATCGAATTATGTTCAAAGTGACACTGCCTTGTGTTTAAGTTACTAAGCGGCTTCAGACTAACTGGCAGACTCTGACTGCCCGGATTGGGTAGTGGTTTAAGCGGTAACCTCGCTTCTTCGAGTGTTGTGGGCTCGAGCCCCACATGGGAAAACACTTTGTGTGATCTACAAATTGTTGTTCTGAGTCTGGGTGTTCTTTGTGTCCGTATATATATGCGGCAGTTGCTTTTTTCTTAAGAGAAAAAAATACTTCAGGTTTCGACACTTGGCGTTCCACCACTGTCCACTTTTCAAGAAACTTGCAGTATCAAGCTGTGGAACAAATTGTTGCCAGCGGTATTCTTGGATCGGTACGACCTTCAAACTACTCGTGACTCCTGAGTGGCAGTTACTTTCCATTAGGTAACCCGTGTGGTGACGGATTAAGAATACGGAGTGTCACCACCCCTGTTCATCCCATGGGTGTCGTAAGAGACGACTAAGGGAGCAAACTGCGCAAGACAACAGCACTGCAAAGAAAAGGAAAACTTAAAGCAAACCCTATACTAACCCGTCTGGCCAGAGTGGTATAGTAGGCCAAACCCACCTTTCTAAGGAGAGGCCTATGTTCAGTAGTGAACTGTTAAAGCCTGTTGATGATGAGGTAACCCGTCTGTTTATTTTTGTAATTACCCATGGCCGTCAGTTCCACATTTTAAATCTCTGATATCTACTAAGACATTCATTTTGATAATATGCCTTAAAAGTTAATTTCTTGCTACATTAAATGCGTAACCTGCCTAATATATTTATTTATTTATTATTGTTCAAAATCGCTCCTATAATTACCTATTATTTTTTGTAAAAAAACTACTATGAGTTATCCTTAGGAAATAGACATATACCTTTTATCACGGACTTTTTTGAAGATCTTTTTAAGATATACAATTCCGTAGTACTTTATTTTGATCTATCTCGTAAGGTTTAGCCGGCGTTTGCAATTCAGCACACAAAAACATGTTTACAATTACAATTCTTTGAAATTTTTGGATTTTCTCCACTATAATACGCACGTATTATACATATAAACCCGCCTCTTGAAACGCTCTTTCTATTGGTGGAAACAGCATTAAAATCCGTAGGGTAGTTTTAAAGATCTAATCGTACAAGAAAAATAAGCGGCTTCATTTTATACTATGTAAAGATTACACGCAAACATAGAACAAACAATATGCTCATTACACAGTGATTGGTCCTGGGTGGGAATTGAGCCTACCACCTCTGGCCTAGCAGTCAGGATCACTAACCACTAGTTTAGCCCGTCTATAAAACTGATACTTATAATGTACCTACAAAGAAAATATGAATAGTTTAAAAAAAACTAAAATCTACGCTTTTTATAGAAAATCAAACTAAAAAATAGAAAATATTTTTTAATAAATTTGAAAAAAAAAAGGCATTGGGTGCCTGTTGTCACTAGTAAAAAGCACTCCAGTTTTTTAGTTCGGTTTTTTCGTTCTTTTTAAACTATTATTATTTATTTATTTCATATCATTTATTTTTATTTTTGATTTTAAAATAGTGTATTGTCATCGGTCCTCGATATATCTACAAAGTTTGAACGAATTCTGACCGTTTAAAGTCAGTCAAAATCACGCCCAAAGGAGTCGGTTACAAACAAACCTACAGGTGTAGCTAATAAAAAGCGTTTAAAAACATTGAGCCTAATAAAAGACCAGAAATTTATGCATACAAATATTTACAAACCACAAAACGAGCGAGTGTTACATTAGTTGCGTATAATGAAGAACATCATTATGACATCTCACCATGGTGATAAGCATATGCGCTCATTGGGCACATCAAATGACACGTAGTTTCCCCGACTTCCTGTTACACATTTCCGTCCCCTTTCTCGAAATCACTTCCATTCCGCAAAAAGTTTTGCGACTTGGAGGGATAAAAGACGTGAGTGTACGTGATATTGATGAGTAATATGATGATATAGCCATAGTCCTCCTCTGAATGTGTTACACCAAATACGGTTCAGGAAAATACGAACATTTTGGACAATGAAAGATGGACAGTAAACAGATAACTTGACCATAAAAATGGACACAAGGAAAATCTACAGAAAAACACGTATAATAACCTTGAAGGCGATTTCCTCTTAAGTACGCGTAATAAAGCCTCCATACTGTAGTGGAAATTGACGGAGCATATTTTATCCGGCAAGTAATCCGGTAACCGTATAACTTGCTGGATAAAATATGCTCCGTCAATTATTATAAGTATGCTTGTTCTTGGGTAACCTTACTGAGTATTACCTCACTTCAACTGCTGCTAATCCTAATCTATCCCATAATCTGCCGTATAAATATATGTATTTATTGTTTAAGTGAGTTCAAAAAAAGGAGGCGGTTTCATTGTTTTGGTTTTATTAATTTTTAAGTTTGTTACCTCCCTCACAACTCCGTCATCAAACTAAGCAGAGCTTGTACTATGAAAGCTAGATTGACTGGTAGAATACTTTTTTACTTTTTTTGTAAATACATACATATAATACACAGAAAAACCCTAACTTCGAAACAAACATTTGCAGATCATACAAACATTTAGTATGACCCGGGAATCGAACCCGAGACCTGAGCACAGCAGTCGCATTTTTGTGAATGTATACTTCTTGTTTTGTCCCATTGAAATTTGAAGGACAAATACTATCTCCGAAATGGAAAATTAGAGAATGAAGAATACAGCTGCCGTGGGAGAGCCTAGCTTCGGCCCATTCGAACCGTCTAGTCTAGAGTGATACCCCGGCCTCACAGAAATCCAAAGTTAAGCAATCCTCTCTTTGCTTTTAGCGAGAGATCTAGCCTCGGTTTTGCAGTGGTAGCGTATTCGACTGCAAATATATGTTTCGGAGTTTGGGCGTTTTCTATGTATAAAATGTATGTATTTACAAAAAAAAAAGCATATAAGTATTCTATCAGTCAATTTAGTTTTCATAGTACAAGCTCTGCTTAGTTTGAAACTAGATGGCGTTGGGTATCAGATGTCCTAAAAAAAGTATAAAAAAAAAGAGAGTGCGGATCAACCGATTCTGGGTGGGCATCAACGGACAGTAATGCATTTATTTATTTATTTTATTATATTTGGAAAAATTACAGCTGGAAAGGACAGTGTATATATTATTATGTGCTAGTGATGGCCACTTACAAGGGTACACTGACTCTTGAGTCGCAGGTGTCGCAGGGGGGGGGGGGGTCGTCTACTCGTCTGTAGTTGACCCGAGGTATGTCGGGGCACCAGGGACTTCCTTTCTAGGAAAAAAAAAAAAAAAAAAAAACAGGTGTCCATGGGCGGTGGTAGTCACTGACCATTACGTGACCCTTTTGCTAGTTTGTCCTAACAATAAAAAAAACACTTCATTACAATTCATCTTGATGGAGCATATTGAAGACATTGACGCTATTTTTTAATATCACAAAACAAAAACATCCCATTTATAAGTGTTTATTTGTATGTTATTTATTTACGATTCTTTCAATAATACGCGTTTATGTAATAATCTATCTAGATATAAGATAAATCTGTTTTGTAAGTGCATTTCCTTGTTTCATGTTTAATACATGCTGTGGTAGTCTCTAAATAAGGCTAAACTATTACACTATAAAGTGTAAAAATGTGGTAAAGTTAACATGTATTTTAGGGTATGCTTTGTTGGTTGTCATAAAAAGAAAACAAATCTTTAGTAGAAGCGACTCAATATTAAAAAAAAAAACAGTATATGCTCTGTGCCACGTGCAAAGTCTATATTCCTAGTACATGGAAACACACAGCACTGCAAATAGATATAGTCGTACATACAAATATTTACTTACACCGAGCGGGAATCGAACTGGTGACCTCCAAAGTGATAGTACATAACATGGTCGACGCAGTCAAACGCCGACCTTGAAAACATTATCAGTGACGTCATCACCTTGCACAGCCATGTCGCTGATAATAACATCATTTAAGCACTAATTATGTTTGGGAATATTTCTTCTACTTGTAAGAACGTTTGGCACTCTAATGAGGAGGCTAGTATGAATCATCATCAACAGCCTTTAATAGTCCACTGCTAGACATAGGCCTCTCCTTAAAAATAAGGTTTTGGCCTACTATACCACGCTGGCCAGACGGTTTGGTATAGGGTTTGTGTCAAGTTTTCCTTGTCTTTGCTTTGCTGTTGTCCTGCGTAGTTAGCTCCCTTAGTCAGCTTTAACTACACCCACGAGCTGAATTGGTAACACCTTACGTTGGTGGTGGAGTATGTAAACTTATTAAATTAAAAAAAAAACAAGTAATTATAATTAATACAAATAAATCAAATACATAAACCTAGTAAACTCATTCAACACTCATTTTTTTATTTTATTTTTAAATACCACTCATTAGGCATTAGGAATATATCCTGTGTCGCGGGGGACTTTACAAACATACATGAAACGGACACAAAGAACACCCAGACTCAGAATAAAAAATTTGTGGATCACACTAAGTGTCGTCCCATGTGGAGTTTGAACCCACAACATTCAGCGTAGTAGGAAGCGGCGTGGCGACCGCTCAAACCACTACGCCATCCGTGCAGTCATGAACTTTCAATACGATGATAGATAATAAAACCCGCACGTTCTTACTATTTCACTCGTAATTACAGCCTTGCATTATTGCCACGATTTCCACAAGCCGTCTGGCTTTCCTGTATGAATGAGTAGCAGTGAACACCAATTGTTAGTGTCAAGATTCCAGCCCTGAACTAGCTGCGTCGACCTCCCGTAGAAATGTAAGAAACAGAGCATAAACTAACTGGTGTTAGAGAAAACGGACTATTTGTGAAATGACTAATGTGACGTTCTATCGCCCGGTCCTACCGCAGACAGAAATTAGGCGCTGTTATATGTATGTGTAGGTGTCATACAAACATACACTATTTATTTTCACTATGAACAATATTTATACGTATATATTTAATTTTTATTTACAAAATACAATATATAATTCAACACACATTATAAACAAACAAATATTACATTATTATAACTATTAGTATTTATTCCCAAACATTTTCTACACGGCCGACGATTTTACAAAATGTAGGTAGACGTGTAAAATATATTTTACGTTGTACCTATCACGAGTTACAACTTGCGACCGTCGCGATATAGTAATAATATAATATAATAATATTCTACCACATACACACAACGCCATCTAGTCCCAAACTAAGCAGAGCTTGTACTATGGGTACTAGACAACTGATATAAATACATATATACTTTTTTTTTGTAAATACATACATATTATACATAGAAACACCCAGACCAAATCAAACATCAAATGTTCATGCACACAAATGTTTGACTTGAGCGGGAATCGAACCCGCGACCTTTGGAATAGCAGTCCGTTACACAAACCACTACGCCATAAATATGCCGTGCGAAAAATAAATTGGTAGTTATTATGATATCGATCCCTACAGTTATTTCTATATTGTTAATCGTCTGTGTATTCTATCTGTTGTGTTGTATATACTTCCTACCGTTTTAACTATCTTATTGTGCCTTCCAAGGATATTGTAATTTTTGGAACGAAGTTCCTTATCGCGCGTTGTGAAAGGGGGCTAGACGGAAAAAAATCTTACGAAAATTGGTCACGACACTTTTAATATAAATTGACGTCTAACTGTGGATACCATACATTAAATTTGCTTCAACGTTCGCCAACGTCCATACCATGTTGAATACACCGGTTCTCGTCCGATCACCGAAGTTAAGCAACATCGGGCGTGGTTAGTACTTGGATGGGTGACCGCCTGGGAATACCACGTGATGTTGGCTTTTTGCTCTTTATTTTCGTGTCATCTTGTCAGACATTCAGCGCCATCTATCGAATAGATAGGAAATCATTTCGCAAGGAGATTTTACCACTGTATAAATTGTTTTAATTGTTTTTAATATGTAGGTAATAGCCGCTTTCATAGATGGCGTTGTAATTAAAATCGTGTCAAATCAGTTTTACTCGATCGTCACAACTTCGTTCCTATCGGGTGTCCCACGACACCACACGGCTTTTTTGTGTCGTGTGTGTACGGTGAACATTAAAGCTATACCAGTGAACAGTATTGTTTGCTTTATAACTAACCGTAAGTAATATTACACCCTAAAGACCAAATATGTATGTATGTGTGTTTGTATTTCAAATTAGCTTCTGAATGATGTTAAACGTACTTAAGGATATGAATTTAATAAAATTATTTATGACTAAAATGAACTTAGTGTGTTATGTGTTTTAGGACATATTACACAACTTGCTATTTAAATCGGAACAAATTTAATATGCATTTTGTTTTGTAAACATGTGGATACATATCTTAAAATATATGATATTCGTACGTGTATCATATATACTTCTGTACATGTGTTTGTAACATAACTCCTCCTAAATGGATACACTGATTTGGATGAAATTTTGTGTGTATATTTCAATGGGTTCATGGGGGACGCCGCTGTCGGTATGCCACCTAATTATTAATAAGAGGGCGGTAGCTAGTATTATATTTATATATATATATATATATTTTTTAAAGAAGACTACTCCAGCAGTAGGAATATATCCTGTGTCGCGGGGGACTTTACAAACATACATGAAACGGACACAAAGGATACCCAGACTCAATCAGCCTCGGACACTCAAGGAACAACAATTTGTGGATCACACAAAGTGTCGTCCCATGTGGGGATCGGACCCACAACACTCATAGTATGGTAGTGATCAGCGTGGCGATCGCTTAAACCGCCATCCGTGCAATCGATATCTACTCGTAGAAACATCCAGATGAATGCAAATACACGTTGTATCTACATTTGCACGCAGTGGGAATTAAACCCGAGATCCCCGGCGCCTCATAAGAAGCTTATCCTTACAACGATCTCATCATTAATGTAGTAAACATATTTCTTATTGTGAAAACTTTAATTGTGTACCTACAAGGTTATTTGCACGATATCTATGCCTAAAAATCTGTGTTATTGTCTGTCTGTCTGTTTGTTCTGGGTAACCTTCTAAACGGGTGCACCGATTTCGATAATATTTTACTGCCAGGTAGCTGTCTACATAAGGATTAACTTGGGCTATTTTTCCTCACAGAAAAACCCTTTAAAATTTCCGGTCCGGGCATCGAACCCACTAAGGCAGCGCTTTTCAAATTCCACGCGGAAGAAGTCGCGGGTACTAGCTAGTATTAAATAATAACATTGAGCAGGTTAAAATTAAATATTTGCACACCATATGTAATAGTAGAATGTAAAGGGGCCATTACAGTTTTAAGTTCGTACATTGTATACCTACATTCAGGCAAACAATTGGAATTGATTTGATTTGAAAAAAAAACTCAAAAGAATCTAGAAATTAAAAGATATGTCCGACCTGTCAGCAAACCGCTACATAGCATATATCTTTCTCCAACACAACACAGCGTAACTAAACACATGGTACACGCGGTCATTACAATCAGAATTTAATATGTATCACATCAACAGCCTTTAACAGTCCACTGCTGGACATAGACATCTCCTTAGAAAGGAGGTTTTGGCCTACTATACCACGCTGGCCAAACGGGTTGGTATAGGGTTTGTGTCAAGTTTTCCTTCTCTCTGCAGGGCTGTAGTTCTGCTTAGTTTTCTCCCTTAGTCGGCTCTTACGACACCCACGGGATGAATAGGGGAGGTGACACTCTGTATTCTTAATCCGTCACCACACGGATCTTAATATGTATGAATCAAGTAATTCATTGAGCACAACGTCGTCTATAAAACTTCTACATGTAAGCACATAATAAATTAGTGACAGATTATTTTTGTTTTAAAACAATTTTAATAAAGTATTTACCGGCGCTAATGGTCGCTGGTCAGCTCCTAAAGGTCGCAGCGAGTTGTTAAATCTATAATCTATATTAATATTACAATATATTTCGGACATCTGACACAGCGCCATCTTGTTTTAAACTAAGCGGAGCTTGTACTATTAAAGCTAGATTGACTGATAGAATATATATATATGTACGAGTATATCATCATCAGCCTACCGCAGTCCACTGCTGGACATAGGCCTCTCCCATTGCGCTATTTACTTCACGAGTATATATATAGATAAAAAAATAAAAATAAAAACAAAACTATACTACCTTTACTTAACTATATTATAATATATTTACTTATTTCTATTTTCTGTATGTATAAAACTTAACTTTTAATATCAGTTACCAGGTCAGGTTGTCTTGCGACATAGGCCTCCTCAAGTTCCCTCCACATTTGCCTACCCATTGCTGCCCTTCTCCAACCTTTGGGCAGATCATCTTCCCATCTTTTTTTCTGCCTTCCTCTACGTCTTTTGCTGTCCCGCGGGTACCATTCTGTTACTTTTTTGGTCCACTTTCCTGTTGTTTATCTCATCATGTGACCAGTCCATTTCCATTTCTAAGTTCGTGTTTTTACTTTAACATCTGCTACTTTGGTTATGTTCCTAATTGTTGTAGCTTTCCACTTGTCTTTATATAGATAGATAGATATATTTAAATAAAGCTTAATAGTTTGTTTGTTTGAACGATCTAATCTCAGGAACTACTGGTTCTAATTTAAAAATCATATTAGTGTTGGATAGCCCATTTATCGAGGAAGACTATCACGCTTCGACTGAACTAAAAAATGATTAAAAAACGGAGTAAATTTATTCTTTCTGAGAGATGCAGACTAAGTTGTGTAGGTCAGCTAGATATAAAAATAATAATAAATAAACAATAAATTCATTAAAAATTATATTTCCTGTTTAAGAATATTTAATTTTAAAGTACTCTTTACTCGTAGTTACAACTTTTATGGTCACTGCTCAGCTTCCAAGGGTCGTACTGAGTTGTTAAATAACATCTGAAACTCTTCCATAGTTATTGGTTACAAAAACTTTTGAAATGAATGAATTAATAGTTTTTGAGGTAAATTGTGTGGTTATTTCAACATCGACGAACCTTTTGGTGTAGTACTTGAATGGCCTGGCCTTCAACAGGTGTAATTTATCCGGAGTTAGGAACACAGTGTATAATTATAGATACTGAATATAAATAAACACACACGTCAAGCCAACTTTGATATCAAAAACTCTAAAATGAAAATTAATCTACAAATCCGATAGGAATTAGAATGCTACATCGAATACACAGATGGTACAAATGTAATAAAATTTCCTATAGGAATCTAACCAATTAGATTCTAACATAAAGATAAGGGCCATTCATTGACCATAACACTTAATCGTTACGATGATGGCGGCGCGAAGGCCCACATTTATATGATAAGCCATTTTATTTAATTGAAATCAGAGGCGCCTCATAAACCGGTAGGTATAATAGTTATCGTTCTAAATTAACTTCATTCAATTAATTTTTGTCACTTAATACTTTGACTGCACGGATGGTGTATGGGTTAAAGCGGTCGCCACTCTACTTACTACTACGCTGAGTGTTGTGGGACCCACATGGGACGACACTTTGTGTGATCCACAAATTGTTGTTCTGAGTCTGGGTGTTCTTTGTGTCCGTTTCATGTATGTTTGTAAAGTCCCCCGCGACACAGGATATATTCCTAATGCGGGAGTTGTATTTCTAAACAGACCTTGTCAAATGGAACTAAAGAATTACAGAACACAGAATCACAGGTCCTCTCACTCAGACAACCTGTCGAGAGAGCGACAAACAATTTGTGTCCTAATCCTTTTTGGCGGTGGGAGATCCAATCTTCAAAAAACTTGACGGTGACGTGGACGGTGTCGCGTATCAGGAAGATACGCGACACCGTCAACCCTTCCACTAGGACTAAACATACCGCTCCGTGCTGCACATCATCATAAACATCTGTCCTGTCCGTCCGTGTGGTGACGGCTTAAGAATACCCAGTATAGTGTACCCTATTCATCCCATGGATGTCGTAAGAGCCGACTAAGGAAGCAAACTATGCAGCACTACAGCACTGGAAAGAGAAAGAAAACTTGACACAAACCCTATACTAACCCGTCTGGCCAGCGAGAGGCCTATGTCCAGCAGTGGACTGTTGATAATGATGATGAGTAACATATGAATGTACCTATCATCTGAAGCCCAACTCTAGCACTCATAGAGGTCAAATAAAAAGCGTGCGATTCTCCGCCTAGCTGTTACGCATTTCCGTCCCATTTCACAAAAACAATTTCACTCATTGCGGGAAGGCCAGAGGAAGGGTATTACACACCAAAAACAACAGAAAAGGCAGCCGGAATGAGAACCCAGTCTACATTTTTAAATCATTTACTAAGGATATGCTGTTTTGTTTTTTTATGATTTATTACTATGAAGAATGTTCTTCCTTTCTGTTCTTTCCTTAATTATTATATTTTATTATTATATTGTGTAGTTGTATAAAATAAAATAATTGTTACTACTGACCTTGCATGTTAATTGGATAGGAAGCCAGTCATAATACTTTGTCTTTGAAATGCACTTTTAAGTCACCTCTGTAATTATTTCTTTGTAAATTCCTCTTGAGAGACTTTTATTTTTTTTATTTTTGTGTTTTGTTATCCATACAAATGAAATTACTTGGTGACTGACTGCATCATCAAGGCACAGCCATTTATGCTGCCGGCAGCTAATGCTTACTGTTGTAAGCATAGAAATCGTAATAATAAGACATTACGATTTCTATGGTTGTAAGCACCAACTCAGAAAGGATTTTTAGAAATTTCACTCCTAAGGGGTTAAAATAACGGAGACGGTTTGATGGAAATTCGTCATTTTCAACGTTAGAAACACAGCAATCACACGAACGAAACCCAGGGTAATAACTAGTCTTTCTAGGGTATACCTGGTTCCCCGGCTATTAGTACCCGAGACGGCGTGCGGTTTTAGTCGGTTCGAGTCCGACATGCCACCAATAGGTGGTATCCGAGGGGATTTCGGCACGGAAAAAAAAAAAGGGTAATAACTAGTTTATTTCTGTGCAATCGCTAGTATGTTTAGTTACATGGCAGCCAGTTTGATTTCAGACCTATCCACCGAGAGCGCTATTTTGTGTTTCAAGCAGATTCATTAATACTATACGGATAGAAATACGCTGGTATAATGCCTGTTTTTTGGACTTATCAAAAGCTTTCGATCTTGTGTGGATTGGCTTGCAGACGTTTCAGAAGGGTCAGGTCGAACAAGTGTCCGAATATATTTGATATTCGGAAACTTGTCCGAATTGACTTTTTTTGTGGAAAGTAAAGTGTTATATTAAATTCTGAGAAATATTTTAAGACTTAATACAAAAATATTTAAATTATGCAAAGGTTTTATCTACCTGCAGTGATGAATCAGTTATAACTTAAAACTTGACTCTTGCATATTTTAAACGTCAGATGTTTAACGCTTGGCAGTTAACTTGCAGAGGTTCAAAATTTATATTTATATATTATCTAGCTGACTGTCTCAGTCTCTCAAAAGAAATGATTTTTTCCAACATTTTTTCTTCTATTGTCGTAGCTTGACCTTCCTTCCTCGCTTAATTGCCTATCCAACACGTTTTTTTTTTTAAATTCCATATATTTTAATTCGTGTGGTAACGGATTAAGAATACGGAATGTCACCACCCCTATTCATCCCGTGGGTGTCGTAAGAGCTTACTAAGTGAGCAAACCAGGCAGGACAACATGGACAACTACACATACAAATCCTATACTAACCAGTCTGGCCAACGTGGTATAGTAGGCTAAAACCTCCTTTCTAAGGAGAGGCCTATGTCCAGCAGTGGACTATTAAAGGCTGTTGATGATGTGCTATAAAGTAAAAAATATATAAAAAACCGGTCAGGTGCAAGTCGAAGGTTCAGTCCCTACGTAGATTTTCGCGAAAATTTGTAAGTACCAAAATTTTTTTGGCATTAATCCTAAAGGAACAAACTGTACAGGACAACAGCACTGCAAAAAGAAGGAAAACTTAAAACAAACCCTAAAACAACCCGTCTGGCCAGCGTGGTGTAGTAGGCAAAACCTCCCTACTAAGGAGAGGTCTATGTCCAGCAGTGGACTATTATAGGCTGTTGATGATTGATGATTTAATTCAGTTTAAATTAACCAGTAGTTCCTGAAATTAAGTTTAACCAAAACAACTCTTCAACTTTATAATATTAGTATAGATATGTAAAGATTTTTATTGTGTCCCTTTATAAATCTATCTGTTTTCGTTTTGTTTTTAACTACTGCTACGAACTTGTATTGTGGCATACATAACAAATCAGGGACATACTCACACTCAAACGGCCAAAGACCCAAATTAGTTTTGAAATATGAATCATGCACATTTTAATGACCTTTTTATTAGTGTGGTTGCAAATAAGCCACCAGAGTTAGCAACGACACAAGACATTAAAAATTTATTGATTTTTATCGCTTCGCCGTGTAGAGGACTTTGTGTCCGTTGTTTTAAGTTTGAGTTGTGTATATATATATCACTAAATACATACAAGTACATATCCATATATACAAATATATGGGTTGACGGATTAAGAATACGGAGTGTCACCACCCCTATTCATCCCAAGACTCGACATACGGAGCGAACTACGCAGGACAACAACACTGCAAAAAGAAGAAAAACTTGAAACAAACTCTATAGCGGACTAAGGGAGCAAACTACGTTGGACAACAGCATTGCAAAGAGAAGGAAAATTTGACACAATCCCAATATCAACCCGTATGGCCAGCGTGGTATATTAGGCCAAAATATCCTTTCTAAGCAGAGGCTCATATCCAGTCAGTGATTATCATAGGCTGTTGATGATGATGATTTATGATGACAAATTATAGATTAATTACACAGAGCAAATGATCGTTCCTTATTATCACATCATTCTTGAAGTGTGATTCGTACCTACTGGTTTAGCAGTCAGCATCACAGACCAAAAGTTTGTCAGACACATCTAGGAGGAGTTGGATGCGAGAAGCCGAAAATCGATAGAAATGTCGTGCAATGGGAGAGGTCTATGTCCAGCTGTGGACTGCGATAGGATGATGATCTAGGAGGACTGCACGAATGGCGTAGTGGTTCAAGCGCTCGCCTCGCTGCCTCTGGTCTCTGTTGCTCTAGTGCTTAGTGATCCTGATTGTTAAACCAGAGATCGCATGTTCGATTCCCATGCAGGACAAATATTTTACGATGAGTATTATCATTTGTTCTATATCCGTGTGTAATTTATCTATAATAGGTAAATATTTAGAAATATTATAAGTATGTTTATCAGCAATCTGGTTTTTATGTTAGGGTACACAGTACTATGGTACAGGCTCTGCTTAGTTTAGGATCAGACGGCCGTGTGTGGACGTGTGAGGTTGCCTAGGTACAAGAAATTTAAGCCAGTGGTATGTACATATCTCACCAACGACATCTCAAGGTTACTTAACGACAAACTAAAAATGATTGACTTACGTCAATAAACTTGTTTTTGTCACTATTGTTTCCACCGAGGCGAATGTTACACGTCTTTGTGTGACGGTCCTGTGGTTTCGGAGATACACACGTATCATCATACAAAAAATATAATATGTGACTGTTTAAATTTAGTTTTCATTGTTTCAAATACATTTGTTTTTAGCAAAAAGTTCATTTGTTTTTTTTTTTATCTATAATACATTCATGATTTTTAAAGTTCCTTGTTTTTAAACCGTCTGAAGAAGTAGCAGATGATGCTGGCTATTGAACAGCATAAATAATGATAATACAATGTTTTACTGGTATATCACTTCTCGTGACCAGAAGACTGGGCCTTTTCTAGCACCGAGAATTAGCATTATCATTCAGTGTAGTGATGGAAATTACTGCTATTTTTAAATCATAATCATATGCTTTAGATGATTGGCTTTAGTCACTGCGATTTCACCTGTTGTACTGATTTCACTTGTGACTCCTGAAGTTCAGTTCTCAATGAACGGTGGTAGACACTTTCTATCTGGTGTCCCGTATACTGGTTTTCCTTCTATATTATAATCGTCTGGACATAGGCCTCTCCTTACAAAACAGGTTTTGGCATACTAAACAACGCTAGCCAGACGGGTTAGTATAGGGTTTGTGTCAAGTTTTAGTTCTCTTTGCAGCTGTCCTTCGTTATTTCGTCCCTTAGTCAGCTCTGACGACACCCACAGGATGAATTGACGTGGTGACACTGTATTCTTAATCCGTCACCACACAGAATTCTCTATATCTTATACCCTAAAAAAAAACAAAACGTCTAGCGCATTTTATTAATTTTCACGCGAAAAATTCAATATCAAAATACATTTGCTTCACTTCCTTCCGTTGCTTAGTTTGCTTCATTTCCTTCCTGTTGTCTTAGGATCATTTTAACATTCGTTTTAACACTTTTAAAACAAAAAAAGCGGTCCTTAGATCATAAAAAATAAAAGAACAAACATAAAAAATGCACGCAATCGAACATAGAACCTCTTTTTATTTTTATAATGTTATAATACCCTATACATGTTAGTTAATTCATATCCACACCAAGCCCCTTTAGTTTAAACACAAACAATGTCACAATCAGGTACAAATTACAGACCAAGTACTCTAGTGATTACTCCATCTGATAACGCTATCAGGACAAACTGAAGTGACGTCAATATTTAACATTACTCGTTAAGTACAGTCATAATTTTGTAATTAATACAGTGTTTTTCACTTTTTTACAGGTGCGCAGTGAAGTTAAACCGTGTACAAGCTAAAGTGGTATAAAAAAGCTAAAGTGTGTTTCAATATCCTAAAACCTAGTGACAGTGTGTTCTAAAATTACAAATTTGGTTTAACAAAATTCAAGCGATTGCCGCGTTCTAAGTTCGAAATATCGACTTCGGAATTTTTATAAATTCGTTTTTTATAAAAATTCCAAAACGACTGTTCGAATTTAGTTGTGTTAGTGTTTGGAGTGGAGTGGAGTGGTACACAGTGTATTGTGTACAAGTTAAACATTGTGTATGATGAGCGGCGAGTATGGGTGAACCTCAGCCCATACACAAAACCTGCGTGAGGGTTAACTCCGCAGAGGATGACGAGTCCAGAGACGAGGTCGATCATGACTTACCAAAGAAGAATCCTTTTGTGCGGGTAAGTTTTCACATTAAAAGACAAAGTGTAGTCTTAATCATTTTCTTAATATTTTTTGAGGTCGGAGCAAAGTTTTAAAATTGTAAAAAGTTTGACTAGTTTTATTTACAGCCCTCAAACCTCAAAGCAAAATAGGTAAATGAGGGTAAGAAAACGGATAGGGCGAGGTAGCTAGGTAACAGGATGCGGCAAGTCACATAGGGGCATTAGGGGGAAAACGAGTAGACGGATGGCACCTGATGGAAAGCGACTACCTCCGCCCATGGACGTCTGCAACTCAAGAGATACAAATAGCATTGCCATTATTTGTGTATCCTAAGAATTAGGGGCAAGAGGGAGAGTTGGACCTTCGGTATCTTCACTCACTCGCTGCAGAACAACGAAAGAGTTGCTTAATATTGGTTTCTAGTGAGGCTATTCTCCTGGTATCATGACTGCACGAATGGCGTAGTGGTTTAAGCGGTCTTCACGTCGCTTACTACTACGAGTGCGCTGATGTTGTGGGTGCGATCTCCACATGGGAAAACGCTTTATGTGTTCCACAAATTGTTGTTCTGAGTCTGGGTGTTCTTTGTGTCCGTTTCATGTATGTTTGTAAAGTCCCCCGCGACACAGGACATATACCTAATGCGGGTGTTGTCTTTTAGAAATAAATGTCAAAGTCAATTAGACTAACCAACATATTCATATTTATCTATTTATTCAATAAGGACACCCAGTTGCTGTTACATTCAATCTTATGCATATGAAACAATAAATTTACTAAAAACTAGCTTAAATGCACAGCATGCACCAATAATAATACGAGTGCAAGTAAAATAAAAAAATGAAATAAAACAATTAAAAGCTAATTAACAAAATTTATAAAAAATTAGGAAAATGTATATTACTTAAGTCTAAAGTTTCAACAATCTGAAAACAACTTTCTTGTAAGTGGAAAGTTTGTCCGCTTTTTCTTCTACAAATCTTTACAAATAATAATAATATTCTACCACATACACACAACGCCATCTAGTCCCAAACTAAGCAGAGCTTGTACTATGGGTACTACATAACCGATATAAATACATATATACTTTTTTTTTTTTCTTTTTTTTTTTGTAAATACATACATATTATACATAGAAACACCCAGACCAAATCAAACATCAAAACATCAAATGTTCATCCACACAAATGTTTGACTTGAGCGGGAATCGAACCCGCGACCTTTGGAATAGCAGTCCGTTACACAAACCACTACGCCATCCGGTCCTATAAATGTTACCTTAAGCTGTTATCTCGAATAGTACTAGTATGACGAACAAACAGGGTGTATCTCATCTTGGTCCATATCTGACTGAGATTAGTGTTATATTCAAAATGTGTCAGCCGCCGTTAAACGACTCATTAAGTAATAAACATATCGTAAAAACTAACTAGATTAATGGCATCTAAGAATGCTTTATCTCGAGTGATTCGGCAGACATTAAGGCAGTCGATGTGTTAAATACTTGCCTGTTTAATACACGTGACCCTATTAATACGGACGGATTAAGAATGCGGAGTGTCACCACCCTTAGTCATCCCGTGGTTGTTGTAAGAGCCGACTAAGGGAACAAACGCAGGACAATAGCACTGTAAAGAGAAGGAAAACTTGAAACTCTATAGAAACCCGTCTGACCAGCGTGGTATAGTAGGCCAAAATATAGTTTTTAAGGAGGCCAATATCCAGTCAGTGGACTATTATAGGCTGTTGATGATGATGACTGATGATGGCATATTATGGATGAATTATACAAATCAAATGATCGTTATTATATAGAAGGTTAAAACCTCCTTTCTAAGGAGGGGCTTTATGTTCAGCAGTGGACTATTAAAGGCTGATGATCAAGTATTTTATACTACACCGTATATTCTGAAAGGCCTCCTAGAACCTTCTCTACCGTTGCTATGAATGTAGGTAATCTACCTAGGTCCTAGGTAGATGGAAACTTAAAAAAGGTATATGAATGGTTTTGACAGCATCCCTCATAGAGTGCCCTTGACTCATGAGTTCTGCTTTTGATATCGTGTCAGACGACCACTTATTTGTGAGAATAGGGCGTATTTTTGTATTTATGACAGTTAATATTTCGTAACAAAACTAGAGCAACCGACATCCAACGGACGATTACTACGCTGAAGTCGAAGTGAGGCGGTAATGTCTCCTGACGGAATGATGGTCGCTGGAGCCGAAATGTGCTAGAGTCGGAACCGCGATTAGGCAATTGGTATTAGTATTGGTTTTAGGCTCCGGTTGCCGCATTTAGACTCAAGAAGGTCATTTTTGCGTCGAGGACAGGTTGGCTAGGTGAGCCAACTAAGCTCCTTCCAGAAGACCTGGGACGTCAGGCTTCTAGGAGCGATTTTGTATCGTAAGTAAGCCAAATATAGTGAGGGGCGTCCTGCAGCACGACGGACCGACGACTCACGCCACAGCAGCGATGAATTCTATTTCACAGCAGGCGCCCAAAGTTTTACTAGGACTTTCTTCCTATTTTAAACCATGTCTCTTCAGCGATCCATATTGCAATTTATTTCTTTAAGGTCAGATTTGATATTTATTTAAATGTGTATTTAAATTATTGTATTTAATCGGTTGAGATAACGTTGCTTCACTCGTACGATGCAATCAGGTTAATGACACTCGTATCGTTGTCACGAGACGGACCAATGACAAATATTGTAAAAAAAACCTCTAGTGATTAGGTACAAATTGTGTAACGGACTGCTATTCCAATGGTCGCGGGTTCAATTCCCGCTCAAGTCAAACATTTGTGTGCATGAACATGTAACGTTTGATTTGGTCTGGGTGTTTCTATGTGTAATATGTATGTATTTACAAAAAAAGTATATAAGTATTTATATTAGTTGTCTAGTACCCATAGTACAAGCTCTGCTTAGTTTGGGACTAGACGGCGTTGTGTGAATGTGGTAGAATATTATTATATTAAGTGGCGTGGCCTATGTCCAGCAGTGGACTGCGATAGGCTGATGATGATGATGATGATGAAGTGGCGTGAGCGGTTCTATTGTTTAATCTATATATTAATTAATCATCCTCTGAGCCTTTTCCGAATCTAGGTTAATATCGGCTTTTAGTTTATTACAAATGAACTTCGATTTTTACGTTTAGCGAAACCTCTACAACCCAGGTCCTAGACGATATCGAATTTCTGTATATAGACTGTTATCGTGCTTTTTGAGGTTTGAACTACTTGTTACGAATGACACTGACACACTCTTATGGCAACTGGGACCGACGGGTAACGTGGTCTTCGAGACACGTGGGAATCTTAATGTGTTAATATTGGTCACCCATCCATACCCTGACCTGGCTGGAACCTTACTCGGTTATCACTTAGGTACGAGCCACACTTAAATATTCATATTATAACACGTAAAGAAAATTATTTTTACCCTTTTGTAACAAATTAGCTTTTGTTTGCGGCTCCGCCCGCGTGTATGTAAGTTATCGTCGTAAAATAGTCTCCTATCTCCTTCCCCAAGAATCAAACTATTTCCATACCCAATTTCATCTAAATCGGTTCAGCGTTTATTGACTCCTCACCCCCCTTTTATAGTGATTTCTTGGATAAAAACTATCCTATGTCCTTTCCTGGGTCTCAAACTACCTCTATACCGAATTTCATCTAAATTTGTTAAGCGGTTTAAGAGTGAAGAGGTAACAGACAGACAAACAGACACACTTTCGCATTTATAATATATATTAGGAAGGATATGGGCAGCTGATACTTACCATATTTGGAATACTTAATCCTTACAAAGTATAAAATACAATTGTATCTTTTAAAGTAAGCAACGGATTTTAATGCGGTTTTCACCAATATCTCTATTGGTGAGAACCGCATTCAAATTGTCCGTGTGTCCGTGTAGTGACGGATTAAGAATACGGAATGTCACTACCCCAATTCATCCCGTGGGTGTCGTAAGAGCCGACTAAGGGCGCAAAACAACGCAGGTCACCATCACTGCAAAAAGAAGGAAAACTTGACACAAACCCTATACCAACCCGTCTGGCCAGCGTGGTATAGTAGGCCAAAACCTCCTTCCTAAGGAGAGGCCTATGTCCAGTAGTGGACTATTAAAGGCTGTTGATGTTGATGAATAGTATTAGTAGTATCTACGTTGCACCCGTGCGAAGCCGGGGCGGATCGCTAGTGCTTGTATATAAAAGAAGTTCAGACAGATAAATTTCAAACGATTAAAAAACTATAGAATATGTAACTATTTTCTAAAGTTCATATTATTGATAAATAGGAATATATATCCTGTGTCTTTCCGTGTCTGTCTTCCTGGGAACTTCACAAACATACATAAAACGGACACAAAGAACACCCAGACTCAGAACAACAATTTCAAAGTCAAAGTCAAAGTTTTTATTGCGTTCATGTGTACATAAGGTGTTAATTACAATATTGGTTCTAAAGACATGAAACCCTGCTAGGGCACAGCAATTTTGTTGGTATTAGGCGTTATCATGTATGTCATTAAATTAAAATATTTATACATTAAATTAAATTACCAATTACATATATTATTATGTTACAATGAAGAATAACGTAACACTAATTATTTTTCCTATAAATGCAATTTATAAATTTAGTTCTATAGAATATTAGTTTTGCAAATCAATTTAAAATTCATTATCACAAACAACAGTATTTATTGTTATTATTATTGTGGCCTATCTTCAAAAAACTCTTGCAGAGAGTAGTATGCTTTTTGTGATAAGTAATTATTTAACTTTTTTTTTTAAATGCTATCAGATTTTAAATCTTTAAGTGTCTGTGGTATTTTATTGTATATTTTTATACACATAACATACATTTGGCGATCCCATGTGGGGATCGAATCCACAAGACTCAACGCAGTAGGAAGCGGCGTGGTAACCGCTTAACCCACTACGCCATACGTGCGACCAAATTTTGACCGGTTGTGGCACTAAAATCTATATACAATGACAGTAAAAGTTAGCCAATGAGATACAAGATATATTGAAAGGATCGAGATTCGACTCCCAGGCTATGTCTACATCTTCTATCGGCGGTAGCCTAGTGTTTAAGGCATTGGACTTGCGATCAAGAGGTCGTGGGTTCGAATCCTGACCAGTACAGTACCGACGTGAACCCATTCCTAATACAAGCAATTTAGCTTAGCTGGAGGGGTTAACGGAAATACTAGTAATTTCGTTTCGTTTCGTCTAAATAAATAAAATTGAAGTGTCTGTTTGGAATGTCAAAATAATTGTTTTTTTTTCATGCTCACGCGGTTATTTAGTTGATACCTATAAAAACCAGTTAAAAAAAGTTTGTCTGTCTGTTTGTTCTGGTTAATCTATGTAAACGGCTGGACCGATTTTGATAATATTTTACTACCAGTTACCTGTCTATATAAGGAGTAACTTAGGTTATTTTTAATCACAGAAAAACCCTTTAAAATTGTGCGAATATGGAACCCACTAAGACAGCGCTTTTCAAGTTCCACGCGAACGAAGATGCGGGTACTAGGTAGTTATAAAAAGGACAGATATGCTATACCAGCTATAGCCTAATAACTTTGACAATAACGAACTTCTATACAACCAATCATCCCTTATTTCAGCCCCTTAGGGTTAAAATTTCCAAAAATCCTTTCTTACTTACAATATAAAAGGCATCAGCTGCCAAAATTTATAGGTTTTTAGCTTTAGGGAAACGCTACTACCAAAAATAACGAAGTTTCAAATAAATTTCCAGCCCCCATTTTGCACCCTTAGGGGTGGTATTTTTTAAAATCCTTTCTTAGTACACACCTATGTTACTTAAGGAATATTTGTGCAAAGTTTCATGCTTCTAGAGCTAGTGGTTGCAGCTGTACGTTGATCAATCAGTCAGTGAATCAATCAGTCACTGTTCTTCTTTTATAGATTGGCTTAGACTTCTCTAAATCTATTTTGTTTTAATTAATATCTAATCTGCCTGATATAACGTATCACATTTATCTATTGTATTCATTCATTATTTATATATGTCAAGGGATCGCCAAATTTAATATATCGCATAATTACTCGATCGATAAGATCGATTCTAAAATATGGATTTTGCAATCGATATGAAACTATTGCCGACAAAAGGCAGGATATACTGTCCGTGCATCAGGGACTTCCTTTCTAGGGTATACCTGGTTCCCCGGCTATTAGTACCCGAGACGGCGTGCGGTTTTAGTCGGTTTGAGTCCACGTTGCCACCGATATCCGAGGAAAAAAAAGGGTATACTGTCCGTATCCGTACACTATACTGTCGGGCCTGTTGGTCTAGTGGTTAGTAACCCTGACTGCTAAGCCAGAGGTCGTGAGTTCGATTCCCACCCAGGACAAATAATTGTATGATGAGCACGGTCATTTGTTCTGTGTCTGGGTGTAATTTATCTATAATATGTATGTATTTAGAAATATATAAGTATGTTTATCAGCAGTCTGGTTACCATAGTACAGGACCTGCCTAGTTTGGGTTCAAACTTTCGTGTGTGAGATATGTGAGGTTATTATTATTATGCTCGTAATATGAATATATTCTTAGTATCATAAGTGGGTCGTCGATTGTCTGCTTGGCTCAACAAAAACTAACCGAAGTGGGGCAATGACCGCCAATGTATTAAGTATGGCAAGAACTTACAAGGAAATTGTGATTACTTATTTAAATTTTAGAAATGAATTGACAATATTTATTAATAGTTTTACTGTCACACTCCTGGAGCAGACGCAAATAATATAATTGAACTTTTATGGACGAAATCAAATACTGTTTGTTGTATTAGGTCTTTACCTATGAAATTGACGTTTTGTATGCAATAAGTGAAAGTCCTAATTTTTCAAACTTTTTTATTTCTGTTATTCAAAGCACCCATGCAATCGACGCATCTTTGCCAACGCATTGGTAGTTTATTGATGCCCTTCTTGTAAAAATCAGCTGGACGGGAGGCAACAAACTCTTCAAAGGCATTTTGTACTGCCTTTTGGGAATTGAATTTTTTACCCACTAAAAAGTTGTCTAAGTTTTGGAAAAAGTAATAGTCGGTAGGTGCAATGTTTTAGGACTCTTACACATATAATATTTTGTTTACACCAAACTACTCATGCATTCGTCTATCTACAGTCGATTTGTCCAACCAAAGGTTGCCTCTAAGAAATTGCTTGTTAGCGAAAATGACGCCATTTGTACATGGTCAAAGAACATACATAAAAAGACATTCATAAAAACATTCATGAAAAGACAACTCCCGCATTAGGAATATATTCCTGTGTCGCGGGGGACACAAACATACATGATACGGACACAAAGAACACCCAGACTCAGAACAGCAATTTATGAATCACGCAAAGTGTAGTCCCATGTGGGGATCGGACCCACAACACTCGCGCGGTCGCGGCCTGGCGACGCTTAAACCACTACGCCATCCGTGCAGTCATTAACTTGGTGTATTATTCTATGTATAATGTGCTAAACAAGTCTACAATAAAGTTAATTCTATTCTATATAAAATTATCTTATATATAAAATTCTCGTGTCACAATGTTCGTTCCCGTACTCCTCCGAAACGGTTTGACCGATTCTCATGAAATTTTGTGTGCACATCGGGTAGGTCTGAGAATCGGCCAACATCTATTTTTCATACCCCTAAATGGTAAGGGTGACCCATCCCTAATTTTGTTTTGGTTTGCAATACAACGTTTGCCGGGTCAGCTAGTATTAATCTAAAACTTTAAAGAAGAAGAATGGTTTAGAAATAAAGAGTAACAGTCTCCACCTACTGGTTTCATCGTCAGATTGGCTATTATATTAATTTATAGTATTGTCATTCGAATTACATAAATAGATAAAGATTTATTTGTATATATATATTTTATGTGAGAGGGGGCAGATGAGCAGACGGGTTACCTAATAGAAACTGACCATTGCCGCCCATGAACGTCTGCAACTCAGGAGTCACAAACGCGTTGCCTGCCGGAAGGATTACGCTATTTTCTTAAAGGTTTGAAGGTCGTATCTGTCCGGAAATACCGCAGACGATAACCCGTTCCACAGATTGGTTATGCGGAGCAAAATGTGTCTCGAAAAGCGCACAGTAGCTGAGCGCCAACTATCCAGGTAATTACTGTTACCGGATTTACTGTATTTCCAACTTCTCCAATTTTCTTCTGATTAATTTCGTTGCGGGTTCCAAGACAGTTTAATTTCTTTCTGGGACTTCCCGAGTGTCATAACTCGGTGTGTTCGTGGGTCACTGCTGTGGATCCTGGTGTACAGGAGTTACAGTGGTTTGCGTGTGGGTGGGATTAGTCCCAATATATAGGTAATTAGACACATCTCACACACACTGCTATAGTAATCAGACTGTTGAAAAACATACTAAAATTATATTTTTAAAACATATTTTAGAAAAATTACAATCAGACACAGAACTAACAATCGTGCTCATCACACAATTAATTGTTCTGGGTGAGAATCGAATCCACGACCTATGGCTTAGCAATCAGTTTTGAGTTGAAAAAATATTTTTTTATTTGAAAGGGTATGGGTACTTTCCGTTCGGTCTCATTTAAGTTTATAAAAATTGAAAAACATAGGGGTGGAAAATGAAGGAATGCTGAGTACTCGTAAACGATTTGATTATATTTTTTTCTTCTGATTATCCTATAAAATCATTGTGAGCGCAGCCTTATTCTTTAGCAGCTCAAATATTTCAATCAGTACAAAAACTACGAGTATAAGACATCACAAACTTAGCCCGAGCCACTTTCTCATTTTATAATCTAAGTACGGATAATCCACAGATAAGGCATGATTACTTACCTCACCAAGTATGGTGTTACGTCTCCCTCATTAGAAGGTATTGAGGACATCCTGCAGCAGCAGGAAGGTGTGGTTGAACAGGTATCACAACTGAGATATAAACACTATTCGTCACTAGCTGACTCGTGCAACTTCGTCTTTGGTGTTCGGCTCCTGTTGGGGGTAGCGTGAAGTTATAGCCTATAGCTTTCTTCGATAAATGGGCTATCCAAGACTGAAATATTTTTTTAATTCAAACCATTAGTTCCTGAGATTAGCGCGTTCAAGCAAACAAACAAACTCTTCAGTTTTATAATATTACTAATATTAGATTAGCAAAATACTTACTTAATAGTTCTGTTTACAAAAATCTACATAGTTTTCTAATAACATTGTCCAGAATAAAACTGAATCTAAAACCAACTTAGGCAGTCACTTAAAGAAATTATCATCATGTCAAAATCGTTCAATAGCGACCTTCCGTTCCGCTGCCAACAGACAAATCGCAAGTGCGTTGTCACGAATAGAGGCCCTCTTAGATTTAAGGGTTTTGGGGCTCCAGTAACACATTCACTTAAAAAAGTACCGAAACAATTGCTCAACATCAGTTTTCTGCAAGGTCATGGTACCACCGAAGCATATCTCTCTAAAGAATTTTTTTTTTCTTATGAAGTGGCCGGAGCTTCTATGCTATTCAGGTACGCCTATTAGCATATTAATATTATGGAATTAGCATATATACATGTTACTTCACGCTCTACATAGAGTCATCTTGGTAGAATAAATATTGCAGATCATACTGATTTCCCGAAGTTACGGTACATTCTACGCTATTAAATCCCTTTTTAACTGTAGATAATTACTGTGGTTACATTACTACTAAAACTCCGATTTTCTTAGATAATACTTGCCTAATTCGGGGATATATCGAGTGAGAGGGGAGGGCTTGCTTGACGGTCATCATCACATCACATCAACAGCCTATACTAGTCCACTGCTGGACATAGGCCTCTCCATAGAAAGGAGGTTTTGGCCTACGGCCTACGCTGGCCAGACGGGTTGGTATAAGGTTTGTTTCAAGTTTTCTTTCTCTTTGCAGTGCTGTTGTCCTGCTTAGTTTGCTCCCTTAGTCGGCTCTTACGACACCCACGGGATGAATTGGGGTGGTGACAATTTGTATTCTTAATACGTCACTACACGGACTACGGACGGTCATGGCCCCATAGAAAACCAATGCTAAGTAATTCTTTAGTCGATTCGCCCCCTCTAATTCTGGGGAGGTCCTCAAAGGGCGGCAACTCACTTGTGTCTCTTGGATCCATGGGTGGGGTGTAGTCACTTACCATTAGGTGACCTTAGATCCAGAGGCTAACCTAAAATCGTTAATATTTAACTGAAGTTTGTATAGAAATAATATCGAGTAGCGCTACATTAAAAGCCTTGAAGTAATTCTCTGAACATCTTCTAATACGTTAACGATCTCAAAATTTACAAAACACTATGTGATTATGTTAATTCTGAGAAACGAGGCTACCTCCCCACAAACTTCTAAACTATAGTGTTCCATAATATAGGAGTTCCATAATTATGTCTACGTAAATGAACAGGCTCGCGATATGTGTTTTGTACCTGCTGACTCTGAAACAACCTCCCATCAAATCAACAGCCTTTAATAGTCCACTGCTGGACATATGCCTTTCCTTAGAAAGTAGGTTTTGGCCTACTATACCACGCTGGCCAGACGGGTTTTTATAGGGCTTGTCTCAAGTTTTCCTTCTCTCTGCAGTGCTGTTGTTTTGCGTAGACTTCTCCCTTAGTCGGCTCTTACAACACCCACGGGATGGTGGTGACACTCGGTATTCTTAATCCGTCACCACACGGAAGATAATAACCTCGAAAAATGATTGGCAAAAACTAAAACTTTATAACTGACTTCAAAAAGAAGGTGATTCTCGCTCCGTTGTATTTTCTTTAATGTTTGTTATTCCAGAACGTCGTTTTTATGAACCCATTGGCAATACTATTTTTAATTTGCAAAGGTTTGACCCTTTCAAAGAAGGAAAAATGGGTGATTCTTACTATAATCTATCTTCTTCCTCTGATCCTTTCTCCCAAACTAGGTTAAGTTAGGCTTTAAGTCTATTAGTCGATAAGGCTCAACTTCGAGCAGCGCTTGCCATCAGACCTCCACAACCCAAGTACTAGGCGATATCGAAGTTCTGCAGAAAGACTTTTGTCGGATTCTTAGATCTTCAAATACCCGTAACGATTGTTACAGAAGTTCGTTTGGCAACCGGGACAGACGGCTTAAGGTGCTCTCCGAGGCATGGAGGGGTCTGAATGTATTAAGAAATGGTCACCCATCCAAAGACTGACCTGGCTATGATAGCTTAACTTTGCAATAACCCACTCGGTTACTACTTAGCCAAGAGCCCCTCTCTAATCTATCTTACGGTGGAAAGTTAAGTTTATTACAATTCATTATGACGATAGGCGCGTCAAAGTCGGTAATACTCAATGGGCTGGCTCGACCATGTTGATACCACGGCCTCACAGAAAACCGGTGTTAAACAATTTTTTACTTCGTTTTCAGCGAGTGAGTTGAGGTTACTGGAGGTGAATCCGTTCACCCCTTTTCCCCTACTTATGAGGGGGAGGCCTTAAAGGATGACGTAGCGCTTGTTCCTCTTGAGTTGCAAGAGTTGTCGGCTGTGGTATTTACTTCATCAACAGCCTTAAATATTCCACTGCTGGACATAGGTTCTCCTTAGAAAGGAGATTTTGGCCTACTATACCACACTGGCCAGACGGGTTTCCAGATTTCCTTCTCTTAGTAGTGCTGATGTCCTGCGTAATTTGCTCCCTTAGTGGGCTCTTACGAGACCCATGAGATGAATAGTGACACTCCGTATTCATAATCCGTCACCACACGGATCATTGTGCTATTTACTTATCATCAGGTAATTAGAGGTTTCCATAACGATATATATTCCGTATGTTTTATAAACCAAGTGACTGTGACATAGCACTGTTCACAAAGCCCAAGCAATATGAATAGTGTCAAAGGAATTCGGGCTTTGTTTTACTTTACTCGTATATAGACCGCACGGATGGCGTAGTGGTTCAAGCGGTCGCCACGCCACTTCCTACTACGCCGAGTGTTGTGGGTTCAACCCCACATGGGACGACACTTTGTGTGATCCACAAATTGTTGTTCTGAGTCTGGGTGTTCTTTGTGTCCGTTTCATGTATGTTTGTAAAGTCCCCCGCGACGCAGGATTTATTCCTAATGCGGGAGTTGTCTTTTAAAAAAAAAACCTTTATCATATAGAACTTTGTCTGATTATTATGAATATTATGTACACAACTGTTGGACGAATTAATAAAAGTTATTATTAGTATAGGGTGCGAACAAGGAGACTGGCGACTTGATGATAAGTGACTACCAGCGCCCATGGACAGATTTCCATAGTAGGCCCAACGTACATAAAAAATAAATAAAAAAAGCCGTGTGGTGTCGTGGGACACCCGATAGGAACGAAGTTGTAACGATCGAGTAAAACTGATTCGGCACATTTTAATTACAACGCCATCTATGAAAGCGGCTATTACCTACATATTTTTCAGTTGGTTTCTAATTAAAACAATTTATACATTGGTAAAATCTCCTTGAGAAATGATTTCCTATCTATTCGATAGATGGCGCTGAATGACTGACATAAAAAGATAGAAATGAAAATATCTGGCTTGCTTTCTATAAGAGAGAGACAGACAGACAGAGAAACATGCGATGCCGCACAACCGACAATAGCTTACTATAGCAAAAAGTGTCGTGACCAATTTTCGTAAGATTTTTTTCCGTCTAGCCCCCTTTCACAACGCGCGATAAGGAACTTCGTTCCAATAAAAATAAAAAGGATTTATTTCCATTAACTCAACTTAATCTAATAACCTAACAAGAATAGTTGGAGCATTCATTTTAGACATAACAGTGCCTGTGTTATGAGGTTCCGCTCTTCCATATATAGATAAGCATGGTGATTAAGATTTAACAGGGTATTTGTACTTGGTGAATACAAAAAGAAAAAAAGAAAAACTAAAATTATATGATAACGTGAAGTGTAGACTCATGTTTATAAGGTGATAAAGGGAAGCGGAGCTTATCCTGATCCTAAATCTGGGGAACAAGTTACGAGTATCGGCTGCGGTATTTCCGGTCCGAAGCCCAAAATCGATCTAAGTGGCGTGCAATGGGAGAGGCCTATGTCCAGCAGTGGACTGCGATAGGCTGATGATGATGATGATGATTTCCGGTCCGATACGACCTTCAAACCTTCAAGAAAAGAGCGTAGGTACTCCTTCCTCAAAGGCCGGCAACGCGCTTGTGACTCCTGAGTTGCAGCCGTTCATGGTCGGCGGTAGTCGCTTTCCATCAGGTGACCTGTCTGCTCGTTTGCCCCCTATTTCAAAAAAAAATACCTCTGAAAAAAAAATTACGATACCAACACTGAACAATAATTTCTGTTACCCTCAAATAGTTGTCATAGTTCAGTGTGATTTTTGTATATTTATATGTTTGTAAAATCCCACAACCCAGGAAAAGACAGCACGGGAGCTCTCTCTATCTCTCTCTTCCCCGCTATTCATTCCACGTGGTGGTGGGGTAGCCCTGTCCCTGACGTCGTCTTCTGAAACATCGCATGTCTCTCAACCCGAATCCCAGCACAAGAGCCATATAATTATATAGCTAACCATATAATTACACAAGTCATAACAAATATGAACTGCGCAGGCGCATACAACAGCGACAAATAGTTATAAAGAGCCGTGTGCACACGGCTTTGAAGACAAACATTCCGCAACGCACCTCGACACTTCCGAGAATATATCAGACATCGCCAATACGACTCTTAAGGCTGGTTGCACAACAGCTTGCAGGAAAGTGGTATCCGTCACGCCCTACTGGATATACACGTTTCTTGCCTAACTTGACCGAGCTGATATGGTACTGAATTATACAAGTTTTTTTTACAGATGTCGCTGTGGTATAAGGCTGTGTCAACTATTGTCGGTTCGGTTCCTATATAGAGCAGTTTTTCTTATCTACGGAATATTCTTTTGACGAGTCTATTAGTGTAGTGGTTAGTGACCCTGACTAACTACTAAGCCGGAGGTCGTAGGTTCGATTCCCACCCAGGACAAACAATTGTGTGATGAGTATGATCATTTTGTTCTGTATCTGGGGTAATTTATCTATAATCCGTTTGTATTTAGAAATATATAAGTATGTTTATCAGCAGGCTGGTTCCCATAGTACAGGCTCTGCCTAGTTTGGGATCAGACTGCGTGTTTATTATTAAATAGACCTTATCTAAGTGATAAGTATTGATAACGACAGTAGAAAGCTGCAAGCGTGTTTCTCATAGTGTCGCCAACACAATGGCTCACTAAACATGAAGTTATTTTCACCAAATATGACCGAGTCTTTTGTTTGAGAACTTTCACTGCATAATAATACTTATTATAATGCAGGGAAAGGGTCTTTTTAGTTATCTATAAACTACCTTTTTAAGTTGTCAGTAATACTGTTATAATAATATTATTGACGACCGGATGGCGTAGTGGTTTGTGTAATGGACTGCTATTCCAATGGTCGCGGGTTCAATTCCCGCTTAAGTCAAACATTTGTGTGCATGAACATGTAATGTTTGATTCGGTCTGGGTGTTTCTATTCATAATATGTATGTATTTACAACAAAAAAGGATATAAGTATTTATATCAGTTGTCTAGTACCCACAGTACAAGCTCTGCTTAGTTTGTGACTAGATGGCGTTGTGTGAATGTGGTACAATATTATTATTATTAAAATATAAAACTGTAATCTGTACTGATGTTAAAAAGCGGAAGAGTTTGATTGTTTGTTAGAATGAACGCGCTAAACTCAGATACCTACTACTGGTTCGAAAATAATGTTATTATTAAAAGCCCATGGACCAGTCCTCGATACGTTACTACCAATAGGAGCTAAAGCATCACTGAAAAACCTGACCGTGTGGTCACCCCACCCTCTCCTCCCCCCTATTCATCTCGTGAATGTCGTGAGAGCCGACAAAGGAAGCAAACTATGCAGGACAATAGCAAAGAGAAGGCAAACTTGAAACAAACCCTATAGGTACCAACCCGTCTGGCCAGCGTGGTATAGTAGGCCAGTAACCTCCTGTCTAAGAGAGGCCTATGTCCAGCAGTGGACTACTAAAGGCTGTCGATGACGATGATGATCAGTGAAAAATGTGTGTATCTCAGTATGTATGTAACCTAATTTTAATTTCATGCACCTACTCAGACATTTCCCCACCAACCAAGGGAGAAAATGCCTTTGGCATTAAGTCCGCCATTGTACAATGTTTTGTTGTTTGTGCAAAAAGAAATAAATAAAAAAATAAAAAAAAAATTGCAAAAACGGTGCACAGGCGAAGTTGCACGGGTCTTTTTAGTAACGATAACGATGTAACGATGGTCTGATGAGGAAGTGAAGAGGTAAATCATGGAATAGAATAGAATATTATTTATTCCATAAACCACAGCATACAAAAATAACATAAAAGTTATATAACAACATACACAAAGAAACTAAAAATCAAGTAAGGTTGGATAAACACATTAACAAGGCAACACTTCAATCTGTCAATCTTTCATACCTGACAGAATTGACATAACACGTCAATGTGCCACGTGTCCAGCCACGCGTCTATGAAATGTCACTTATAATAACTATAACTTTTTTTTTTTTCACGCTTTTCCCCAATCATAGCACATCGGGACCTTGTTAATCTTATCGTTATGCCTATCTATTAATAATATATGTATCCACACTATCCCTTGGTGGGATTTCCGCTACAATTTATCATCTATCAATCTATCAACATTAATATTATACTGTACTATATACTACTACTATACTATTATATATATTAACGACAACAAGGTATCATACATAGTATTGTTTCTCAACTTATTTTAAAACATTCCTGTTACCATTTCTTAATTTTTCTATTTTACATATTACATATTTTATATATTACATCTACACTAACTATAACTTACATGGAACTCTCTATTAGTTTTTAATTCAATTTGTCATTAAAGTGTGTTTCTGAAGGTTTACTATTTACCATTGTAGTGGGAGAGCCATGTTCCGGCACTATAGGCCGGCACGACTGAAGAGATACTACGGTCGTTTGCTTCTCACCGAGTAAGGTAGCAGGAGCCCACGCCTCCCCCTGATTCTGGGGGGAGGGAACTCAAAAAGCGATGACGCACTTATGACTCTTGAGTTGCAATGGGCAGCGATAGGCACTTACCATCAGGTGACACGTCTGCTCGATTACCATTTTTTTTTCTGTGCGGAAATCTCCTCGGATACCATTCACCGGTGGTGTAGTTATGTCGGACTGGAATCGACCAAAATCCGCACGCCGTCTCGGGTACCAGTAGCCGGGAAACCAGGTGTACCCGAGAAAGGATATCCCTGGTACCTTGACGCACCTCGGGCCATCTACGGCGGGTAGAAGACCCTTCCCTGTGTGAGAACCCCCAAGTTCCCTTTGTTCTCGCCGCCACCCTGGCCTGCTTCTGCTAGGGTTCGTTTACCCCTATTACATTACAAAACTATTTATAATGAACCCGGAACTTCGAAGATGAACTAGCAAATAATCCCGGTCGCAATGCCGTCCCCATATTGTGTTTAAGGCTCAATGAATCACGAAACAATGGCGGCTTTAATCGATCCATTCAGATGTCAATATTGATCATTGTCTCCTATCTTGTAGAAGAGTGCTGCAAAAATGCCTCCATTTCCTGTGACGTCACCGGCTTTGTCTGTTTTTTATGTAGCTAACGTGTACTAGAGACCTTTTAAAGTGAAAACTATTTAAGTATATAATCAATTTAAACATATATATTGACTAGAGCCTATCTGCAAATCTATAAATTTAAAATTACTAAGTCTGACTGATTCTTCAACACAGCCCTGGGGCTACAAACTTGAAATTTTGACACATCACATGACATCAACAGCCTTTAACAGTCCACTGCTGGACATAAGCCTCTCCTTAGAAAGGAGTTTTGGCCTACTATACCACGCTGGCCAGACGGGTTGGTATAGGGTTTGTGTCAAGTTTTCCTTCTCTCTGAAGTGCTGTTGTTCTGCGAATTTTTTTTCCCTTAGTCGGCTTTTACGACACCGACGGGATGAATGATGACACTCTGTATTCTTAATCCGTCACCACACGGACCAGAAGAAATTTTGCCAGCTGATGCTTATATGTAATAAACACCCACTAAGCAAGAACTTTTAGAAACGCTCCTAAGGGGGAAAATTAGAGATGAACGGTTATAAAATGGAAGTTCGTATTTTTCAAAGTTGGCAACACGAAATAAAAAATAATCACGCGAGCGAAGCCGCTGGTAATAACTAGTCATTTAATTTAATGGAACGTCTAACACTAGATCTAGTTTAAGTTTTGAACCCCGAACCAGTTGATTGCAAGTTTTACAGCTCATGCTTTTGCTTTTGTTGTTAATTAGTAGTTTACTTGGAGGATGAAAAGCGTTTCGGAGACTAAATTTAAGGAAAACACACTAGGAATAGAAGTAAAAATCTTAAAAAATCTATTCCAAAGAATAATAAAATATTTATCCGTCTCTGAAATCGATTCTCGAACCGACAGATATTTTCTTGAGATTTTTTATATGTTAGAGGGGGCAGACCAGCAGACGGAAAGTGACGTCACCTGATGGAAAGTGACCATCGACGCCCATAACCGTCTGCAAGCAGCCTGCCTTGCAGCCTTTCAGGAAGGAGTACGCTCTTTTCTTGAAGGTTTGAAGGTTGTATCAGTCTGGAAATACCGCAGACGATAACCCGTTCCGCAGATTGGTATGTCTTGTTTTTACCCAACTGCGGTAGAAAGAGGGGTATGTTTTCGAGTATATATATATATATATGTGTGTATTTATATTTCTTCGGCACGCTCTGTAGTTTATACGACTTGATTAATTTCGGGGTTTAACTTGTCGTTATATTGGTCTTATATGTGAGAGAGACACTGGGTTATGAAAATTAGAAGTTTTTTAAATAATTCTAGACCGAAGGGACGTAAAAGTAGGTTTAAAATCCAAAAAAAGGTACAAAAAGTTTTTTACGAAAAAAAAAGTCACCTGTAAGGATTACTTTCCTTTTTAGGTACGAATTCTCTTAAAGAGATGACCACAAACCTTCTCCACCATAGAATGCCGATATAAATTACCTTCTGTTTTTTGCGTTCCCATATCATGATTACGTGATTGCGGAGCATTGATCCAGCTACTATGAAGACACAATCGGCCCGTTTCCCACGTAATTCACAGCCTACAACTGTGAAATACCCAGTACACTAGATCTAGATGACAATGTAGACTAGCTACGGCTATGTACGAGTATTATTTCAAAAAGGTGTTAATAAAATTAAAATAAATAGTGTTATATAAAATTTTCACTTCTGTCGGCACACTCGGTGTGCCACTGTTTTTTTTAAAGATAACTCACGCATTAGGAATATTTCCTGTGTCGCGGGGGACAAACATACATGAAACGGACACAAAGAACGCCCAAACTCAGAACAACAATTTGTAGATCACACAAAGTGTCGTCCAATGTGGGGATCGAACCCATAACACTCAGCTTAGTAAGAAGTGGCGTGCATGGCGACCGCTTAAACCACTACGCCATCCGTGCAGTCAAGAATTGATTAACACCGGTTTTCTGTCAGCCCGTAGTGTCACTCTGATCGAGCAGTAGCATACGCGCTGAAGCATATCTCTGCCACGTTAAAATCACTTCCACTGTCCACATCATCACATCACATCAACAGCCTTGAATAGTCCACTACTGGACATAGGCCTGTCCTTAGAAAGGAGGTTTTGGCCTACTATACCACGCTGGCCAGACGGGTTGGTATAGGGTTTGTTCCAATTTTTCCTTCTCTTTGCAGTGTTGTTGTCCTGCGTAATTTGCTCCCTTATTCGACTCTTACGACACCAACGAGATGAATAGGGGTGGTGACTGAATGAATGAATGAATGGGCAGCTTCAATTCTATCACAAATCTTCTGTACCCATTTCCATTACACATAAACTTACAATAATTAAACTACGAGTCACGTAGAGGACATTCCTACAAATAATTCAACCCTAAAATAGTGTAAGCTAAACATCTGAAGATCACCTTTGAAATCGCTGCACTTAAAAACCTGACTTACGCATAATTACATAAAGTTCAAATCACAGTAAATGAATTTTAGTAGAGATAGGCTTGTCTTGAATTCGGGTCACTGTAAAGGCAGCAAGATATACGAGTATATTTAAAGCCTGACGCACACAACACTTTAAGCTTTGAACAGCGATATCCATACTAATATTATACATGCAAAATTGTGCCTGTCTGTTTGTCTATCTGTCGGTCTATTAAGAACCCCTTTACTCTTAAATCCCTGAACCGATTTAGATGCAATTTGGTATAGAGATAGTTTGAGACCCGGTACAGAATATTTTTATTTTATTTTATTTTATTTTATTTTGTTCGGAATACCAACAGCACAAATAACGCAAAGTAAAACATTAAAGTTACAACGAAGCTATTCACAGGTATTCGCAAATAGATTCCAAGTGTAAAACAACAGTTCGAATAACTTAACAACAACAACAACTTAGAAAAAGGAAAAAATAAAAACTTAGACTAAGAAAATGTCACGCTCCTAATATTGGGTTGAAAATTTTTTGAAGCATGTATTTTTTGACATGTGAAGGTCTGGATCTGAAGAGCTCAAACTCGCTACTCAATTTATGCATATCATTTACAGATTTACTGGCTCGAATAATAAAGGAATTTTTGCGGTAGTTGGTATTTGTTCGAGGTACTGCTAAGGGTGGATTATGCCTAGTGCGTTAATTATGCGGTACTCTGATTTTGATTTTCTCGAGAAGAATCGAGCAATCTATATCTCCGTTAATGATTTTTAATAATGTAACAATATCGGAGACAGTACGTCTATTTGTTATATATATAGAATAGTTTTATCCCAGAAATCGTACTTTTAGGGGGTGAGATAGAGGGTGGCAGTTTGTATGGGCAATCAATAAACGCTCAACCGATTTATGGAGATAGTTTGATTCTTGAGGAAGGACCCCAAGGGCCCAGGCCCAGGAAGGGCACAAATTATATATATTATATCTATATTAAACTAATCGCCGACACGAAAACTTTGATTGCGCGATGCATGAATAATAGGTACTCCGTAGTTCAGTGTATCCCCGTTAGATGGCTCTGAAGTATGTTTCTGTTTCGTTGTGTGTGGAAGTTGCCACAGCAATATTCTTCTACGACGAAGTGATAAATGTACGTTAACCCTTAGACTTGCAAAAACCAAACTAAAATAGTACTAAAATATTCTTAACTAATTACAACTCAATAATTTAAACTTTGGTTGCTACATAAAGTCTAACTAGTCAACCATTTTTTGTACTTAAATTCTTGCATTTCGTAATTTTGCTAAGTTAAGTAAGTTAAGTTAACATAACTTGGGACATTACACACACAACCGTCTGGTCCATAAATAAGCAGACCTTTTATACACGTGGAACCCGGTGGGCCCTCAATAGCCGAGGTTTTTTGTGGGGCGGTGTGTCGGAATGGACCTGACTAAAACCGCTGCCATACTGCGCCTAAATTAGGTGGGATCTGGGCACATCTTTTATTAAGACATCCAGGTCAAATAGGAGGATTCTGTGCTATGACGACGAGACTGCTGATAAACATACTTATATATCACCAAGTTAGAGATAAATGATATCCTGATACAGAACAAGTCGTGCCTATCACACATTTATTTGCCATCGATGGGAATAAAACCCAGGACGTATGATTTAACAGCCAGCATCACTAACCAACACACCAACGGGCCAGTCAAACATCTCATTATAGGATACTCAAAGCAAAAAAAATTGTTTATACAACTCAATGGTTTCAATCAGACAAAAGATAAAAATTCTGGGTTAACGATAACCGCCTGACGTCCAATAGTGTGTATGGAGACCAGTCTTCACAGTTAACTGTAATGAGGGTAGACAGTAACCATATAACTTACTTACCTTACGATACTTAGTTGATGTTTATCACAAACAGATTTAAAACTTGAATACTACCAGATAAAAATGTCGTACGAATTGTTGGTGTATTTCTATACTAATATTATAAAGCTGAAGAGTTTGTTTGTTTACTTGTTTGTTTGAACGCGCTAATCTCAGGAACTACCGGTCCGATTTCAAAAATTCTTTCAGTGTTAGATAGCCCATTTATCGAGGAAGGCTATAGGCTATATATCACCACGCTAAGACCAATAGGAGCGGAGCACCAATGAAGAATGTTTCAAAAACGGAGAAAATTTATTACTATTGAGAGACGCAGACGAAGTTGCGCGGGTCATCTAGTAATTCATAAAAATTGTGTTGTTCTTTTATATGGATGTGTAGTCTTTGATACATTTATACTTTTTCCTAATCGTTCCCTCATTGCTGAGGATCGTGACTCCCTTTCATCCGGCCATCTCCATCTGCTTCCATCGGTTGCGATCAGTCGCTTGATAAAGTGCGATACTTATTGGAATTTCCAGCTGTTTAGCGATCTGGTGTGACCATCTTTTGGGACTTCTGCCTCTAGGACGCTTGCCTTCTACCCCTCCGGTCACTATCAATCATCATAGCATTTATACTAATGTTATAAAGTGAAGAGTTTGTTTGTTCGAACTCGCTAATCTCAGAAACTACAAGTTCGAATTGAAAACTTCTTTAAGTGTTAGATAGCCCATTTATCGAGGAAAACAAGAAGTATAACATCACGCTACTACCAATAGGAGCCGAGCGCCAATGAAAAATGTTGCACAAACGGGTAAACTTTATTCCTTTTGAGAGACGTCTACCTTGTTGTGCGGATCATCTAATCTATACTAATATTATAAAGCGGAAGAGTTTGTTTGTTTGTTTGTTTGAACGCGCTAATCTCGGGAAGTACTGATCCGATTTGAAAAATTATTTTAGTGTTAGATAGCCCATTTATCGAGGAAGGCTATAGGCTATATATCATCACGCTAAAACCTATAGGAGCGGAGCACCAATGCAAAATGTTGCAAAAAGGGGGAAAAATTATTCCTTTTAAAAGACGCAGACGAAGTTGCGCGAGTCAGCTAGTGTGATTATAAAAATATATTGACTCGATTTGATTACCACAGAACTGACATACAGATACCGTGGAAGAGCCAATCTTCGACATATACGGGCTGATTTCACCGGATTGATACTACAGCCTAATAGAAAACCGGTGTTGAGTAATTCTTTCGGTTAAGTCCTCAAAAATGCGTAGAAGTATTATTTTCATAGTGATATAAAAGTCGCCTTCGTTCACTATACTTCAATCAATTCATCGCGGTTTATATCTGGGTATGAGCTTCTTTCAACGTGTATCATAACGCCTGGTCCTTCGATCTCCACAGTCAGTCGCCAGTCAACCTAGCTGGTGGCGTCTTAACTTTCGTTTAACGATTAGCTGTACATTCCTCGTGGACATTTTGGCACTTCTTCCAACGTGTACCATAGCGGCTGGTCCTTCGATCCCCACAGTCAGTCGCCAGTGAACCTAGCTGGTGGCGTCTTAACTTTCGTTTAACGATTAGCGGTACATTCCTCGTGGACATTTTGGCACTTCTTCCAACGTGTACCATAGCGGCTGGTCCTTCGATCCCCACAGTCAGTCGCCAGTCAACCTAGCTGGTGGCGTCTTAACTTTCGTTTAACGATTAGCGGTACATTCCTCGAGGACATTTTGGCACTTCTTCCAACGTGAACCATAGCGCTTGGTCCTTCGATCTCCACAACCAGTCGCCAGTCAACCTAGCTGGTGGCGTCTTAACTTTCGTTTAACGATTAGCGGTACATTCCTCGTGGACATTTTGGCACTTACAACATTTCAATACGCTAATAACGCTATTCTGCATCACTCTTCCACTTAAATATTACTATTATTACCTCTTCTCTCTTCTTTACGCTGTTACATCTCATTGCCGCAAAATTAAAGCGTATTCTTCTTTATAACATAGCTTAGTCTTCTGCCTATTGTTCTAATAATAATAATAATAACCTCACACATCTCGTGGTAACCAGACTGCTGATAAACGTACTTATTTATTTCTGAATATATTTATAATATACACACACAGACACAGAACAAATGATCTGCTCATCCCACAAATATTTTTCCTGAATGGGAATCGAACCCACGATCTCCGGCTTAGCAATCAGGGTCACTAACCACTATACCAACAGGCCGTCCAGTAAAAGATGGCGCGACCTCTATTCAACTGAAGCCGTACGTATGAGCAGAAAGTAATTAACTATCCCATTGTATGCAAACTATGCCACCCTCTCAAAATACATGAAGTCATTCAAATTTGAATTTAATGGTTTATAAAATAAGGTTCTTATTTATTTATGTTTAAAAGAAATTTTTTAATGTTATCTCGTGACATGCAAATCTCTAACTTATCACCTCAGTATTAGGTTTATATCTTATTGTTTAACGAAATTTGAGTGAATTGATTGATTCTCGTTGACGTTTCGCGTCAATGTCAAAGAAAAGATGTCTAAAATTTGCTGAAAGCGTGCGGTTAAGTATCTAATAAATATAAAATTCTCGTGTCACGGTGTGCGTGGTTGAACTCCTCCGAAACGGCTCGACCGATTTTCGTGAAGTTTTGTGTGCATATTGGGTAGCTATGAGAGTCGGACAACATCTATTTTTCATACCGCAATTATTATTTTTTGACAATTTTTTTAGAAATAATGTATATGGCAAAACAACGTTTGCCGGTGTATATATATATATTCCTAGAGATGGCACAGATGTCTTACCATGGTAACTGTCAAGATTCTATCTACTTCTTATTAAGTCCGAAGCCTTTCTAAAGACCTACTGAGTTTGTGCTAAATCAAAATGACGGTCTAGATATTATTATAAACACTAGGTGTGTCTTGATGTATTACTGATAGTACATTGTTTGTATGGAATCTAAAACTATCTCAAGTTTTTAAATTAAAAAGATCTTAGGCGCGTAGAGTATTTTTGAACAACAAAAAATATATTTTTTGACTATATTCTTTGTAACTTTTAACTCACGATAATGTTACCGTTACCGACACTTCTGTATCTACACTACAATCTGTAAGTATCTACATATATTGGCTCCTTTTACACAAGAATATAAATAAAATAAGTGACAATTTTTACACAGAATGGTCGGTAACGGTAGCAGTGTCGCGAGTTCAATGGTTTTTTCCCATCTCAAAAAATGTGTTTTTGTTAAACCATAAAATACATTATTTTGTTTGTTGTTCAAAAAGTTCCGACATGAATATGTATCTACGTTGTACGTGTATACAAAATGCATGTTTATACTACATATAGTTATATTATCAATGTATTTCAACCTAAACTCAAAAAAACATTATGGAACCGATGTTTTCCGTGGTGAAGGTCACTTAAGGGCCGAGCAGTGACTACAAAAATGAACCTGCAGAGATCGCTTACAACGAATATAAACCACTCAAGACAGCTCCTCAATCCGAAGAATACATATTACAAGATGAGTTAAAGTTGTTCATGTGTAATCAGCCACCGGCCCATCCCACATTCCTGGGCCCAAATGCCGCGTTCTCAGCGAGGTCGCCGCGAGGTTGCGTATTCGATATTGCCTCAAGTACTACTATTTCTAATTGTATGTTTATTTATGGACTACATTCTATGAAATATTTTTTATTACTTAACTAGTTGTACCCTTTTTTTCCCCGTGCGGAAATCCCCTCGGATACCACCTGTCGGTGGCATGTCGGACTCGAACCGACTAAAACACGCCGTCTCGGGTACTAATAGCCGGTGAACCAGGTATACCCTAGAAAGGAAGTCCCTGGTGCCCCGACATACCTCGGGCCATCTACAGACGAGTAGACGACCCCTCCCCCCGTGTGGGCAACCCCTGGTTCCCTCTGCTCCCTGGAAGCGAGCGCGCTTCGCAACGCGCCCGCCGCTAGGGTGACAGATGGCCTCACCTGTCACCCCCAGGCCTGCGCTTATGGAGGACGGAGGTCATTCTGCGACCTCCGGCGCCTGAGTCGCCTGCAGTAGGTACCGTTCCCGAGCCTGGCGGGCTGGGAGAGTTCTAAACCTCTCCCGGTCCCGCTCCGCCGTATCCTTCGCGAGCATAACTTGCTCGCAGAGTTGTACCCTTGTGGCACATTGTGGTTACATTTATGAGAAATAAAAATAAATAAATACAATCCTTGAACTGGGTTGTACATATGTTAAAATTTGAGCTCCATCGGTCCAGAATTTTTCGCGTTTTTGAAGCGTTCAACCTAAATACTAATTCAACTAGTTCAACCAGTAAATACTAATTTTCTGGTTGAACTCTGTATTGTATGCAACGGCATAGGACATAGGGGTCATAATTACTTGGTTTTATTAAAATAATGGTGTTTATTGAAGACTTACAAAAGTGTAGAGAATTTGTTTATAATGAAGACGGAAATGCCTATTTATCCATTCATTACCATGGCTTTGATTAAAAAACATTTACAAGTTTTAATTAATAAATTGACTGCACGGATGGCGTAGTGGTTTAAGCGGTCTACGCCTAGTTTTGTGGGTTTAAACCCCACATGGGACGACAATTTGTTGTGATCCACAAATTCTCGTTCTGTGTCTGGGTGTTCTTTGTGTCCGTTTCATGTATGTATGTTTGTAAAGTCCCCCGCGACACAGGATATATTCCTAATGCAGTCGAAATCAATAAAAAAAAATACTGAAATAAAGTTAGTCGAACTGAGAATCTCCTGCTTTCAAAATCTGTTAAAATAATGGTCTAATTGTGGGTTAGAAGATTATTGTCCCCAGTTCTACGGATTCACGGCCAATTATACCAAAATGGTATTTTAAAATTATATATTACAAGTTCTAGTGCAATTAGTTGACTATAAGTTGGTTATTTTTTTGTGGGTTCGAGATAGAAAATAAGAAAAAGTGTAAAAACCCCCGAGGGTTTTTTAACTAACCGGAAACAGTGTCACCAACCCATTTGGCCAGCGTGGTTTAGTAAGCCAAAACCTCCTTTCTAAGGAGAGGCCTATGTCCAGCAGTGGACTATTTAAGGCTGTTGATGTGATGTAATAAAATTAATTCCTGTCAGTAGATTAGAAATACTCTGAAAACCATGTTATTATGTAAAATACTAGATTTATGATGATGACCAAATATCAACAGATTAGATTTTAGGTTAGATGTTTAGAAGAGGAAAAACAAACCATATTTAGACCGAGAAGGTTGCTTTATAAACTCGCTACTAAGCAAGCAGTTTGCATATTTATCAAGTTTATTGTAAAAAAAAAACGAACGCTGCCACAGTTTTACATGAACTGTTACCAGTTGCAATATTTACACGCTTCACTAATATGCATGCTTTTTATTAGAAATTACTGCACTAATATTTCTATACCTAATCTATACTAATATTATAAAGCTGAAGAGTTTGTTTGTTTGTTTGTTTGTTTGAACGCGCTAATCTCGGGAACTACTGGTCCGATTTGAAAAATTCTTTCAGTGTTAGATAGCCCATTTATCGAGGAAGGCTATAGGCTATATATCATCACGCTAAGACCAATAGGAGCGGAGCACCAATGAAGAATGTTTCAAAAACGGAGAAAATTTATTACTATTGAGAGACGCAGACGAAGTTGCGCGGGTCAGCTAGTAATATTATAAAACTGAAAAGTGTGTTTGTTTATCAAGTACTACTCGTTCGAATCGAAAAAATCTTTTAGTCTTGGATCGCACATTTATGGCCATTAATAATATTTTGTCCAAAAATATAGCTTTGTCGTCGAACAAGAGTCCAGTTTCCAAATATTTATGTCTATACGTCCGGTTTGGGGACAAAATAGCAAGTTTTATTTTTTTATAATTAGTCGCTTACTAATTTGTTATTTGTGACTTCGGCTGTGATAAAAAACTAACCGCGGACCAAATCTATATTTTAAATAGTAACCTATTTAAAATAGAGATTTGATCCGCGTTTAGTGTTTTATTTGGATGGAAGACACTACTCTTTTTAGGGTACTTTCTTGTCTGTCTGTCCGTGTGTCACCACCGATTTGCTCAGGAATATAACAGGACGGATACTAACGTATACGGAACAGGAAAGATACTGAGGTCTTTGGTCCCTATTAGGTGTATGAAAATCAAGGTCCTGAGTCAACACGATAAAAAAATATGGACAAATTTCGATTTTCGTGAAAACTTGTTAGTACCAAAATTTACCTTAATTTTAATTTTTTTTTATTTTTCAGAATTTTCTCTTTACTTGTGCTGTAAGACCTTGTTTTTAACGAAAATTAACAATTATAGGTCAGCCGGAGGTACCCTATAGGTTTTGGGTCGAAAACTTATATGGTAGTTCCCCGTTGACCTAGAATCACAAAATTTGGCAGTTGGCAGCAATTAAAAAGAAACGTCTTACAGCACAAATAAAGGAATAATTAAAAAAATAAAAAAGTTGAAAATTAAGATAAATTTTGGTACTTACAAATTTTCGCGAATCTGGGTAGGTACGGAACCCTCTGCGCACAAGTTCGATTCGTACCTGACGTGTTTTTTTTAAATATAACGTGTTATGTAAGTTTGGCATTTATCAGAACCAGTAACGACAGTACCTAAACTGCGAACGAAAACAGAAATATTTGTTTTGAAGGATTCCATTCGTTAAAGGGGAGAAGTATCCTCAAATGATCACTTAGTTATCCCTTGTCTGTCTGTTTGTCCGTCAAGACGTTTTCTCTCGTAAGTTGAACTTGATATTAAATGCTTATAGGTGCTTTAAAGTTGTAAAGAATGAAGCTTCTAAGTCCACGTTAGCAAAATATAGTATTTAAAACTTAGATTTCAACCAATTTGATTATTTGGAAGGGAAATCAAAACCTATAGAGTACTTTGATAGGGTGATGGGGTGAAATATGGCCGTAGAGTCTCACAGTACAAGTAAAAGGGGAAAACCGACAGTTGTCATTTCGTTATCAGGTATAACACATTTTTTTTTTATTACAAACTTACGTTTAGTCCCGTATTTAGTCCATTCAGTGCTACAGAGACAGTCCTAATGATTCAAAAACAACACTGAATAATTCCTACAAATTAGGCATGAGACAAAATCACAGTGAACTGTGAATGACCGGTGATTTATCATTCGATTTATTCATACGTAGGTTAGGGTTACTACTTACTCACCAGGGACTTCCTTTCTAGGGTATACCTGGTTCCCCGGCTATTAGTACCCGAGACGGCGTGCGGTTTTAGTCGGTTCGAGTCCGACATGCCACCGACAGGTGGTATCCGAGGGGATTTCCGCAAGAAAAAAAAAAAAAAAGTGTTACTGCTTACTCACGTGTTGTTGCCAATAAAGCTTATAAAGTTTTCAGACGATGCATCAAGACCCTATTTTGCCTATTTAACAATAAATCTAGTAATTAATAAATAAATTATTATATATATATGCGATGCCATGAGTTTGTTTGCCCTTTCTTCTCATAAGGCTCAACCCCTTGGAAACGGGCGGTTGTATATCGGCACAGGCATATCATAGATTTTGTATAGGTTTGATTTTTGTTAAATTTATTTGGTTACTATTTGACAAAACAGAGATTGTTGCTTTTGTGTGTGTTGATCTATGACTTTAGTCTACATAAAAGACGATTTCAAACAATTTTGAAAATTTTATGAAATAAAGAGAGTTTGAGTGGAGTTTGAGTTATATCTACCATTCCTTACATAATAATTTAAAAAATACTAGATTTACTGTTAAATAACGTTTAACCTATGTACCTAACAACCCTTCACGCAAAAATCGAAGAATAAATCTCAGTTTTTTAACTTAAAAGAAAAAAAAGATTATTATTATGTAACTGTTTGTTGGTCCTTAATAATAATAAAAAAAACAGTTCACTGTGATTTTGGCCAATGTCTACTGCAAATATTATAAATGCGAAAGTAACTCTGTTTGTTACGTTTTCACAGCTAAACTGCAGAACCGATTTTAATGCAATTTCGCATGAAGATACTATGATTCTTGACCAAGGACATATACTACTTTTAACGGGAAAACCGATATACACGTGGGCGGGGCCGCGGGTAAAACCTTGTATAATATAGTAGCTTACCCGCGCAACGTCGTCTACTTTTCTTCATCAACAGCCTTTAACAGTCCACTGCTGGACATAGGCCTCTCCTTAGAAAGGAGGTTTTGGCCTACTATACCTCGCTGGCCTGACGGGTTGGTATACTACTTTTCTTAAAAGACATAAATTTTCCTTCGTTTTCGCAACACTTTTCATTGATTTTGAGCTTCTATTTGTTTTTAAATATATTTTCACACATCTCACACACTGATGTCTGATCTCAAACTAGGCAGAACCTGTACTATGGTAACCAGACTGCTGATAAACACACTTATATATTTCTAAATACATACATATTATAGATAAAGTACACCCAGATATAGAACAAATGACCGTGCTTATCATACAACTATTTGTTCTGGGTGGGAATCGTATCCACGACTAGCGTAGCAGTCAAGGTCACTAACCATTTAACCAACAGGTTAGTCAGATCTAGTCTCTTGGTACGATACTAGTCTTATAATTAAGAAACATTTAAGCATCCGTCCAAAGGTTACATAAACCGACAAACATACCTATGTATCTGTGCATAATTTTTTTATAAAAAATAACAAGTGTTATAAAAATATATTAGAACAAAACGGAACAATATATCTTGCGCAGACACATATAAAATTACTAATTAAAAAATTATAGCTGTCTATGAATTTAAACTTAATTAAAATTTGGAACCTGACGTGGGTGTAGGTGATATCTAAATGACATAATTAATGTTTGTATTAAATTTTATGTGACCACTTAAAAGACGTTATCAAACAGTGAGCGGAAATCATCACATCAACAGCCTTTAATAGTCCACTGCTGGACATAGGCCTCTCCTTAGGAAGGAGGTTTTGGCCTACTATACCACGCTGGCCAGACGGGTTGGTATAGGGTTTGTGACAAGTTTTCCTTCTATCTGCAGTGCTGTTGTTCTGAGTAGTTTTCTCCCTTAGTCGCCTCTTACGACACCAACGGGATGAATAGGGGTGGTGACACTTTGTATTCTCGATCCGTCACCACAGGGACATTTTGGAAATCATCACGGGGTCAAAATTTATTGGTCTCTTAGTGTCACAACTATTTAGGACGTTCTCATGCAAAATATCACGAATATTTATGTAAATACTTGTTTCCAGGGGCTCGTGTCTAAACTCAAACTCTCTTTATTTCATTTTTTTTTTAATTGTTTGAATTCGTCTTTTATGTAGACTCTAAAGTCATAGATCAACACACACAAAAGCAATCTCTGTTTTGTCAAATATTTAGAAGAATTTATAAGAATGAGTATGACTAATATTTCAGTAGGAAGTATCACTGTACTTTGGTGTACTTTTACAAAATCCGAAAGTCAATAAGCGTTCAGTAGTTTGGCTAATGGGGTCTGAGATATCACTTCATTTTAGAAAAGGGGTCTATTGCTCAAAATAATTAGAGTAGGTTAACACATTGGAAAGTTAAACAACCCTAGCCAGGTCAGTCTATGGATGGGTGACCATTCTTAACACTTTAAGACCCCTCCGTGCCTCGAAGAGCTCGTTAAGCCGTTGGTCCCAGTTGCCATACGAAAGTCTGTGGCTATTGTTCAAAAGTCAGATAATAACCTTCCTACAGATCTTCGATATCGCCTAGTACTTGGGTTGTGGAGGTCTGATGGTATCTTAGTAGACATAAAGCCGACCTCAACCTCGTTTGGGAAAAAGGCTCTGATGACGAATTGCTCCCAGCGATAATTCTTGTTCGTAGCATCAAAGAATTCTACTATCTATAACTAGATATGATTGCAGCATGTATCAAAATGAGGTCGTAATCAGAACCTGATTCTTCCTCGTGGAAAACGTGTTTCTATCTGTTACAATAAATGATTTCAGGATACTACTTGTATCAAAGTAGCAATGAAAAACCGTTGATAAATTCCAACTCCCCACATAAACTCACAGCTGAAAGGAAAAAAGTAGTATCCTCGACTCCTTTACCAAGGTTTTAGGTCTTCCATTATCTTCGTGCGGGTATTCTAAGTAAAAACTTACCAAATGGTGACCTGTTTTTGGTCCAAAATAGTTTTATTACAACTTAAAAACTTATTCGTGATCTCTAAACGTCCAATAACACTAAAGAAAACTAAATTAATCTGTTACAATTACTTCCTATATATTTAGTAGAGCATAACGCATTGCAAAAAGCATAAATTTTTATTATTTAAAAGTTGTCACAACGCCTGACATAAAACATATAGCATTGTTATTACGCAATTGCTATTACATATTTAACAGGCGCTATTAAAGATTCACGTACTTTTCTAAGATCTTGCATGTTTGAACTTGTTGACTGTATTTATTCAACATACCGATATAATTTACTTATATTTGAAAGTCATTAAATGTTAATTGTTTTTTAAATTACGGTGAAAACTTTTTTGTTATTTATACACATTATAATATCAGTCTTAGATACAAGGTTTTTTTTCATATAAGAGGGGTTATGTGACGGATAAAGAATACGGAGTGTCACCACCCTTATTCATCCCGTGGATGTCATAAAAGCCGACTAAGGAAGCAAACTAAGCAGGGCAACAGCACGGCAAAGAGAACGAAAACTTGAAACAAACCCTATACCAATCCGTCTGGCCAGCGTAGTACAGTAGGCCAAAACCTCCTTTCTAGGGAGGAACCTATATATAGCAGTGGACTAATAAAGGCTATTGATGATGATGATGAATATAAGGGGCAGACGAGCATATGGGTCAATTGATTTAACTGTACCTAACACCGTTAATGGTAACCAGCAGTTCTAAGTACTTTGCCGGCCTGTAAGGAGGGAGTACGCTGTTGACTTGAGGGGTTGGAGGTTGACGACGACAAGAAAATATAATAGATATTTATTTTACAAATAGTGGTAATACATAATAGGTGTTACATTACATACATTAAAGCTGAGCCATATTTTACACGTTGCGTGCAAACATTTTTGTATTACGCTAAGTAAACACGCTTTTTAGATTTATCGCTAATATTAATACTAACTCTTAACATTAGGTAACACCAAGGAAATCCTTCTTAAAAAAAAGTAGAACCGACTTCAAACAATACTAACAAAGAGCACTAATAACCTAACAGCAATCACGGTTTATTTGCTGTCATTTTTTGAAGTTCCGTTGTCTGTGTCCGAAACTCATCATCAGATCTATGGGAAGTTAAAAACAGTTAAAAGTATTTTGAAAATCCGTCTGTATATGACAGAGTTATGCCAAAACATACATAAAAAAAAACTATCCGAATTGATAACCTCCTCTTTTTTAAAGTCGGTTAAAAATCAATAATGACACAATGATAATTAATGCCACATATTGGGACTCCGATTTATTGTATTTAGATTTTCCTACTATTTATAAGAGGCTACTACTATTTTTTTGTATTAGCACTTATTAGTTGTACGTACGTACGTATTAGTATGTACGTGTAGAATTGTAGTAGTAACTACTACAATTCTACACGTACATACTTCATAGTAACACAATTTTTCATTAAAGACTTTCTTTCAAAATTTAGTCTTTTTTTTTCATGGCATTAGGGGGCAAACGAGCAGACGGGTCACCTGATGGTAAGCAACTACCGCCGCCCATGGACACCTCCAACTCAAAAGTCATAAGTGCGTTGCTGCCCTTGGAGTCCCTCCCGCTCGAGTCAGCGGAGGGCCGATTTGGGCTCCGGTAACCTCACTCACTCAGTGAAAGCCAACGAAAGAATTGCTTAACACCGGTTTTTCTGTGAAACCGTAGTATCACTCCGGTCGAGCCGGCCCATTAGTGCCGAAGCATGGCTCTCCCACGGTTAAAATATAAAACTTATTATTGAATTGTTCGGCAGTGCAGTGGGTAGTGACACTTCGTATTCTTAATCCGTCACCACGTTTAACATATTGCATGGAGCATATTAACAAATGCAGGCACTTATTTATATTATATTTGGTTGTGCTTGCATAATTAAATAAAAATTGTTTTTTAAGTCTTTTGTAATTGAGTTGATGTTATTCTAATCTTTTTAATTTTATTTAACAGCTTTCGTTGACGTTGTAAATTATCACATTAACTAAAATAATACCAGGTAGATATACTTTTAGAATTAAACATAATTCTCGCATAAAAACAAATAACTCAGACGGTGTTGGCAATTTTTTCACGTTCAGCAATTTTAATGGCTTTCAAAGGCAGCCAGTGATGTGTGATCACTGCCAGTACAACCTGGTTTAAACTTGAACTGAAAATATCTAATACCTATTTTAATTTACGTATAAATAATAGATAGATAGATAATCAAAACCAAAACACTTAAGTGGAGATAATAGGCCACATGATGAGAGAGAATAGGAATAAATGGACGAAAGAATGGAATGGAATCTAGGGGTCCATTCTGTTATGAATGGACCCCTAGATTCCAAACAAAAAGGAAAAGAGGAAGACAAATAAAGCGTTGGTCTGATGAGATAAAAAAGAACGCGGGTCCACTGTGGCCCAGAATAACTCAAACAAGAGCAGAATGGAAAGAGCTGGAGGAGGCCTTTGTGTCACAAGGACACGCCGACGCCCAATAACTGCGGCATAATAATAACAATAATAATATTGTATTGATATAATTATAATGTTAATTAATTTAATTGCATGTTAACACTTAACTATTTAATAATGAATACGTGTTGGCAATAAAGGCTTAATAATAAAAATAAATAATAGATACTGAAAAAACCCGTTAAAAGCGTTGAAAGAATTACTTTTCTGAGAGGTGTGTTATCACTCATAGTGTGTCACTCGTCGATGTGTGTGTTTATACCAATAGAAGTGTCTGTATGTGTGTTATAATAACTACAGCCCCAATTTTACTTATTAAAGTCGATAACAAAACAAAAACAAAACATAGAGTGACCGGTATTCTCGTGATGAGCACAAAATATTCGTGCTCACTTTACCGTTACGGCTGATAAACTGCCCGCAGTGTTTGCCCACCGGGCTTCGATCGCTTCCGTATACATGCGCATCCTCTTAAGGCGAAGACGCTTTTAGGTAATCTTTACGTAAGTTTTATCGGTGATGTTAAGCAACGCTACTCAGATTAGAATAAAATGGGTGATTGTTTCTATAACTTCATTAAATTACTCACTTATTTCTTAGCATTCCATAGATTCACCGTGCGGGTGCCGGGTCCATCGCGTGATAGATGGGGGCCTGGGAATTGCGACCCAGGAATAGTTTTAGGGCTTTGATAAATCCATTTATTAAAATTATGTAAATTAATTTGCATATATCAATGAGAAAAGCGACCTATCTCGTCATCTCCGAAACAGAATTTTCTATTTTTTTTTCAGTTTTTAAGTGAAAACTTCTTTAGGGTCGTTGGGTATTTCTGAACAATAAACAAAAGAATGTATTTTTTGAGATGGGGAAAAAACCATTGAACTTGCGAAACTGTTACCTTTACAGCCACCTCTGTATGTAAGTATCTACATATATTGGCCCCGTTTACACGAGAATTGAGTTTGGGTTGAAATATATTGATAATATAACTATATATAATATAAACATGTTGTGAATATACGTACAACATAGAACTTTTGGAATCGAAAATAACAAAACTAAACCTATTATGATAAAAAAAAAAATCACTTCTGTGCACTCCCGGCGTGCCATTGTTATTTTTTACATTGTTTTGTTTTTTATATTAGGGCTTTAGCTTATTTTGTTTATAGTCGACCGCCTGAGTAACGCCAACAAATCCGGGGAATGTACCTACCTAATTATTTTCAGATGGAACAAAGGAGGTTTGTAAATTAGGGTAGAAGTACTGGGTAGTGTCCAGCAGTGGGCTATTGGTTTCAGAAATCTTTATTCTCATAAGAATTTTTACATTCACTTACATGAGAACTTATACACTAATAACTATAAAATATTCCGAAGAGAATGCATGAGTACCAAATAAATATTAAGTGACAATAAAGGACTAAATGTATGTATGTATGTGTATGTACTATTAAAGGCTGTTAATGATAAAAAACAACACAGGACAACAGCACTGCAGAAAGAAGTAAAACTTGACACAAACCCTATACCAACCCGACTGGCCAGCGTGGTATAGTAGGCCAAAACCTCCTTTCTAAACAGAGGCTTATGTGCAGCAGTGGACTGTTAAAGGCTGTTGATGATGATGCTGGTGATGATGATCGGATAGAGTTCCTTACTCTATTCACATGACATTCCTGATCCTAGGTTCCTACCTAGAATCAAGAATATCACAAGTCTAGGATCAGAAACAAGACTATTATTTTCAGATCAGGTAGTGATCTAATTCTAAGATCAGGTAGTGATCTCATTCTAAGATCAGGTAGTGATCTCATTCTAAGATCAGGTAGTGATCTCATTCTAAGATCAGGTAGTGATCTCATTCTAAGATCAGCATCTGATCATGTATAAGTATTGTTCTAAAAGTACTTTCATGTAAGGTATTTGTTTTTTACTTCTATGTCACGTACGAGTATGTATAACAGCTAAATAAAGTTTAAAAGAAAAAAAAAACGTAAAATTACAAATAAATTCTGCAAGTATATTTCTTAACTGCCTAAATACATGTAATTTATTTGTAGCTATTTTATATTTACTTTAATTCCGTTGTTAGTAAATCAAGGTTATAAAAACGAAATATTTTTTAAACTTTCGCTTGTCTAACATAATAAAAAGACTATTATTCTAAGATCAGGTAGTGATCTTATTCTACGATCAGCATCTGATCATGTATAAATATTGTTCTAAAAGTACTTTCATGTAAGGAATTTGTTTTATACTTCTATGTCAAGTACGTATAACAGCTAAATAAAGTTGTAAAGAAAATAATAAACTCGTAAAATTACAAGTAAATTCTGCAAGTATATTTCTTAACTAAATACATATAAATTTATTTTTAGCTATTTTATATTAACTTTGATTTCGTCGTAAGTAAATCAAGGCTATAAAAACGAAATATTTTTTTACTTTCGCCGTCTACGAAATATACCTACCTACTAATTATTTATACAATAATTGAAATTTATACAAAAAAGACTCAGACTCTACAAGACAGACTCTAGTAATTTCCGACCGGAGATAAATTTTGGAATACCACAATATAATAGGTCTTTACCTATGAAATTGCCGTTTTGTATGCAATAAGTGAAAGTACTTATTTTTTTCAAACTTTTTTATTTCTGTTATCCGAAGTAATCACCCATGCAATCGACGCATCTTTGCCAACGCATTGGCAGTTTATTGATACCCTTCTTGTAAAAATCAGTTGGAATTGAATTTTTTACCCACTAAAAAGTTGTCTAAATTTTGGAAAAATTAATAGTCGGTAGGTGCAAGGTATGGTGGTCACATCTGCAACCAGCTTTGGTCAATCGGTCGTCCAAACTGCTCTTTCACGAAAACGCGCGACCCCATACCGCGCAACAGACAGTCTCCAAGCTGCAAGAGCTGGCGTTGGAAGCTCTCCCTCATCCGCCATACTCACCAGATCTTGCACCTACCTATTTCACCTGATATTAGTCATATGATTTATCACAGGATAGAAATGTGTAGCACCTGCTACCAATCTACGACATCACGTCGACTCTTGATTACGCTAGCGCTAGACCGTGAGTCAAATCTAAAAAAAAAGGTTTGTGTTTGTTAAAAAGAAAATTAAATATATTTGTTTATTGTTTTGACGCCATTTATCTTTGTTGTGGTGATTTGTCACCCGTGAAATCGCAGTGCCTAAAGCAAATCATGTCATCATATGATAATTATTTCAAAGTAGCAATAATTGCCATCACTAACATCTAATATTTACAAGCGATTTAATTTAAAAGTTATGGTAATTTTAAATGGAATACGTGATTGTATTATCTGCAAATATTTGTTTCGCAGTTTGGGTGTTTTCTATGTATCTAGGCAAACTAGCTTTCATAGTACAAGCTCTGCTTAGTTTGAAACTAGATGGCGTTGTGTTGTCCGAAAATATTATTTTTATTATTTTACATTATTTAATCCTATCAGTACAAATAATAAAAAATATATAATAAACTATTGCAAAAGACTTAAATATAAGTTTTAATTAATTACGCAAATACAACAAAAAATAACTAAATAATTTTCTACATTTGTCAATATTGCCAAATATTAAAATTACACAAAAAAAAATGATCACATAATTATACAAACTTAGCCTTAACATTCGGCGCAAGCGCATCACGTCTTCGTTCTGGCCGCGCGCATTCTCTCGCTGGCCGCGCAACGGTGTTCTCGTGCCGCTAACCCGAAAATCGAATAAAAAAAATACAAACAGTGGAACATAGAACCTCCTCCTTTTTGAAATCGGTTAAAATACAAGTGTAGTGTAGTGTTGTGCTGAGTGAAAAAATGTGGTATACCAGTCTGTTATTTTATTAGTGATTTTTATGCCAACCTGACATGAAGACCATTGATATTTTGGAGGTAATTTATAAACTGTTTAGTTTATAAGATTTTAATTTTTCGCACATTTGCTTTGGTTAACGTTACTTTTACCGAGTTAAGTAGGGGTAGGTATCTTAATATTGTTGCCCTCTTTTGTGCAGTGATTTTCATTATACATAGGTATTTTTATATTACGATTTCTTAATAAAATTTGGCTGACTAACAGATATGCATCTTAATTCTAGGATTTCTTTTCTTTTTTCTTTTTTTCTTTAAAAAAAAAAGAAAACTCCCGCATTAGGAATATATCCTGTGTCGCGGGGAACTTTACAAACATACATGAAACAGACACAAATAACACCCAGATTCAGAACAACAATTTGTGGATCACACAAAGTGTGGTCTCATGTGGGGTTTGAATCCACAACACTCGGCGTATTAGGAAGCGGCGTGGTGACCGCTTAAACCACTACGCCATCCGTGCAAATCCTCATGTTGTATTTTTAGATATAATATATTTTACAATGTAATTTTTTTTAAATAATATTCTATCACATTCACACAACGCCATCTAGTTCCAAACTAAGCAGAGCTTGTACTATGGGTACCAGACAACTGATATAAATACATTTATTTTTGTAAATATGTTTATCTTATACATAAAAACACCCAGACCAAATCAAAAATGTTCATGCACACAAATATTTGACTTAGCGGGAATCGAACCCGCGACCTTTGAATAGCAATCCGTTACACAAACCACTACGCCATCCGGTCGTCAATCAAAAACTTAAAACACAAAAATATTTTTTTACCATCAGTCTATGTTGTTTTCTTTGATTAAAAACTAAATATACCTACTGTAAGTTACTCTCTAAAATACTTTATTACCTAAAAAGGGCCGATGCTTTCTAAGTGAAAAAATTAAAAACCAGTCTTTAACCAGTCTTAAAAAAATCCATATCATTTTCGCTAAATTGTTATTTTTCACAACACATCACATCAACAGCCTTTAACAGTCCACTGCTGGACATAGGCCTCTCCTTAGAAAGGAGGCTTTGGCCTACTATACCACGCTGGCCAGACGGGTTGGTATAGGGTTTGTGTCAAGTTTTCCATCTCTTTGCAGTGCTGTTGTCCTGCGTAGTTTGCTCCTTTAGTCGGCTCTTACGACACCCACGGGATGAATAAGGGTGGTGACATTCCGTATTCTTAATCCGTCACCACACGGAATTGTTATTTTTATGTATGCAAAATGCATTATGCACACTTACTTAGGTTTTCAAAACAAGATTATCTAATTTCTAAAAATATCCTGAAACACAATATGAAATTCGAAATAATTCTTATCCCTGGGTATATTCCATCCCATGGACATATTCAGGTGAACCTCCACCGCAGTTATGACAATTTCTGGCCAATCCAGTTGCCATATCAGAATATCCACCGTTTTCATAAACTTGGAAAAGTAACTCCCTACGATGCCTTGCTCACACAGTGCTCGGATGTTTTTTTAATGGTATAAGGGGGTAAATAAGCAAACGGATTACCTCATGGGAAGCGACTACCGCCCATAGACATCCGTAGTTCAAGAGTCTCAAGTCCTACCCAAGTCGGTCGGGTGTCCTTTCTTTAAACCAGGCCATCCTGATCACAGCGAATACCTATCGATTTTGTCTCTTGTCTTATCTCCGAAGAATCCAGATACATCAGATCCAATGTTTGATGATGCTTCTCACAATCTTAAGGAGGCACCTTCCATTCAAATACCAGTCACAATATCCTCACCATGTACACAGCTCTAGAATCATTTAAAAACACCCCTTGTTGTTTCTCCAATTACATCCTCTGCGGAAAGAGATTGATGCGGTAGAAAAAGATTTCCTTAAAATTTGAACCATGACTCTGCCTTGTCAAAACCGACTATGACTATCCTAAAAAAAAGGAACAGATCACATTTTCACGCGCCCACGAACGCCACAAGAGTCACAAGCGCGTTGCCAGCCTTTGAGTAAGGAGTACGCTCTTTTCTTGAAGGTTTGAAGGTCGTATCGGTCCGTAAATACCTCAGCCGATAACTTCTTCCACAGATTGGTAGTGCGAGGCAAAAAGTGTCTCACACAGTTTGGGATCAGTGTATGATCTGTGAAGTTAAAAAAAGCAAATAATCGGCTGCTCGACCATAACCGCTTACTGTCGCTTACACAGAACCTTAAAAAGAATATAACATTAACACTTTCTTTGAATGTGTCTTTCATATATAATACTTCCCATTCGTCGACATAAATGTGAGCTTTCACAATGTTCTGTAAATAAAACAAAAAGTACGAACTAACGGTTGTTGGTTCTCATATGATATATATATGAATATACCTACACATATCAGACTATCTGAAACAAATTGTGTGTGGTGTGCACGGTCATTTGTTCTGTGTCTAGGTCTAATGACCAGAGATAAATCAATTTGTTCTGTGGTAATATCTATATTCTTACTACCGGCTACTGATACCCGAGACGGCGTGAGGTTTTTAGTCGGTTCGAGCCCGACATAACCACCGGTGGTATTTGAGAGGATTTTCGCAAATAAAAAAAAAGGTGTCACGTCGCATCACATCAACAGCATTTAATAGTCCACTGCTGGACATAGGGACATAACCGAGCACATATACAGTATTTCTAAATACAAAAATATTAAAGATATTACTCCATTACACCAGCACTGCAAAAAGAAGGAAAACTTTACACAAACTCTATACCAACCCGTCTGGCCAGCGTGGTATAGTAGGCCAAAACCTCCTTCCTAAGGAGAGGCCTATGTCCAGCAGTGGGCTATTAAAGGCTGTTGATGTGATGATGATGAAGGTTAAGAAAAAAAAACAAAGAGACTGTGGCCATATTTGACTGATAAATTTATTTACCATAAATTTTGATTAACATTATAAATATATCTAAGGAGTAAACACGTTATTCGATATTTATTTAAAAGTCAAATTTAAAAAAATTAAAATTGCATAACAATAATTAGCAATCATCCTTGTAAAAAAAGAATTGTGAGCGTACTTGAAGACATTCCGTTCTTAACACGCTTTTATTAGCTTGGTATGCATTGAGTTAAAACAACACTAGAGAAGCAAACCTCATTATCACACGTCGAAAAAAGTGTAACCACTTTTGAACTTTGACGACGTAGCTTTGATACCACTAAACATTTGAAAGTAAACATATTTATGTCTCATTTACACGCGAGACGAGAACAATACCATCGCTCGGATTAGACAAAGACAAAGACATAACTTTACGATGGTGGGCCAGTGTTGACTACCGTATGAAATTTTACCCATAACAACTAAGAAACATTTTTTTTTTTAAACAATTTTGTAATAAAATAAATTAATTTAAATATTCTAAATAATATATTTCGAATTGAATAGAATAGGTATAAATAATAAAATAACTGGAAATATTTGGTTAAAAGGGTTTATATTCAGTGTAAAATCAAACTGCGCTGTGAAGCATCAGTTTTGTATACAATTGTCTTTTAGACTCTTTTTTATAAGTTTGTGTGGACATTTTACTTTCATGATACAATCTTATTTTTACGTATGTATAAATAATAGCATTTAATAATAAAAGTGAATGATCAACTTATACTGATAATAAATAATCCCCAGGGTGTATTGCAAATTCTATTATAATTTAAAAAACAAATAAAAAAAACTATTTTTTAATTTTTTTTATTTAAATTTATAAACTTTTTTATTTATATTTACTTATTTACTTTTTTATTTTATATTTTTTATTTTTATGATAAACATTTTTTATTATTATTATTTTGTACAATTATTATTTAAAATTGATAATAAATTAAGAAAAACAATGAATTAATTCTTTTGTACAAAAGTCTCCAGCACCAAGCAAGAAGAACGTTCAACGAATCCCTAAAAAAAGTGATCGGTCCAGCCCTAACAACTACCGTTCTTCCTATATTTTATTATTATTGGCAAAATGTTTAAAAACAGTATAAAGCATATTATTTCATAAATTATAAATTCTCCCACTAATGTGTGAAAACCAAAATGATTTTTTAATGGTAACACTGATTCTAAATTACAATTATCAGTGTTTTATTTCAATTACAGCCTTATTTACGATATTATCAATACAAAAACCATAAACTTACACGTGAAAAGTAATTCCGCATGATTTATTAATGTTTTGTGACCTTGAATCGCATTCTTTCACTACGCATTTACCCATTTTGGCGATTGTTACTGTCATGTGTCGCTATGTTCAACTCGGTTGACGCCACATTGAACACTGAATTGACGTTTGCTACGCATATGCCTGTGGACAGATGTGCAGTAGCAACGATTTTAGGCGGTAATTACTCATCTATGTAAGTATTATATCAATGTTGGTATGTATAAAAAAACTTGGTAAAAGTAAAATTATTATATTATAAAATATCTTAAAAAGCACCCGACGCTTTTTTACGATACTCATAAACAATATTTTCTGCGTTTTAGTTTGGCTAGTTACGGAAGCATGTGTTTTGTTTTTTTTTAAAGTATAATTTATTTTTCTTTCATCATTCATATAATGAAAGTAGGTACAAAACTTTTTTTGTTTATGTTTGATGTTTTGATCGTGATCACCGGTGAACTCTTCATCGAGTTGGCCCGTGACCACAACCAAGTTGAAATTTCTAGTTATTATCATCAATTTCTTGGTCCTGGTCCTTTATATCAACTTAATCTTATAAAGCAATGAATGTACTCGTAAACTTATTATAATTTCAAATAAATAGTTGTCAATTTTATTATCTCAATATGTTCATATCAAAACATGATACATTCTTTGAAAAAAAAATAGTTGGTGTGCCTACAAGAAAGTTTAGTCCATTATATTTTTAGTTGTAAAGCCAAATTAACTACTAAAAAATATTTTCTGGAACCGGAATAGTCAACTAATTTCGCTAATAACAAATTGGTATGCTTAAAATACAGAAAACCAAATGCCTTCCAAACTGCAGTGACCACAAAAGTGAATAAAAAAAAACCTCGCCTAGAGCCAGTTCAATATAAAATTACAAAACATTTCTCAAGCAATGACTAAATGGCCGCTTTTCTTTATCTGTAATTATCACAGAATACCATAAAAGGTATTCAAATTATCATCGACTCAAAACGTAACTAAAAGCGGTAATTTCGTAAACGTCAGGTAATGGCGGGCTTTTGCAAAAGTGTCATGGCGTCTATATTATTATTGAGTAAACACGCTTTATGCAGAAAGTGCAATAAAAATACACTTAAGGCTTTAAAAAATGGTGTTTATTTATAAGTATACTGATTCTAGAAGTAATTTAAGGTTATATTTTAAGTTTTATTTGTAGACGGAAAATGCGTAGCCCTTATAGAACAACGAATATTGACCCACTGAGTTTTAAATTTGATTGTTTTTATCACACTATTTAAAAATGTCCTGGGTGGGAATCACACCCTCGACCTTTGGTTCGTCAGGGTCGTTAACCACTACATAAACAGGACAGTATTTTTTTAATTACCTACCTCGATTTTCTTGAAAAAAAAACGGGCCGATCGGAACAAAGTTCGCGGGAGAGCTGTGTGCGGCGATGTACGGCTCCTTGTTAAATATTTTTCGGTCTCGCTCGCATCACCGCAGAACGTGTAACACGCGATAAGGAACTTCGTTCCAATAAATATATGGTTTGCGTATAGAAGCTAATTCTGAAATAGAAAAAAAAACACAATTTACGAACGTTTTCTTCGTCTAATAACATTTACTTGTTTATGCAGTTTTTTGTAACCTTAATACTAAAAGTTAAGCAAAATAAAAAAAACCACGGTATTTAACATCGTATTGTATATCTGCCGTATCATTTATTTAAATGAGCGTCATTAATACCAAAAAAGAACTCATAAAAAACATAAAATGGTCGTTTCGTTTTTTGTTGAATTTAATGATATGGATATGATGATAAAGGCTTTTGATACTAATGTTTTAAATTTTAAAGGTGTAGGGAGCAAAAAAGCAGAGATACTACCTGATGGTAAGTGACCACCGCCGCCCACCTGTAACTCAAGAGCCTTGAGTTACAAGTTTGCGTTTTCGCCGGTTTGCACTCTTGCGTTTTCGCTCTTTGAGTCCCTCTCCCCAGAATCAGAGTGCAGGAAGGTTTGGAATCCTTTAACCTTACTCACTCGGTAAAAAGCAGGGAAATTATATCTTAACATCGGTTTTGTCGGAGGTCATGGAATCTGATCCATTCGTGTCGAACCAGGACTGTCCCACAGTCAAATACAGAATTTGAGCCACAGAGTAGAGTATTTGTCAGGTAATCGATTGGATACAAGATATATCGACAGACAGAGAGACAAAAGATATTTAAACTGGTTTTAAAGCACAGGTATCGTGTAAATAACCGTGTAGCATGAAAAAAAAACTATTATTTTGACATTACAAACAGACACTTCAATTTTATTTATTTGTATAGTATGGATATGGGTAGCTACATATTTTCCCGATCTCCGATCCTCGGTCGCCTGTCTCTGTCTTTAAAAAAACACCTGCTTTACTGGCCTTTGGGTGAGCCCCCCAAGATTGTGAGGAAGAAAGAGGTTATATCTTCGGTAACCTGACTCAGTCGGTCTAAAGTAACGAAAGAAATAATAATATTTCGGAAATCTGACACACCACGCCATCTAGTTTCAAACTAAGCAGAACTTGTACTATGAAAGCTAGATTGACTGATAGAATACTTATATACTTTTTATATTACACGTAAAAAACACCCAAACTCCGAATCAGGTCATGCAAACATTTGGTCCGACCCGGGAATCAAACCCGAGACTTCAGTACAGCTGTCGCATACGTTACCACTGTACCACCGAGGCAGTCAAAGAATTACAAGCATGTGTCAATATCAATAGTTTACTAATAGCTGCGATTATCTGTGGCCGTTCTAAAATATTTCCGTCTGATGTTGTTTTGGTTGTGAACGTGATTGGAGTTTTTAATGAGGCTATAAGAATCTATACAATATCTATACAAATAAATAAAATTGGAGTGTCTGTTTGTAATATTAAAATAACCGCTTTTACTAAATGCATATGTATGTTTACACGGTACATATGCCAAAATAACATTTTTTACAATTTTTGTCTATCTGTCTGTCTGTCTGTTTGTTCCGGGTAATCTCTGGAACGGCTGGACCGATTTCGACGGGACTTTCACTGGCAGATGGATAAGCTGATGACATAAGGAGTAACTTAGGCTACTTTTTTTAGACTAGCTTCGCCCCGCGGCGTTGCCCGCGGTTATAACAACAAACACGGGTAACACCGCGGGTCTCAGCTAGTCATATTTTTTTTTTTAAATCTTTATTTATTTAGAGGTTTATATTACAAAATTATATGTTAGCCCCATGGTGGCTTATTCTATGACTAGCTGAGACCCGCGGTGTTACCCGCTGTAACAATTGTATTTCTCTTTAACTAAATACAATTAATAAACCAGGCCATCCTAGCAGGTGATGTTGAATGGTTTTATACCAAATGCCCTTTTCCTTACTTCTCATCGAAATATTGTTTGTAATGTATATAAAATAGCTTTTTAATGTTGCTTAAGTATTCTAAGTATGCTAGCTTAGCCAATGAATCAGCTTGCTCGTTACCCTGAAGCCCAATATGAGAAGGAATTCATGGCAAACTCAAAGTCTTCCCAGATGAATTGAATTCTATCACCTGGGAATCTTTTAATTTAAAATCAGTTTCACCTTCATAAAACCTTAAATACACCATATAACACATATAACTTGTTCGACAATATAATAAAATTAAATCGTTAAACCTTAGATCATAAATCAAAAAGCGTCTTTGATTAATTATTTTACATTTACAACCAATCCTGCAATGCAATTAGCAGCAGTATAAAGGAAAGGGCCCGGTAATAAAAACACGATCAGTATAGGAATGTTATCAACGATTTAAATGTTAATACCGCCATTAACTGGTGTTAAACGGCCATCTTTAAATTAGGTTAGTTTTTTTAGTGGAAGATAAACTTCGAATTAAGACTTATGCTCCGTCACGTATAGCTCGAATCGGCCAGAACTATATCACGGCCTCTCGATAAACCGTTGTTATATATGTAAACCTTTAAGAAAAGAGCGTACTCCTGCCTAAAATTCCGGCAACGCGTTTATGACGCCTGAATTGCAGACGTCTGCTCGTCTGCTCCCTCTAATATAAAAAAATAGCTTTTCCCCCTACGTCACCCTATGTCTTTCCCTACAACTCAACCTACATATCTCCATACGAAATTTCATCTAAATCGATTCAGCAGTTATTGATTCCCTATACAAACTTTCACCCCCCTTTTCACCCCCTTAAAGGATGATTTCTGGGATAAAAACAAGACGCATTTATAACAATAGTATGGATTATTACATTTCATTTCACCGAGCGAGTGATTTGTATATCATAAATTTGAGAGAGGTGGGTGACTATCGAAGGTGTGTTTATTTTTTCACGTGTGGTAACCCTCTCGGCCTGTAATCCCATCGAGTTTTGTGGCGGGGCACCACAGCCTCACAGAAAACCATTTGCTTTGTTGTTTTTCAGCAAGTGAGGGATATTAGCGGAGACTCAACAACAAGAATCTTTGTCATACAATCTTTCACTCACTAACATACCACTTTCAAGTTTAATTATCGCGATAAAAAGCACACTTTATCCTTCTGCAAATATATTTTTTCAAGATAAAAAGTACACTCTGTGCTACTCCTAATTATAATCTACCTCTGTGACAAATTGCATCCAGATCCGTTTAGTTGTTTTCAAAGTAATAAACATTCAACCTCAAATTGTAATCAGTCTTACCCATTTTTTTTTAATAATAATAAATTCCTTACACACGGCCGCCTGATCCCAAACTAGGCAGAGCCTGTACTATGGTAACCGGACTGCTGATAAACATACTTATATATTTTTAAATACATACATATTATAGATAAATTACACCCAGACACAGAACAAATGACCGTGCTCATCACACAATATTTGTCCTGGGTGGGAATCGAACCCACGACCTCCAGCTTAGCAGTCAGGGTCACTAACTACTAGACCAATAGGCCCGTCGATATATATAGGTTTATAATAGTAATAAGATTAAAAATCTCTAAAATTAGTTCATCAGTTTAGATATGAAAACATACACGCGCACAGATAAACAAAACAGTGCTCTATATAGAATACTAGCTGACCCGCGCAACTTCGTCTGCGTATCTCAATAGTAATAAATTTTCTCCGTTTTTGAAACATTCTTCATTGGTGCTCCGCTCCTATTGCTCTTAGTGTGATGATATATAGCCTATAGCCTTCCTCGATAAATGGGCTATCTAACACTGAAAGAATTTTTCAAATCGGACCAGTAGTTCCTGAGATTAGCGCGTTCAAACAAACAAACAAACTCTTTAGCTTTATAATATTAGTATAGATACCATCTTAAACATCAGGTATGTGTTCCCATTCGATATCCTTGATGCTAACACACTTGGCGAGGGTAGAATCTATGACGCACTGTATTAGATGACCATATCTTTTATTACTTTTTTGTCCCCTGAGTGCAGCAGCCGAGGTTTATGACCGTCCACGTTCCGGCTCGGCAACCTACATGAATTTAGATGTGGAAGAAAAAGTGTTTTCTTGGATTGTATTTGAAATTCGTAATCGATTTTAAATCGAACTAAAGTCTGATTTTTAGTTAGATAGACTAAACTGACAGCTCTAATCAATCTATTTTTTTTAAATGTTAGCGTCTGCGCGTTGTCGTATGACTCAACTTAGTCGATTTTTTGACTTTGTCGATTGTACTGTGTTTTGGATTTTTTCCTTAATAAAATTATTATAATATTTTCTTCAAAAAAGGATTAAGCTTTTTTAATAAAGAAGAAAACAATTTGTGGATCACACAAAGTGTCGTCCCATGTGGGGTTTGAACCCACAACACTCAGCGCATTAGGAAGCGGCGTGGCGAATGCTCAAACCACTGCGCCATCCGTGCAGCCAAACCGCTCCTGAGGCTACCTTCTGACTAGTAACTTATGTACAACACAACAGCAACACTCTTGCTGTACTTACCTGCGATATAATAATATATATAACTAGCTGAGACCCGCGGTGTTACCCGCGTTTGTTGTTATAACCGCGGGCAACGGCAATAGTCTAAAAAAAGTAGCCTAAGTTACTCCTTATGTCATCAGCTATCTGCCAGTGAAAGTCCCGTCGAAATCTGTCCAGCCGTTCCAGAGATTACCCGGAACAGACAGACAGACAAAAATTAAAATTAGACAGACAGATAAATAAAATTGGAGTGTCTGTTTGTAATATTAAAATAACCGCTTTTTACTAAATGCATATGTATGTTTACACGATACATATGCCAAAATATCATTTTTTACAATTTTTGTCTGTCTGTCTGTTTGTTCCGGGTAATCTCTGGAACGGCTGGACCGATTTCGACGGGACTTTCACTGGCAGATAGCTGATGACATAAGGAGTAACTTAGGCTACTTTTTTTAGACTAGCTTCACCCTGCGGCGTTGCCCGCGGTTATAACAACAAACGCGGGTAACACCGCGGGTCTCAGCTAGTATTTACTATAATTGAACTAGCATTTACTAATAAACAAATAATGTTATCACAATTCATGATCTAACGGTGGTTAAAATTCATTTATAATCACATTAACTCATAGTCTGTGTGGTGATGGTTTAAGAATAAGGAGAGGCGACTAAGGAAGCAAACTACGCAGGACAACAGCACTGCAAAGGAAAGGAAAACTTGTCACAAACTCTATACCAACCCGTCTGGCCAGCGTGGTATAGTAGGCAAAACATGAAGTTTGATATAAATTTGAAACCCTCAGTTTGTACCCTTAAAGGTGTTTTTTTTTAATCCTTTCTTAGTGAATAAATCTGTCAGATAAATTAAGTATGTTTATCAACAGTTTGGTTATCACACATATTAAAAAAAAAAAAACAAAAAACAGTGGTAATCCGAGTAAACCGTAAACTAATTTTTGTTTTTTTCTGAATCGGAATATTCCGACATGAATATATATCTATGTTGTACGTATATACACAATAAATGTTTTTATTAAATTTAGTTATATTATCAATGTATTTCAACCCAAACTCTACTCTCGTGTAAACGGGGCCAATATATGTCTTAATAATAATAATAAAAACCCACAGATTACCCCCTACGGGGTAATTCGTGTAACCGCCTAACCTATGTTAAACAGTTCTTTCGTTGCGACGTACGTTTCCTCGAACGGGTTCTGAAAGGGTTCTGGCCACTTCCCCCTAATGCTGGCCAGGAGGGGAGTCACAGAGCGCAACACACTTGTCAAGCATGTGTTCAAGTGTCGATGGGTGGCGATACTCACTTGCCATTAGGTAAACCGTCTGCTTGTTTGCCTCTTAAGTAAGTGAGTAAGTGATGATACCGAAGGTCCTAACCCCGCCCCATTTCTCCCTAAATTCTAGGGAAGAGCACACAAAAGGTAGCAACTTGTAATACTTGAGTTGTAGTTGTCCATAGGCAACGTTAGTAATATCCATACTAATCTAAATCCATACTATTCATACTAGTCCATACTAATCCATTCTAATAAAATAAATGCGAAATTGTGTCTGTCTGTTACCGCTTCACGCTTAAACTGCAGAACTGGTTAAGATGAAATTTGGTACGGAGATAGTTCGAGTCCCGAGAAAGCATATAGGATAGTTTTTATCCCAGTAATCATCATTTAAAAGGGGTGAAAAGTAGGGTGGAAGAATCTATGGGGAATCAATAATCGCTTTACAGATTCAAATAAAATTTAGCAAAGAGATAGTTTGATTCTTAAGAAAGTCGACATGCCGGCGGAGCCACGGGCAATTGCTAGTGTTACATAAAAAAAGCTGTGTATTTACTAAATATCCAGGATAAATATATACCCTCGCAACATTTCCACAGCACCAGATACAAGGTTGTAACTTGTCGCGAAGGTGGTTCGTTTCCTGTCGATATAAATAGGCGATGCCTGGGAACAAGAAATGAAAGGAGTCGTAATATATTACACGCTTTATATTAGCTTTACTTGTATGTTTGTATGTTTGTTTGTAACCGACTCCTTTGGGCGTGATTTTGACTGACTTTAAATGGTCAGAATTCGTTCAAACTTTGTAGATATATCGAGGACCGATGACAATACACTAATTAAAAAAAAATAAAAAAAAAATAGTTTTAAAAACTAATTAAAAGAAAAAAAGCGTGGGGTGCTTTTTACTATTGACAACAGGCACCCAACTCTTTTTTTTTAATTTATTAAAATTTATTTTCTATTTTTTAGTTTGGTTTTCTATAAAAAGCGTTTTTTACATTTTTTAAACTATTTTTTTTTACTTGCTATCGGACCTGGTTTGTTTGTACAAAAATGATACCTAAATCTATTTATTATTGTGTAGTAAATTATATAGTAATCATTAGTTTGTGGTGCACATTTTAGTGTAGTACATGTACACAATAACAATTCTAATGCAAACTTTTGTTATTATCTGAATGTACAGGAATAATTATCACATGACATGAATAAGTACAACAGTCGTAGACATTATACAAAAAATGTCTACTCCTATTAGTAAAAGCAATGTTGATACTAACAAACAAGCTAATTATTGAAAAAAAAACGTGAAAATTATTTAGGTATAGGTTTGTAGTGGTTTGTGTAACGGACTGGGCCTCAATTCTGCTATTTTATGTTAACGCCAAGCCACTGTCATACCACTGACACGCTATTGAGATGCCATCGAGTGGCCATTGGCATCCTTATAAATATCGGTAGTCTACTCTAACTCAGTGTCTTTACGTGGCTATGGAATGGCAGTGGCTCATCAGTGGTGATATCAAAAAGATTGCCATATTTGGAAAAATAAATAAATCATTTCCTCAAAAAAACCTAATATATTTTCAAGTTATAAGGAAATGATTGTCAGTGGTATTACAGTGGCTTGGCGTGAACATTAAATAGCAGAATTGAGGCCCTGCTATTCCAAAGGTCGCGGGTTCGATTCCCGCTTAAGTCAAACATTTTGTGTGCATGAATATTTAATGTTTGATTCGGTCTGAGTGTTTCTATGTATAATATGTATGCATTTACTAAAAAATGAGTTTAGTAAAAAAAAAAAAAACTAGTTTCAGTTGTCTGGTACACATAGTACAAGCTGTGCTTAGTTTGGAACTAGAGGGCATTGTTAGAAAGTGGAAAAAAAAACAACAAAAAAAATAGGCGATTTAATTTTTATAGTTTTTATTTACACTCAAACGCCAAAATTCATCTAACCTTATAGAGAGCGTGTCAAAGAAAGGTATTACTTACACTCGAAAAATACAACCCCCTGGTGCAGTCGAATAAAAAACTATATCTAAAATCAATTAACTAAGATGTTTTAGAGCTATTGTATCATTAAGTGTCTGGAAAAGTTTTATATTCCACTAGTTTTACTCTTGAAAGTTAACAATTAACATGTGTTTTTTTTAGAATTTTATTCATTTCCTCCTAATATAACAAAGAATGAGTCGCCTTATCAACGCCACAGTCCAGTAGACGTTGTGGGAATTCTTCAACATATTGATGCAAGCTACTCGTACATATGTCCGTATCACCACACATGTCCGTGTGATGACGGATTAAGAATACAGAGTGTCACCAGCCCTATTCATCCCGTGGGTGTCGTAAGAGGCGACTAAGGGAACAAACTGCACAGGACAACAACACTGCAGAGAGAAGGAAAACTTGAAACAAACCCTATACCAACCCGTCTGGCCAGCGTGGTATAGTAGGCCAAAACCTCCTTTCTAAGGAGAGGCCTATGTCCAGCAGTGGACTATTAAAGGCTGTTGATGATGATGATGATGATGATGACGACTCGTACATAGATACTACATCTAAGAATATTTGTCAATACAACGTATAACGCGGGAACGTTTTATAAGATGTTGAGTACTATATTATTGTTGATATATTTGTTTCAAAACATGTGTAGAGAACTAATAATACAGTTCTTGAGAGTAATACAATACATCCATCAATACAAACAATCATCATATACAAATACATTGATTTGTCTTCTTTTCAACTTCATTGCTATACAATTTAAGCGGGGTTATTTAATTTGTCTATAAACCCATTCTTTTAAAACTAAAAGCAATAATAACTAGTGACATAACAGTATACAGTAACATGACAAAAAAATTATCTCACCTAATATGGAAAAAACCTGTTTGCATATACAAACTAAACCCGGACACAAAACAAATCATCATGCTCTGGGTGGAATTTGTTCTGGGTGGGAATCGAACCCACGACTTCTGGTTTAACAGTCAGAATTGTTAACCACTAGACCAACAGTCCAGTCAGAACAAACCGTATTAATTATAAACTTTATCATTACCAGTAATCTTTTACTAGACAAAAACAACAGTAAAACGTTCATAAAATCGCCTTCCTTATAACACTCGTATATTAAATACTTTCTTAACATAAATCATTTCTGCTAATGCTCACAGTTTCCACATCATTTAACGGAGTGTCTCAACCATTGCTTACTTAAAAATTAATGCTACATAAACTGAAGGAAATCTCTATAGATTTCCTTGTTCCCGCAGGTCGTTGCACGGCCAGGCGGTTGCATAATAATGTCCCCAAGGGCTAGGGTTGTCACGCAATAAAACTGCTTGAATTACGTCATACTATTGTTACATTGCTGGGAACATATCGTGACTTGTCAGTTGTAAATATTTAACTTGTTTGTGAGAATAGGATCAATGCCAGGGTTGTGTAACTCCCATCATTACCAATAGCGTCTAGCAAAGGAAATCACCTCAGTTGCTTTTCGTGTTGTAATATTGAGATATCCAATCAATTTAAAGGTTTCTTGAAAGAGATTGTTCTAATCTCTCTACTGCCTCCCACATTTTTTTTATGGGATAAGGAGGTAAACGAACAGACGGGTCATCTGATGCCACCACATAGCCGACCTTTTAGTCCCTCCCTCTAGAAGCAGAAGGAGATTAAGCTTGGGCTCCGGTAACCTCATTGTCCGTGTGGTGACGGATTAAGAATACGTAGTGTCACCCATTCATCCCGTGGGTGCCATAAGAGCCGACTAACGGAGGAAACTACGTAGGACAGCAGCATTGCAAAGAAAAGGAAAACTTGAAACAAGCCCCATACCAACCCGTCTGGCCAGCGTGGTATAGTAGGTCAAAACCTTCTTTCTAAGGAGCGGACTGGCCAGCAGTGGACTATTAAAGGCTTTTGATGATAGTTATGATCAACTTTACTGTGTCTGCTTCTTATCTCTGTCATGTCGCTCTTGGCGGAATGGTCGTGGTCATATTGAGAGGTCCACGTCGGTGGTAGAGGCAGATACAGACCTCACCTACATGGTGAAAAAAAAAAAAAATGCTGTCCATTTTAGAATCTCTGTAAGAAATAAAATAATACAAGTCCAAAAGACTTGTATTGAATATTTTATGCAGTAATTGATTTTAATGTAAAGTGTTTTTCCTTTTAATGTTGTCAGTTACAAATCGCTGTGCACCTAAGAGTATCTTTACTAACGTAGTAAAACTGGAGTTTCTTTTATTTTATTGTTTACTTGTTATTTTACTTGTGAATAAGTATATGGTAAAATAAGTATATAGAAAATTGTACTGATAGTTTTATTGGCTATAAAACATCAGTACAATTTGAGTTGTAATTGTAGAATTGGATTAAGAGTTTATTAGGGAAAGTTTTGATCATCAACAACATCAGCCTATTGACGTCTAAGAACTTCTGAACGAAGGTCACCAGCTCTTGGGCAATCCGCATCCATCCGCTGCCAGGAAAGTTATAGACTGTATTAAATCACGCTGACTGACTCTGTGGTACATTCCGCCTGTGGCCATGGCCAGTGCAACCTGGTCGAAACTCCAGGCAATCGCTTCTCCAGAAATCTCATTCACTCGGTAAAAGGCCACCAAGGAATCGCTTAATATACTGGTTTTGTGTGAGTCTGTGATATTAATCCGGTCAAGCTGCGCCGTATGCATGGCTGCTGAAATTTATTTGTTTACTAGCTGACCCGGCAAACGTTTTATTGCAAAACAAAAAAAAATTAGGGATGGGTCACCCTTACCATTTAGGGGTATGAAAAATAGATGTTGGCCGCTTCTCAGACCTACCCGATGTGCACACAAAATTTCATGAGAATCGGTCAAGCCGTATCGGAGGAGTACGGGAACGAACATTGTGACACGAGAATTTTATATTTTGTTTATATCTTTGTTACGTATTTACGCTTTAATTGCTGAACCGATCACCATTAAACTTTGGGTACTTTTATGAAAATTCAATGTGTCCGTTTCATATATCTCTGGTAAGTTCCTCACGACACACGATATTCCTAGTGCGGGATTTGTCTTTTATAAGAAGAAAAGAAAACAAATATTGTGTCTTAAGGATAATTAAACTCATTGGGTGAGTAAAAAAGCCAAAATCTGTTAATATTTAGAGGTACTGACGTATATTGTTTTTCTCGGAGAATACAGAAGGACGTTTAAAATGTTAACCCTAAGAAACAGGTTCACCATCGCTCGATTTATCGCTTGAAGTGTAAGACATTGACAACTTTATGAAGTTTTTCTATTTACATTTAAATGTATATCGAGATAAAGGGTTTTATTTACGTTTTTATCCGAAGTAAAGTAATATAGATTATGATCATGGAGAGCATAAACAACATTCATTTTGAATGACCTTTATAATTCAGCGTTGATGTCCAAGTGGCGGTTTAAATTACAAGATGGACTTGGGAGAGCTATAGATCCTCCTCCTCGTTCCTGTTAAGGAATTCCTTTGCTGATTTCCCTGACTCTAGGGAGAGGAACTCACAAGGTTCGAAGTCCTTCGGGGTACCACGGATTTCCTTTCTAGGGTACACCTGGTTCCCCGGCTACTGATACCCGAAACGGCGTGCCGCTTTAGTCGCTTTGAGTCCGACATAACCACCCCAGCGGTTGTCAAGTGGGTGGATTCCGAGGGGATTTCCACAAACTTATGACTCTAGAGTTGCAGGTGTCCATGGGTGGTGGTAGCCACTTACCATCAGGTGACCCGTTAGCTTGTTTGCCCCCTTATTCCATATTTGCTACTCATGATGTGTAAAATGATTAAGATCATTCTATTATCTTGCCTGTACATAATCAGCGTCAGGTTATCTTAGTCCACTGCTGGACATAGGCCTCTCCTTAGAAAGGCCTCTACTTAAATCATAATTGACTAAAGCATTTAAAATGAAGTAATCCCATTAAAATACCACTAACCGATACACTTTTAAGCTTAAATTACGGAAGCTCTATAGGTACTTGTTGACGGAGTCATCAGAATAACACCCTAAGAGTATATTTATTTTCATATATATTATAATATATTACTCGTATATATTTTTTGTCATTTATTATGATATTTATATGTATAAACTATATGTATGTATATCTAGTACTTATATATCTGTAGGATTTGTTCTTTTCTGCCATTGTAACATGGCTTCATTGCCAGATGAGACTCATCTTTACCTGTCCCAAATATACACCTGCCACACACAGCTTTGCAACACCCAAAGGTTTGACTGGAAGAAAATGCCTGAGGCATTAAGTCCGCCTTATGCAATATGTTTGCAGGAAGACTCAATAAATAAATAAATAAAATTGAACTACACCGCTGGTATACATAAATATATAATATCGCCTTGGAAAGTTCTGGGAGTAAGTGACTCTTCGAATAACTGGTGCCCCACATTTTGATAACCGTACCTATGATGCTTAACGTTACACAAGATTATTGGATTTGTTCCGAATTATTTCTAAAGTATTTACCATAGCGGTTATAATCTCTATAAATGGTTCTATAGCGGTGGACTGACAATGAAAATGGAGATCCCACTGAACAGATAAACCCATTTAAAAAAGATTCCTTTACCTCATTTGAAGACCTCTACTCTTATTACAGCCGAAGAATTATACCCCACTCAAAAATAACATGTTAAATAATAATATTGACTACACATCTCACACATGGCCGTATGGTCCCACGGCCATCTGATCCCAAACTAGGCAGAACCTGTGCTATGGTAACCGGACTGCTGATAAACATTGTACAACAATGACTTTTATTCTTCTAATACATAAATATAACAGGTTCAAAACACCCAGACTCAACGAATGTTATTCACTCTAAGGGTTCGCTGGAAGAAACCCTTAGGCGAGCTTAACCTAACTCAGGTTTGGGTCAAGCTCGCATTTGTACATATAGTTTCCTTGATCACTTATTTAATATTAATGTGTACAATAAATGAAATCAAAATAAAATGTTTGTGCTCATCACAGAGTTGTTTTTCCTGGGTGATTAAACCTACGACCTCGGGTTTGGCAACCATGTTCACCACTTGACGAACAGGCCACGTAAAATATTCATGTATTGTTACAATAACACCAAACAATAATGTTTTCCTTTTAAAATTACAACCTGGGCCTCAATTCTGCTATTTTATGTTCACCACTGACACGCTATTGAGATGCGTTCGAGTGGCCATTGGCATCGGTATAAATATCGGTAGTCTACACTAACTCAGTGTAGACTACCGATAAATAAATCATTTCCTTATAATTTGAAAATATATTAGATTTTTTGAGGAAATGATTTATTTATTTTTCACAGAGGCTTGGCGTGAACATAAAATAGCAGAACTGAGGCCCAGACCGTCATCATACACTGACTTTAACTTAAGCACTTGTGCCGTTTTGAAAGTGTATCTGCGTTACATTTGAAGATCGCTTCAAATCTACAAGTGTGTACTCGTATATTGACCGTTTACCGAGAAAACTTAACGGCAAATAAAATTTTACTGTATTTTTACTGCAGATTGATATTTTGTTGAAACAAAATGACGCAGTTAATACTACATTTAATTAGTGAAAATTTAAAAGAATTTATAGCACAACATCATCAACAGCCTTTAATAGTCCACTGCTTGACATAGGCCTCTCCTTAGAAAGGAGGTTTTAGCCTACTATACCACGCTGGCCAGACGGGTTGGTATATATAGGCACTTCTGGCTCTTAAGTTGCAATGGTCAGCGAAAAGATAAAGTGGTCCAGTTTCTCCTGGTCCTGTTGTTCTATAAAAACCTAGACAGCACAGGGGGCTCCACCACTAACTTCACAAAAAGATGCTAATATAGGCTGGAAAGGCCTGAAGACAATTATAACAATAATATCTTGTGTCATTGTCCCTGTACCCGATGTCGATGGTCTACTATTTTTTATATTTTAAATGTGTATTTTTTTATTTTATTTTTAACAGTTTATGTTTATTTTAATATATAATGGATATGTGTATAAAATAATGATAATAACTGTACACATCTCACATACGGCCGTCTAATCCCAAACTATGCAGACCCTGTACTATGGTAACCAGACTGCTACTAAACACACTTATATATTTTTAAATACATACATATTATGGAAAAATAGATTATAGCCTCCCTTACCGGGTGAAGCTGATGTTTCCAAACAGTTAAAAAAACAGTAATTGAATACAAATTAAACGTGCGTACAACTGTCCGACACCGTTATTTTTATAAGCTTAAAGAGTTTTTGTCTTAACTCGAATATCTCAGAAAATATGATTTTACTTCCACATTTCTTTAGGTGGATACTGTAGTTTAGTAAAGTTAATAGCTAATTAACATCACGCTGTTAAATATACTCATTGAGGATGAGTTATAAATACACCAGAATGTTACTTAATTTTTTTAACGAAATCGTATTTTTTTTAAAATTAAAATACCGGAGGATATCTGTGTCTCTGAGTCCAGACACATTTCTTTATGCAATGTAAATTAAGCTGTAAGTGTGTAGTACTAGTAGAACTCACGGTGCCGTGGGAAGCGAACATCCCTAAAGACCATGCTTTAAAAAGGAACAAGTACTTTGACTTAACCAACGAAGTAAATAATAATGGTTGTATGCCATGGAAGTGGTGCGAGGTGTATACCAGCTAAATCCCTCTATAACCTGATCAAAAACCTTGGAATGCCAAGAGCAGTCAGTCATTTCAATAAGCTCTTTTATTGAACGAATATCCAAAGCGGTATTGCTAGGCATACCAAATATGTGAAGCAAAGCGCTGATGCTTCGCAAGGGGTACTCCATAAACCTACTCCTGGGTTGCAATTCCCAGGCGCTGTCGAAATCACATGTGTTGCCCCCATCTATCACGCGATGGACCCGGCGCCCCCTCGGTGAATCCAAGGAACGCTAAGAAATAGGTCTTTGCTTAAATTTAACCTTTATTGTTAAGTACTACACTTTATTTACATATTTTGGCTTAATTTGTTTTGTTTTTGTTTTTTGTTTTTTTTTAAAAAGACAACTCCCGCATTAGGAATAAATCCTGTGTCGCGGGGGACTTTACAAACATACATGAAACGGACACAAAGAACACCCAGACTCAGAACAACAATTTGTGGATCACACAATGTGTCGTCCCATGTGGGCCCACAACACTCGGCGTAGTAAGAAGCGGCGTGGCGACCGCTTAAACCACTACGCAATCCGTGCATCCGTTTAACATTACTTTGTTATTTAATATTCTGATCCCTCATAAAGCCAGCTTCATATACGGATTTTTACGATATGCTAGTAAATGCACTTTAAATCAGTGATGGCATTCGACGCGATCAATCCAGATCGCGCGCGCGGACGTGCTAGGCGTTCGACAGATCGCCAGAGAGTTGGGACCTCTGGTGGCAGATTGATTACTGCGGCTTGGTTGCATTAACATGCAATCGGGCCGCCGGTGGGGAAGTATTCTCCAATGGTATAGGGCCTGATTAGGCATGGTGTCAATTCGGGAAGACCTAAAGTAACATGGTCCGGGTCCTCCCCACAGTAGGACACCTGAGGCCGGCCGTCAGGGTGGCTTTTAGTGGAATCACCACGTACTCCTGGTTCCTGAGTCCCCGAGGAGCAGGAGATCCGAAGGGATTTTGTGTGACAACAGATGTGTCAGTTAGACATTTAAACGGATTAGCTTACAAACTTGCTGCCAAGTACAATATTTACATGTTTATAAGTAAGTATTATACGTACATACTAGTAACAATTATAAATGGAACCAAATAAAAATCGAATTGTAGTTCGACCGTGGGAGAGCCTCAAATGGGCCGGCTCTAAATGAAACCACGATCTTACAGAAAACCGGTGAAAGAGGTAATCGGAATCCAAACCCCTTCATTCTGGGGGTAGGACTCAAAGGGCGGTGATGAACTTGTGGCTCTTGAGCAGAAGGTGTCCACGGGGGTAGCTATTTACCCTCAGTTCAAATAAAGAAAAAAGTAACGTATGTAATTACGAGTATTAAATGTGTTCCAGTTTCTAATTTGTCTGTTTTTTTTGCGACGGTTGTTAGTTACAGGAAGCTGAAAAAGCGTGCACTATTTGCTATGCCTGCGCACGCGCACGTTTGCTAGACTTGACATTTAAATGGTAGGATAAATGTCAAATGTAATACATCACATGGACATGAATTTAATAGGCGATTGGCCTGTTGGTCTAGTGGTTAGTGACCCGGACTGCTAAACCGAAGATCGTGGGTTTGCTCCCACCCACGACTTGACTTGACTTAATTATATGTGTTGTAAGCATGATCATTTGTTCTGTGTCAGGGTGTAATTTTTCTATAATCAGCAGTCTGGCCACAATAGGCTCTGCCTAGTTTGGGGTCAAGCGCCCGTATGTGGGATGAGATTATTTTTTGATAATCTAAATTTCTTTTTTATACTACAACACATCACGTAACACAAACACACGAATATAACTTTAAGTTTCAAAGTAGGCTAGAAACGATACATAAGAATTATTCGTAAATAAACTGCGTTATTACTCGACATCAATACGCTTTAGAACGATGAGCGATCAGCGCCAGTGGAAAGAGAAAGGCTCTAAGATGGCCCGTTACTAGAGCGTGACGCTAAAACCGTCAGTTAAGGGTTATAATATACGTTCGCTTGCCCTACTGGCCAATAATAACTTCTTTTTTTGTTCTTTCAAGGTTGTGAAGTACACTCTGACGTCTGTTGACGCTGTCCTGCTTAAGGGGTATAGTGATTTGGAAATATTAGGTTAACGTTGCTTTTTCCACTTCCAAAAATACAGTGACTATTGTTACACGATGTTGTCTAGACCTAAAAAGCTGTGGGATAGCTATGCTCGGTCACATATTCGGGCCGAAGTGATAACACGGCGTTTGAAAACCGGTCTAAATCAAATATATTCTTTATAAATAACCAGAATGGTACCCTTTTTCAAAATTTATTTGTGATCTGTAAAATATAGAAAATTGCAAATGGGTCTTGTCTGTTTTTTATAGCCTGCCTGGAGCTAATCGTCCTTGGGTTATAATAATTTCCAGACGACAGAGAAAAGTGGTTAATTGGTTAAGGAAATTACTGCAAGTGAACTAGACTTGCCGCAAGGCTCGTAAGGGAAATAAAAGACCTTAATCGCAGTAGCTAGACTTTAATTAACTGGGCAAGTAACTAAATATGAACTCGTTCAACGAAAAAAAGTCGCATAATGATGTTTTCCGACATCTCGCTTGCTATTTGTCGACCAGCTCTAGCAACGCGCCTTTATTGGTCAAATCAAGTAGCGCTCGCTTCCACGGCTTCCTGTTACACAATTCCGTCCCCTTCACATCAAGAGCAAAATTACACCCACAGATTGCAGTAAAGCGAGATGAAAGATGTTAGACATCAAAAAAAAATTCTTCAACTATAATGTATTACTAATTGTTGAATTTAATTTTTATGTTATTATAATTTTTGAATACGAAAGTTAACGTTATAAAAAACCTTAGAATCGCCTGATATATCGATCAGCTCGCAGTGAACGTAGTCTCAGTAGGACTGACTGCCTGTCAGTCCATAACCACGGTAAACATCTCTTACTCTATCAATTTAAGATCGCCCCGTTCATGTGGTCTGTTGGACCTTTTGATAGGCCACGACTCCCACTTTCTCCTTCACTTTCTGTATGTACGTTGAACCAAGCCTTCCTCGTTTTATCTTTCCTTCTATTTTTCTTTGCAATATCGTTCTGAAGAAGTTGCCGTGTCTTACCAAGTGGTCAACTATTTTTCCGGTAAAGATAATCATATTAAATTTATTAGTATATACTTTTATGTAAACAAGATGGCCCTTCAAAGATAAGCGGCTGCTTATGTTAAATTACAATGTAATTAAATAATTTTACTAATTAAAACTGTACCAGGTAATTATCAAGTCATTGGAGAAACTAGTTAACATAAATAAGTAGGATTTTATCATAAATCTTGTTATTTTGAATAGAATCACTTCGTTATAATAATCTATTTACACATTGATGTATTGAGTTGAAATGAAAATTATAAATGTACATAAATCTAGAGCTACTTGAGCCTTTGGGGGTGAAATAAGAATATAAGTATCAATGTTATATTATCATCATCATCATCATCATCAACAGCCTTTAATAGTCCACTGCTGGACATAGGCCTCTCCTTAGAAAGTAGGTTTTGGCCTACTATACCACGCTGGCCAGACGGGTTGGTATAGGGTTTTTTTCAAGTTTTCCTTCTCTATGTTATATCAACGAAATGAAAAAGAAATAACTATAGATTTTGATAGTTGATAGTGAATAAATGATTCCGTGTTTGACGTCTATCCTATCTCTCATTACATCGTTGGGCCCAAATCATGATGAATTGTTACAAGTTCCAAACTATCGCCTATTTCTATGTAAAAAATTAACTTTAGACGGCCAGAGTTTTAGTTTCATTGACAGTTGCATAGTCAAGAAATATGACCTCGAATCTATGGTAGTACTATTGTGGGCAATGATGTTTTAAGGAAGATACGTTATATTCACACTGCACGCACAACATATTTGTTTCGTAACCGTAGGTACATATAATAAACAAATAACAACGCGACTAATAAATTACTGTGTAATATTTTTTCAAATACCATGGATACGCCGATAGTCCCCTCTTGGAGTATTGAAATCATGGGCCACTATCTCACGGAACCGAAGCACCCTAATCCACACGTTCTCTCAACCGTCTGTATAATATACGAAAGGTTCGTAGACGGCCAAAGTTGAGTGCGAGGAGCGTTCCTCCTCTGGTTTTTTGACAATTTATATTCAAAGTCTTTATATAATCAATGAGGTAAGTAGCGATATATCTATCCACATAAAATTACTTGAACCAACTTGCTGATTCATCAACAGCTGTTGCTTTTTATGTTGTAAACACCCATGAAGGAAGGATTTCAGCAAATTTCCTCCTAAGGGGGTAGAATATATGATGAATGGTTGTATTTTCAAAGTTAGAACACGAAATTAGAAATAGTCACGACGCTGCGAGCGATTATAGCAAGATGCGTATATTTCACCAGAAATAATTAACTTAAAACAATCACGAGCTCAAATCTCATTGTGTACATTCAGAATACCCAAATTTTCGCCACAATGACACCAGGTTTTCAATAGATGACATCATAATATGATAAAATTTGGCGAACTTGATAATCAGTACTGTAATCTTAGTAATGTTTACAAAACATTTATTCTGTCGTTTTATTGGAAACATAAAATATTCGACTTCGATTTTCTTTTTGTAAGTATGACAGTAGTCTATTGTGTTTTTTGTTTTCATGTTTAATTGACAATTAAACAAACACGTAAGATATTTTACAAAAAACAAACGTAGTGTAGGACGCCCACAGGCCAGGTGGAGTGACGATTTGCGCAAGATGGCTGGCAGGAGCTGGATGCGAGAAGCCCAAAATCGATCTAAGTGGCGTGCAATGGGAGAGGCCTATGTCCAGCAGTGGACTGCGATAGGCTGATGATGATGATGATATGATGATGTCAGATATTTTACTAGGTTTCAGTAACTCTGTTCATTACTGCTAGCCAAAATTTACACTGACGTTCTACCGTTTTTGCTTTTGCTGTGGTTGGCAACAATGGCCATACAAGAGTGATAATCTGTGGCAAAGTAGAAAAAATACCAGTCACTATTTATTGAGATATTTGACTGCCCGGATGGCGTAGTGGCTTAAGCGCCCGCCACGCCGTTTTCTACTGCGCCGAGTGTTATGGGTTCAAACCCCACATGGGACGACACTTTGTGTGATCCACAAATTGTTCTGAGTCTGGGTGTTCTTTGTGTCCGTTTCATGTATATTTGTAAAGTACCCCGCGACACAGGATATATTCCATAAATATATATTTAAAAAAAACTTAGTCCAGTTTGACCATCAAATAAAATATGGAGACAATTCAGACCAATCCTGACAAACTGTGAACAATATCATCCACTTCACAAGCACAAATACGCTTTAAAATATCACATACATCTTTATAAATGTTCTAATAAGCAACTTCATCAAAAAAAACTCACATAATCAAGTCTGTTACAGCCCTAAACTGCACATCGATCGTATTATCATCGGTAATTCTAGTATCGATTGACAATCGATACTTTCTTTCGTCACAATAGTGTTATAACACGCCAACATTTACTTTCACGATGTAGAGAGCTGTAACCTATTGCGATGTACCTAGCTATGCATCACGTAACACCTATGAAATCAATTATCACCTGTAAATTAGGACTCGGTAGAAAAACAGATAAAATATTCTTTAATTTACACTAATATGCATACAGTTGCTAAATATTTTAATATTTTCGTGATATGTAGATGTAAATAACAATTCCTGATCTTACACCCGTGACCACACTCCGTATGCTTGGACACTCCAATAACGAAAACTCAATTTGATTGACTGCACGTATGGCGAAGTGGTTTAAGCGGTCGCCACGCCGCTCACTACTACGCTGAGTGTTGTGGGTCCGATCCCCACATGGGACGACATTTTGTGTGATCCACAAATTCTTGTTCTAAGTCTTTGTGTTCTTTAGGTCCCCGCGATACAGGATATATTCCTAAAGCAGGAGCTGTCTTTAAAAAAAACTTGTCTCTCTTGGGTTATAAATTTCCAAGAGCGGTGGTAGTCACGTACCGTCAGGTAACCCGTCAGGTAAAAAACAAATGGTTATTGTAATTTAGAAATATATTAACGCAATTAGGGCCCGATTTAGAGATCATTAGTGATCACTGGTCATAAAATACAAATACTGCTTAATTGTATGCAAGTTTTCGCTACTGGATAGAGATCCTGGCTGCTAAGGCAGAAGTCGTGCTTCTGTTCTGTGTCTGAGTTGAGGTTTGTTTTTTTTTTTTTTTAAAAGACAACTCCCGCATTAGGAATAAATCCTGTGTCGCGGGGGACTTTACAAACATACATGAAACGGACACAAAGAACACCCAGACTCAGAACAACAATTCGTGGATCACACAAAGTGTCGTCCCATGTGGGGTTTGAACCCACAACACTCGGCGTAGTAGGAAGCAGCGTGGCGACCGCTTAAACCACTACGCCATCCGTGCTTTCGTTATTCACATATAATTTGTATGTATAGAAGTATAGTAATGGTGGGTAGAATGTTTTACTATAGTACAATAGTCTACTTTGTGATTAGACGGCCGTGTGTGAGATGTGTCATGTTAAGTCTTTGTCGACTTGACAGGCCTGTTGGTCTAGTGGTTAGTGACCCTAACTGATAAAGCGGAGGTCGTGGGTTCGATTCCCACCCAGGACAAATATTGTGTGATGAACACGGTCATTTGTTCTGTGTCTGGGTGTAATTTATCTATAATATGTATGTTTTTAAAAATATATAAGTATGTTTGTCAAAAGTCTGGTTATCATAGTACAGGCTCTGCCTAGTTTGGGATCAGACAGCCGTGTGTGAGATGTGTGATATATATTATTATTATTATATTATTGTCACTGACGAAAGAGGTCAAAACGTGGTACGTAGGCGTAATCGCATTGCTTAAGTCGGCAGCGATTGACAATTGACAACAAAAAAATAACCAAGATAACATTGGATTTCCCTCCAAAAGTCGTCCGAGTTGAATCGAGCATCGTCACGGGTGGTCTGGTGAGAGCTTAGTTAAAGACCTCGGTAAATTGCGATTACATACCCTTTAATACAACAATTTCCTTGTTCTAAACTAAATACATGACGTCACAAGTAATCATTACAATAATCGCGTTAGAAATATCATCATCATCAACAGCCTTTAATAGTCCACTGCTGGACATAGGCCTCTTCTTAGAAAGAAGGTTTTGGCCTACTATACCACGCTGGCCAGGCGGGTTGGTATAGGGTTTGTGTCAAGTTTTCCGTCTTTTTGCAGTGCTGGTGTCCTGCGTTGTTTTGCGCCCTTAGTCGGTTCTTACGACACCCACGGGATGAATTGGGGTAGTGACATTCCGTATTCTTAATCCGTCACTACACGTACAAGTTAGAAATATATCGAACATTAACTGAATCGATTACAGCATTCCTATTCGATTACTACAAACAAGATTTCATAACTGACCATTTTCTAACAAATAACTTGTAAAATGTTCATTTGTAGCTATAAAAATTAGAATAGTAAACCGTATTTCAATGGCGATAAGTGTTATAGCAGGTTTGGGTGAATGATTTGGGACGATGTCGGTTAAATTGAGCCGATACATGCAATTGGTGTAATGTGAAATTTGATTGCGGTGCTTCAATGTAAGGCTGTTTTTTTTGATGTTACCGCCAATTATGGTGATTTCTTGATGTCGCACATTGCTGCAGAACTATTGATAGTAGCGGTGTGATCATTCGTGTGTCAACTTGTGTGGCACGAAGGCGTTGAGAAAACATACCGTAATGTCAATATTATGTAAAGTTTCTATGAATGACTTTATGTTATGTTTAGTATAAGAGATACTAGATATGCGAGAAATACCAAAGATGACAGAGATACAATAGACATATATTCTTCAAGAAGGATCGCATCCAATAGCGTCACTGCATATTCATGTATATATATGTGCACCCATTAATTTATTCAATTCCTTCTGTACCTATTCCTCATTTTATCTGGGCATTAAAAAGATTTAGCTAATTTTTGTTTGTGACCTGTCATCCCTGAAAATACTCCTTAAAACGTGGGGTTTGGACCACGGTTTTTTTGGGTGGTAATCGTACCCACGACCTCTGTCCTAGCTGTCAGGATTAGTAACCACTAGGCCTAGATAATGATTCTTTAATTTAATATGCTATACTCTTTGATTTCGTTTAATAAATTCGTTTTTCTTTATTTCAGGTACGTACTAGCCTCCATTGTAATTATAAGGGAATTGTTATTTGGTAAGTTGCGTACACAATGCACATTTAACCCCATTTATATGAAAAATTTAATAATTACTGCCATCATATCCTAAATCAAAATTGAATAGAGATGTTTAAGAAGAGATTAAGACAGATTTAAGATACGCAAGTGTTCTTGGCTGTTAGAACAAAGCGGTACATATGGATTGTTTTTCGGCACAGTTTTACCATGAGGCTGTGTTACCACTCCTATTACAGACGCAGAGTGGCACACCGTGTGGTTTTAGCGGGTCCGACTCCGACAAACCTCTGCCACGAACCCCGGTGGGGTGACAGCCCTAAGAAGGTTTTCACACGTAAAAAAAAAGCCACTATCGTGGCTCGATACGAGTGGTGAGGTTATGAAGTTAACCGCCTCCCCCTTCTCTCTCTTAATCCTGGGGAAGGAGGAGGGAAAGACCGACAAAGCACAGTTGTCCATTGGCGTAAGACATGTAGCCATTTCATTTTTTTGGCCAACATGTCTTCTTTAATGGGTAAAAGTGTTGTGGATTAGCACATTAGATTAGGCGATTAGCCTACTTGTTAAATAGAGTGTTCATTTAAAGAACAAGTATTCTATTATAAAGTGCAGAACTTAAATAATGACATAATTTTTTATAGGAATTATTGCTGTCATTCATCTTTTTCTTGTTAGTTTGAAAAACAATTTGACTACAACAAATTTGAATAGGTCATAAGAGTGAAGTAGGAGTGTCTTTTCTAACTTGTTCATTTCATCATCATCATCACATCAACAGCTTTTCATCATCATTGCTGGACATAGGCCTCTCCTTAGAAAGGGGTTTAGGCCTACTATGCCACGCTGGCCAGACGGGTTGGTTTAGGGTTTGTATCACGTTTTCCTTCTCTTTGCAGTGCTGGTTGTCCTACGTTAGCTCCCTTAGTCGCCTCTAACGACACCCACGGGATGAATAGGGGTGGTGCCACTCCGTATTCTTAATCCGTCACTTGTTCATTTGTTTTTGTCAAATTGTTCTAGTTTTATTTATCACTAAGGTTACTAAACAATAGTTTTTATGTCGTTTGACAGTAATTAACCAACAGTTTGCTTGGTGATGTAAGTGTGCACTGTTTTTAAATACTTTTACAAATGGGAAGGTTTTTTTTTTAATAATAATAATATATATCACACACGGCCGTCTGACCCCAAACTAGGCAGAGCCTGTACTATGGTAAACAGACTGCTGATAAACACACTTATATATGTTTAAATAGATACATATTATAGATAAATTACACCCAGACACAGAACAAATGACCGCGCTCATCACACAATATTTGTCCTGGGTGGGAATCAAACCTACGACCTCCGATTTAGCAATCAGGGTCACTAACCACTAAACCAACAGGCCCGTCATTTTCATGCCATTCGTGAGTAGATGTTTGATACTCAATCATACTGAGCTGCTGCTGCTCAGCATCTGATCTATTCAGCTGAACAGAACGAATGAAATTTGGCACAGGGATAGATAATCTGAAATAGGACAAAAACTACTAATTTAAAGGCAAGGCCCGCGTTATGAATATATCCTGTGTCGCGGGAGACTTTACAAACATACATGAAACGGACACAAAGAACACCCAGACTCAGAACAACAATTTGTGAATCACACAAAGTGTCGTCCCATGCGGGGTTTGAACCCATAACACTCGGCGTAGTAGGAAGCGGCGTGGCGACCGCTTAACCCAATACGCCATCCGTGCAGTCGTTAAAAAATGAAAACAAATCGACATTAACGCAAAAGCGATAATAAAATATTTTAAACACAATTCAAATGCACTCCTATTTAACTAATGGATAGATAGGTTTTAAACTATACATCCGCAACCACGTGGTTACAAGCACGACACTTTACTTATTCTGCTTAAAATAATAGGTCTTTACCTATGAAATTGCCTTTTTGTATGCAATAAGTGAAAGTACTTATTTTTTCAAACTTTTTTATTTCTGTTATTCGAAGTAATCACCCATGCAATCGACGCATCTTTGCCAACGCATTGGCAGTTTATTGATGCCCTTCTTGTATAAATCTGCTGGACGGGAGGCAACAAACTCTTCAAAGGCATTTTGTACTGCCTCTCGGGAATTGAATTTTTTACCCACTAAAAAGTTGTCTAAATTTTGGAAAAAATAATAGTCGGTAGATGCAAGGTCTGGTGAGTACCAAGCAACCAGCTTTGGTCAATCGGTCGTCCCCACTGCTCCTTCACGACAACGCGCGACCCCATACTGCGCAACAGACAGTCTCCAAGCTGCAAGAGCTGGGGTTGGAAGTTCTCCCTCATCCGCCATACTCACCAGACCTTGCACCTACCGACTATTACTTTTTCCAAAATTTAGACAACTTTTTAGTGGGTAAAAAATTCAATTTTCAATCAATAAACTGCCAATTCGTTGGCAAAGATGCGTCGATTGCATGGGTGATTACTTCGAAGAAAGAAATAAAAATGTTTGAAAAAATAAGTACTTTCACTTATTGCATACAAAACGGCAATTTCATAGGTAAAGACCTAATAAAAACTACATAATAAATCCATACAGATGCGAGTATAAATGTGAAAGTTAGTTTGTTTGTTTGTAACGCTTTCACGCCTAAAGCACTAAACCGATTTTAAAAATTCTTTCACCATTCGAAAGCTACATTATCAGCAAGTAACATAACTACTTTTTACAACGATATCCGACAAATAAGCGGGCCGAGCCGCCGGCAAAAGCTAGTAATCCATAACCTCTAAAATAAATTAACAATACTATTTAATATTTAATGACAAATTATCTAAACACTGGTTTAAACAATCTATATTAATGTTGCCATAAAATTAATTTCGACAGTATAACACTAACATAAAAATAAAATAAAAATCAATAAAATGTTTAATTAAAATAAAATACACTATTGAAATTATAATAATATATCTCACACATCTCACACACGGCCGTCTGATCCCAAACTAGGCAGAGCCTGTACTATGGTAACCAGACCGCTGATAAACATACTTATATATTTTTAAATACATACATATTATAGATAAACTAACTATTGAAATTGCTTAATTATTAATAGAATGCCGTCAAGGATCTTAAACGGTAATTAAATATATATATAGTACAGATATATTTATTTTAAATATAGTTTATTTTACTCGGTATTTATTAGTTAATTTAAGGCAATAATTAGATGAGTGAATAGGGACTTAAAATTGCGATCGGGTGGAGTCCTCCCGTGACCACGATCGGTTAAGTCATGTCACTGCACTTCGATCGGGACGTCGGGTCTGGTGCTGTCATCATCATCAACAGCCTTTAGTAATCCACTGCTGGACATAGGCCTCTCCTTAGAAAGGAGGTTTGGTATTGGGTTTCAAGTTTTCCTTCTTTTTGCAGTAGTATTATCCTACGTCTTTTGTTCTCTTAGTCCTCATACGACACGCACGGGATAAATAGAGGTTGTGTCCGCATTCTTAATCCATCGCCACACCGATCGTGTATTCTGGAATTTACATAAATCTAGTGTTGTATATTGTAATAATTATCGCGATCACGTTTCGAATTACACATCTAATATCGTGAAAGTTGAAAAAAATAACAATTATGAAATATAATATTTTGAAACATTTTTATTATAAAAGGGGTCAGGGGTGATTCCATTTGGAAATAAATTGCAAAAAAACGGTAAAATATTTTAGTAATTTTGTTGTTAAATTTAAAAAAAAACTACCTATTGTAAATATTATTAAAAGTTTAAAGCCACTACTGTTGCCACTACAAATGTATAGGGTCCTTTCATCATCAACAGACTTTAATAGTCCACTGCTGGACATAAGCCTCTCCTTAGAAACCAAGCCTCCTTTCTTCAAGTGTCCTTTGCAAGGAACTAATTCGTTCATAGTTAACTTCGATGAGGTAATGACTCCATACAATTAAAAAGCTGATTACTGGTGAACTGTTGCATCTATCTAATGTTATAAAGAGGTAAAGTTTGTGAATTTGTATGTTTTGAAAATTCTATTAAAAAGTATATTATCCCCTAAAAACCACCCCAATGGCCAGCCTCAGGGGCCCTACTCTGGGAGGACCCGGAACATGTTATTTCAGGTCCTCCCCGAATTGACACCATGCCTAATCAAGCCCTATCCCATATAATACACTTCTCTCCCTCAATCGCGGCGTGATTGCGTTTTAATACGATCAGACCACCACCCTATCCCCTACCGCAACAAATATCTGCCACCAGAGGTCCTCACTCTATGGCGGCCCGCGGCCTCGTTGGAATCGGCCCTCTCCCGATCCCGTTCAATGATCACTTTCTGGAGCTTTACAGCTGCACAGAAAGAGACCACTGCGCCCCAGCCCTCCTCACTCGCCAGCATGGCAGCAATTTTTACCGTGATAATCGACAGACACGCGGGCGGAGCCGTGGGTAAAAGCTTAATACCTTATATATTTCAGTGTACGCGATTTATAAATGATTTAAAAGTTGCAAGCCGCTAAAAATTTGAACACTAATTTAACGCTATATCATGTAAATTACTATCAAAAGACCCATTAAATTTATAATAAAATCCTGATACAGCAATTTTTTATGAGTATGTCTCACATTAAACTGTTTTAGCAAGTCTCGTTTTATCAAGAGCATTAATATTATGAAGATGGATCGCTTTTGTACTGTAATTGCATTAAACCTAAATAATTAAATATTTGTGTAATTGTACAATCCTAATCATCAACAGCCTTTAATGGTCCACTGCTGGACATAGGCCTTTCCTTAGAAAGGAGGTTTTGGCCTACTATACCACGCTGGCCAGACGGGTTGATATAGGGTTTGTGTCAAGTTTTCCATCTCTTTGCAGTGCTAATGCCCTGCATGGTGTGTTCCCTTAGTCATCTTAGGATACTCACTGGATAAGTTTATACTACAATAAATCCATGCAAATAAATAAAATTGAAGTGTCTATTTGTAATGTCAAAATTACAGGTTTTTTCATGCTTATTATTTGCACGGTACCTATCTCTAAAAACCAGTTTACATTTTTTATGTCTGTCTGTTTGTTCCTGGTAATTTTCTAAAAGGCTGGACTGATTTCGATAATATTAATATAATTGTTGTAATATTAATACCAGGTATCCTGTCTACATAAGGAATAACTTAGGCTATTTTTCCTCTCAAAAAAACCTTTTAAAATTTTACCCGGTCCGGGCATCGAACCCACTAAGGCTGCGCTTTTCAAATTCCACGAAGTCGCGGATACCAGCTTGTCATCAATTAAATATCTTCGTCGTAATTTTCCTGGCCTTTAACCAATTTTATTTGGGGTTGGCGCAGCACATTGTAAAGTGTTTTGCCCGGGTTAGTTTAGAGCATAATATTCACGTTTTTTTACCTCAACAATATACGTTTTGCGAATCAACAATAAAGTCCTAACAGTGTGAGATTCACGCCATTGCTTGCTAAAAAAGATCACACGCGTCCTTGTGACTAGTCACGAATAATAATAAAAATCAGCTCACACTTCTCACACACGACCGTCTAAATATGATCCAAAACCAGGCAGAGCATGTACCATGGTAACCAGACTAAGACCAGTTATAAAGAGGAAAGATTTGATTGTTTGTTTGTTTGTATTGAATACGCTCCGAAACTACAGGTCCGATTTGAAAAATTCTTTTACCATTAGAAGCCGACATTATCCCTGATAAACTTTTTACCGCGGGAAAATGCTTCATTCCTACGGGAAAACGGGTAATAGAACAACGGGTAATAAGAATTATCCTTTCGTACTTTTCTTTTTCACATAACTTCTAAACGGTTGAACCGATTGGGTTGAACTTTTATATGGGTATTCCGATGGTTTCCTGGATGATTTAAAAATAGAATTGGACCCGGTAGGTGGCGCTGCTGTCGGTATGTCAACTACTAAACTAATGTGTATTTCCATGGTTGCACAGACACGAATGTATTATGCCTACCTAAATATAAATACCTAAAAAAATAAAATAATCTTAAATAAAATTGACACAAAAATTATACAGTTCACAAGCGTTTACACTTATTTTTTTTTAAATGGGTACACTAATCGTGCGAAGCTGGGCCGGGCAGCTAGTAAATTTCTAAATACATACATATTAAAGACAAATTACACCCAGACAGATAAAACTGAACAGAAAAAAACCTCTAAGCCGGAAGTCGTGGTTCATTCCCATCCGAGACAAATAATTATGTGTGGAGCACAGTCATTTATTTTGTGTCAAGATATAATCTTATATATAAAATTCTCGTGTCACGGTGTGCGTGGTTGAACTCCTCCGAAACGGCTCGACCGATTTTCGTGAAATTTTGTGTGCACATTGGGTAGGTCTGAGAATCGGCCAACATCCATTTTTCATACACCAAATATTTTTTTTCACAAAAAAATTTTGAAATAATGTATATGGCAAAACAACGTTTGCGGGGCCAGCTACTTTATCTATAATATGTTTATATTTAGAAATATTTAAGTATGTTTATCAGTATTCCGGTTACCATTTTTGTTTTAAACGTGTGGAAACCTCCTTGAGCCGTCACCCCACCAGTTTATGCGACGGGGCGATGTGTGTGAAGCGAACCGACTAAAACCAACCGATGTGTCACTCCGCGCCTGAGATAGGAGGGGTCCGGGAAGAGCTGATATTAAGACATCTGGACCCCTCCCAGCGCCTTTACGCAACAACACAACACTTTTTGTCTCGCACAACCAATTCGTGGAACAAGTTATCGTCGGCACTATTTCCGGACCGATACGACCTCCAAACCTTCAAGAAAAGAGCGTACTCCTTCCTAAAAGGCCGGCAACGCGTTTGTGACTCCTGACTTGCAGACGTTCATGGACGGCGGTAGTCACTTTCCATCAGGTACCTATCTGCTAGTCTGCCCATCTAACATAAAAACAAAAAAAATAGGTTAATTTCTAGTTAGGGTTTTCTCCTCCATCCGTTATAGTGGCCAGCAGCGAGGAGGCGACGCGACGTCACCATAGCACAGGCTCTGCCTAATTTGGGATCAGACTGCCGTGTGTGAGACGTGTACAGTGATTATTATGATTACACATTTTCGACTTTCGCACTGTTAGAGCCACAGAACAAGGTTTTTTTTTTAAAGACAACTCCCGCAGTAGGTATACATTCCTGTGTCGCGGGGGACTTTACAAACATATATGAAACGGACACAAAGAACACCCAGACTCAGAACAACAATTTGTGGATCACACAAAGTGTCGTTCCATTTGGGGTTTGAACCCACAACACTCGGCCCAGTAGGAAGCGGCGTGGCGACCGCTTAAACCACTACGCCATCCGTGCAGTCAAATTCGAGCTTCACTGACGATATAAATTAAAATCCCGTAATGAAACATAATTAGAAAACCAGCCACAGTTTCCCTCCTATCTTAGTACCACCATCTTTACTAACTCAAAAGGTGTTAGAAAGTGTATACCGTTGATAATTGCCATAAATACTGTTTATGCCCATACCACTTTCACTTCTCATGCGCACTGCTGTTATGGTACTAAGCTCATTAATTATGGGCCGTATGTGGCGTAAGTCTGTTTCCCTTTTTAGGGTTCATTCGAAGAAAGTTAAACCCTTGATATTTTTTATTTTATTTAATATTGCATGAGACGTACAGAGGCCATCTTGAAAGCCAATTGCATTATTTTTCTGGGATGGGATAAATAAATGAAATGAAGAGAGTAGATATGTTATGACTTAGTGTTAACTCTTAGGACGTCGCGGCGCACGGATGACCTATGACCCGTTACTGACGCGCCCTTGAACTAGTGACCCAGACACAGCTGAGCGAAGTCATTATTACCTCAATATCTACGTTATTTTATAATTATATTCAATGAAATAAACATATTTGGAATCCCTGATATATATTCTTCTAAATGTTGTGACAGAGACGCTACCGCGTAAAAATTTGGTGTCACAACGGTTGTGACGGCGACGCGTTGCGACGGCGACGCGTCGGAGGTTAATAAATAGACTGACAGCACGACGCGACGCCGCTTTGTATAGCGCTGAGTGTTGTGGGTTCGATTCCCACATGGGACACAATTTTTTTTGTTCCGAATCTAGGTGTTCGTTCTTTCATATATGTTTGTAATGTCTCCCAAGACACAAGATATATTCGTAATGCGGGAGTTGTCTTTATATACAAAAAAATACCGATCATTTCATTGAGAGCATATTCCTACCTAAAAAATCTCTGATTCACTTGTGACTTCTATTTATTTATATCTTTATTGCATACAGTTAACACATAATAAAGACTAGCTGACCCTGCAAACGTTGTTTTGCTATTTAGATTATTTAATTATGATTATTATTATTTTTTAATTTCTTAAAATCCGTTCTTAGCTGGCCTCTACACGGTGAAAAGAATATTCCTACCAAAATTCAAGTCTTTAGCTCTAATGGTTCCAGAGATATCGTGATGAGTGACTATATACGTGGAAATCTCTTATATATATATATAGATTACTTACAAAATGAAGACTTAGCAATCGGCGGTCTTATCGTCCAAGGCGATCTCTTACAGACAACCTTAATACGGATATTAGACATTAAAATGTTTGAGTAGTTTCCTTTTGAGTTACAGATGTCAGCGCGTACTGGTATACATTTGCCATCGAATGACCTGTCCATTTTTATTGGCCTATATCATGAAAAATTGGGAAAAGCACAGAAAAATAATGATAAGCAAATAAATAATGACACGACGGCATTATTTATATTCCAAATAGAAAATTCAGTGTCAGACAGTCTAGTTCTTTTAAAAAATATATATATCACTGATCTGCTCTATATTACTGATCAGTAAAAATCGCGTTTCCTTTGAAGATTGTTGCTCCACCCACTGATCTGGTACCCAACAGCGACCTTAAACTATATTATACTAACAATAGTGAATGCTTCTAAAAATTCAGTTAAAAGGTTTGTGTATCGAGCCGTGGCCATGTTAACGACTCGTCTATTAAATGTACGATCAACAAATATATTGAAAATAGTTGTATTGCAGAAAAAAATTACTTTACTACCCAATTTGGGAAGTAAAATCTTTTTAATTTGTACTTTTTTCAAAAGTCGTTTTGCGGTTCTCTCACTTTATCGCCATTTTAAATTTTTACTAGGTCATCGTTCATCTTAAAAGAAGACGGACACCACTTCTCCTTTCGGTTTCCACTTAGAAACCTTTCTTCCTCTTCAAACAGTTCGTGTAGTGACGGATTAAGAATACGGAATGTCACCACCCCTATTCATCCCGTGGGTGTCGTAAGAGCCGACTAAGGGAACAAACTGCATAGGACAACAGCACTGCAAAAAGAAGGAAAACTTGAAACAAATCCTATACCAACCCGCCTGGCCAGCGTGGTATAGTAGGCCAAAACCTCCTTTCTAAGGAGAGGCCTATATCCAGCAGTGGACTTTTATAGGCTGTTGATGAAACCGTTAGGTTTTCTAGTTCATTTCGATATAGAAAAGAAGAATTATGGCGGTCATTTAGTTCTTCTAAGTATATCTTATAAACGTAATATCCAAAACAGCCTTTTTTATGTCTTTAATCGATTAAGTTGGGTAATATGGTCTGAAAACCGAAGTTTTGTACCCGAGGAAAAATTTGACAATGAAGAGGTAAAACGTATTGATAAAGGTCTGGCCTGACCCTGATCGTTACGCCAGAGGTTGTGGGTTCGATTCCCACCCAGGACAAATAATTGTGTGATAAGCACGGTTATTTTTTCTGTGTCAGGAGGCCGTGTGTAAAATGTGTGAAAATTTTATCATAAAAAAAAAGGTTTTTCGTTTAAGTAAGGGAAGTCACAAGTGCGCTGTCACCTTTTTTAGCCCCCGCCCTCCAGAAATAGGGGAGGAAGGTTTCACAGCCTCACGGAAAACCGGTGTTAAGCAATTCTATAGTTGCCTCGAACCAGTAACCTATTGCTGATATTCGGACACCGTATCCGTCACGCTATGAACTAATCTGTTTTCATGTGTAACACGTAATATTATTATCCAATAAATACAATTGGGTATTCTTCAACAGATTTGTTTGCCAACCGTACATTAGGGTACTCAAATACTATGTGCGTTGTGCAAACGTTACCGTCTATTGTTCTTGACAAACTACTCGTTTCGGGTTTAGTATAAGAGTTAAATTGGGTAACTCAGACGGTATAGGTAACGCAACCAGAAATATACAGGTATATTTTTTCACCTGATGGAAAGTGACTATCGCCGCCCATGATGCCTGATAGGCCGGCCTTTTAGGAAGTAGTACGCTCTTTTCTTGAAGGTTTGAAGGTCGTATCGGTCCGGAAACACCGCAGACGATAACCCGTTATACAGATTGGTTGTGCGGGCAAAAAGTGTCTCGAAAAGCGCACAGTAGTGGAGCGCCAACTATCCATGACAGAGTAAGATATTATTAGTACAGAGAGTGTAAATCTAACTGGTCTGAGAAAGTAAGATATAGTAATACTAGCTGACCCGCGCAACTTCGTCTGCGTCTCTCAATAGTAATAAATTTTCTCCGTTTTTGAAACATTCTTCATTGGTGCTCCGCTCCTATTGGTCTTAGCGTGATGGTATATAGCCTATAGCCTTCCTCGATAAATGGGCTATGTAACACTAAAAGAATTTTTTAAATCGGACCAGTAGTTCCTGAGATTAGCGCGTTCAAACAAACAAACAAACAAACAAACAAACTCTTCAGCTTTATAATATTAGTATAGATTTAAACCAAATAGTGATTTCCACCCAGGAAAAATAATTGTGGGATAAGCACCATCATTGTGTTGTGTCTGGGTGTAATTTATCTACAATATGCACGGATGGCGTAGTGGTTTAAGCGGTCGCCACGCCGCTTATTACTACGCCGAGTGTTGTGGGTTCAAACCCCACACGGGACGACACTTTGTGTGATCCACAAATGTTGTTCTGAGTCTGGGTGTACTTTGTGTCCGTTTTATGTATGTTTGTAAAGTCCCTCGCGACACAGGATTTATTTCTAGTACGGGAGTTGTCTTTTTAAAGATTAAAAAAAAATTATGGATTTAGAAATCTATGTTTATCAGCAGTCTGGTTAACTAGTATAGGCTTTGACAAGTTTGGGATTAGACTGTCGTGTTGATGTGTCGTATGAAAAATAAATATAACAGACAAAATCAGGCAGGTTTTAATGTTTAAAATTATTCTCAAAATACACGCATCAAAAATGAACGCAAAACATTTTTCTAAAACTATTTACCACGGTGTTTGTCTCTTCACAATGTCGATCTCACGTTACATTTAAAACAATTAACATTCTTAATAATATATAATTGTTTCCGCCTCCATTAAGTTTCACACCATTTGTGTCTGGTGAGCATACAATTCTTTATTAATGAACCTAAATTTCAAGTTCAAAGTGTGAAGGCATTAATGGATGGTCGAATATGGTACAGCCGAACCGTTCTTTGCAATAGATGACTACTAACCATACAGTTGGGAATCGAACCCACGATTAACATACATAATTAAATTAACTTTAAAAAAAGTATCACCGACTTCATTGCGTCTACATTGTGATGAATTCTACATAATAAAGTTTATTTTTCATTCCTCCATTTTCCTCCGTTTTTTAATTAGGAATTTTGAACCATTCGGAATTATGAAATGCGTATTTGTATAGTGTGCGAGGGAAATATCTAGTTTGTTATGTTAATATAGGGTCGATGTACGTTTTAATTAAAATTATAATCTTTAATTGTGTCGTTTATAACTTGCATATTCTTTTTGGGTCTCAATAACAATAATATTCTACCACATTCACACAACGCCATCTAGTCCCAAACTAAGCAGAGCTTGTACTATAGGTACTAGACAACTGATATAAATACATATATACTTATTTGCAAATTTATACATATTATACATAGAAACACCCAGACCAAATCAAACATTAAAAGTTCATGCACACAAATGTTTGACTTGAGCGGGAATCGAACCCGCGACCTTAGTATAACAGTCCGTTACACAAACCACTACGCCATCCAGTCGCCATGTAAATCAATCGCCATAGACGTAATATTTTGTTTACAAATAGTTGATAAAATATTCATAGAAGTCGTAAACAGGTATACTGTAAAATGTGCGCCATTCTAATATTAAACAGTCGATGACTGAATGCAAATGACAAAGATTATAATGAAAATGACATAACTAATGTTTTTAACCATATAAGTTGTTGTTTATTAAATAATCTGGTCAATAATTTAGTTTAGATGTGTTTATTAACACGCCATTTTATTTTATAGAGATTTTTCCTTTTCTTTTATATATATATATCATCATCATCAGCCTTTAATAGTCCACTGCTGGACATAAGCCTCTCCGTAGAAAGGAGGTTTTGGCCTACTATACCACGCTGGCCAGACGGGTTGGTATAGGGTTTGTGTCAAGTTTTCCTTCTCTCTGCAGTGCTGTTGTTCTGCGTAGTTTTTTCCCTTAGTCGGCTCTTACGACACCCACGGGATGAATAGGGGTGGTGACACTCTGTATTCTTAATCCGTCACCACACGGACCACATATGTATATATATATATATTATGTTAGAGGGGGCAGACGAGCAGACGGGTCACCTGAAATAAAATAAAAATAATACCCTCACACATCACACACACGGCCGTCTGATCCTAAATTAGACAGAGCCTGTACTGTGGCAACCAGACAGCTGATAAACACTTATATATTTTTAAATACATAAATATTACAGATAAAATACACCCAGAACCACTTTGTTACGTATTTGATCTATCAATATTTTTTGCTGCTAAACATGTGACGTACCTACCATGCTTTTGTAGAGTAGATATACAATAATTGTACACTTTAATATTAGACTTTGCAGTCAAATGCAATATTTGCGCCCGTGTCCGTCACTGATGACGAATATAGACGAAAAATACGAAGTATCACCACCCCTAATCATAATTCATCCCGTGGGTGTCGTAAGAGCCGACTAAGGAAGCAAACTACGCAGGACAACATCACCGTAAAAAGAAGGAAACGGGGGAGAAGCCATGGGAGAGTGATACTACGACCTCACGGAAAACCGGGGTTTAGTAATTCTTTAGTTGCTATTCAATGAGTGAGGGAGGTTACCTGAGGCCCAAACCCTCCATTTGGGGGGGGGGGGGGGGGGTTCAAAAGGTAGGCTCCACTTACAATCGGGTGACTATACCAAACATAAATTATAATTAAAAAAACTAAGAAATCACGGTTTTGTAGCTACGGGTGGGTGCTACATCTCAATTGTTGTAATCTTATATATAAAATTCTCGTGTCACAATGTTCGTTCCCGTACTCCTCCGAAACGGCTTGACCGATTCTCATGATATTTTGTGTGCACATCGGGTAGGTCTGAGAATCGGCCAACATCTATTTTTTATACCCCTAAATGGTAAGGGTGACCCATCCCTAATTTTTTGTTTGGTTATGCAATACAACGTTTGCCGGGTCAGCTAGTAATATTTTAATGACAGATATTGGTGAAAATAAAGTTATTAAATTATAAAAGCACCCCAAGCTTTATAACGATGAAATGATAAGTGTGCGGTTTCAATTTAATTCGACATTTTGAAGTGGGTCAAAATCTTGTTCGAATATTCCGTTACATACATCCATACCAAACTAAAAAAAACGTGTTAAAAAGACATTATACCCCAGGTATGCCCTAGTTCTTGTAACAACCAACCATTGTCAAACCATCGCGAATAAGTCAACTCATCTACCCAGAATACCGATAAAAACTCAATATCGAATAATCGATATAAAGGTCATTCGATACTGTATCTAATCGGAAATGGTCACGGGCCATCAGTTCCGAATGATTCCGTCCAATTACGTAACCATTGATTATCTTTTATGTAATTTTGTCAAACGGAAATCCTTTGGTAGATTATCGATACTTGGGGTTTATGTAATTAGTTTTTTATTTAGAGACTAGCTGACCCGGCAAACGTTGCTTTGCCTAAAAAAAAAATTTAGGGTTGGGTCACCCTTACCATTTAGGGGTATGAAAAATAGATGTTGGCCGATTCTCACACCTACCTGATTTTGCACACAAAATTTTATAAAAATCGGTCCAGCAGTTTCAAAGGAGTATGGTAACTAACATTGTGACACGAGAATTTTATATATAAGATCCATACATACTCATCATGACTGTATTCCAAAGGGGCGTTTTAATACATTATATATATAGTTATATTATCAACGTATTTTAACCCAAACTCAACTCTCGTGTAAACGGGGCCAATATATGTGGATACAAACATACATTGTGTATATACGTAGGTAAAACATAGATATATATTCATGTCAGAACTTTTCGAATCGAAAAACAAAATTTTTTTTCCTGCTATAACCAACAATTTGAATTTTTCAAGTTTTCGCTTTTGTCGGCACTCCCGGAATGCCACTGTTTTATTTAATTTATATATTTCATTCCTCGTTTGATTTTTATAAGAAACTAGTCATTTCGAGCAGTTTCACCTGTTTATGACAATCATAATCATGTAAAGTATTTTTTTGTTAACGTGGCAACATTGTAGTTGAAAATAATTTGCTGTCGTGTGTTTAAATATGTGTGCTCTGTTCGTCAAGGCCAATCACCTCCACCATCGAAACAAAAATACAGTCCTCTGCTCGCAACATCACCTTCACATCACATCAACAGCCTTTAATAGTCCACTACTGGACATAGGCCTCTCCTTAGAAAGGAGGTTTTGGCCTACTATACCACGCTGGCCAGACGGGTTGGTATAAGGTTTGCGTCAAGTTTTCCTTCTTTTTGCAGTGATGATAAATGATATTTATTTCTGTAAGTAAATCTTTTCAGATAAGTAAATCTTTTACAAGTCGGACTTTATAGCTAGAAGGAGCCGGCATTTCCTAAGACTCACTCTGGGAAGAAACGCCGAAACAAACCACAGAGGTGTCTTTTTTTTTTAAGTCCGTAAACAAAGTTAAATAAAACTGTCCGAGTACAGTATAGGGTCTGGATAGGCCTTTTGAGGAAAGGACCATAGTTTTGAGTCAGCCTGTCCATACAGACGGCATACAGGCTCCAGCCATCGTGTAGCTTAACCGATATTGGTCAAGATCAACGACCCGAAGCACGACACTACCGCCAGCAGGACATTTGGGTAGGCCGTGGAAACACTCAAAACCACCAGAAAGATAATAAAATATGAATAAACATTGCAAGGCTACACTATACTCACATTTACATACTTACACAAAAAATAAAAAAATACTATACAATTCAAATTCAACGAAAAATAATATACGAAAACAAAATACGAAATACACCAAAAAAATAATAATTAAATGTCCATCACTTTCAAACTTAACATCAAAGATGTCTACGTAAATGTGGGAGTGAGCAGCATCAATCCTAAGCAAATTTGTCGTCTAAATAATCTGTAATAGTGTAGTAAGCCTTTTCACACAGTTTTAGCGCTGGTGTCTTGCGTTGTTTTGCGCCCTTAGTCGACTCTTACAACACCTACGGGGTAAATTGGGGTAGTGACATTCCGTATTCTTAATCCGTCACTACACGGTTACTTCTGAATCAAAATCGGTCTATCTGTTTATGAGCCATGAAGCCACATACACTCTACTTATTACACCTCTCCTTTTTACTAAACAGTACATTTTTCAGCAGTTACATATTGCCCTACATCCTGCCACAGCAATCTCAACCTTACCATCTAATTGCAAACTGTATTTAACGGTGCACTAGTTGCGGTACTTATAATAATATACATATTATGATCACGAAAGGGCTTTGCGTGTGGTAGTCAACGTATGTTTTGTAACTGTTTAAAATGTTCCCCATCATCAATTATATCGCAACCTTATTGTAACCTTGTAACTGCATGGATGGCGTAGTGGTTTAAAGGGGTCACCTACTCGCTGCTTTTTACTGCGCTGAGTGATCGTAGTTCGATCCCTACACGGAACAACCCTTTGCGTTATTCACAAATTCTGAGTCGGGGGTTCTTCGTGTCCGTTTCATTTATGTTTGTAAAGTCTCCCTCGTATGTCTCTCAGAACAACAATTTATGGATCACACAAAGTGTTGTCCCATGTAAAGATCGACCCCATAACACTCTGGTGACCGGTTAACCCACTACGTCATCCGTTTAGTCTGTACATTGTCATTAGTATGTAGTTTATTTTTGTTGTAATTAGTAAAAGCGATTTAGTGAAATGCTTATGTTTAATTAATGAATAAAGATTTCAATTAACTTGATAAGAAAATTACTTGGAGACAGCTTACCTGACTCCTACAAGAAATGATCCGAGTAACAAATTCAACTAAAAGACTAAACAATATTCTCTGAGAGCGATTACAAAATGAAGTAGGTGCATTCTACCTATCCCGCTATCTGCTAATAGATTCGTAATAAATCATAGACTAGAACAAGGAAGCCGGTAACTGGCGGCTATAATACTTAATTGCTTTGCTGTCCGAGTGCAAACTAGTGATGGGAAGGAAGAACTAGTTGTGGAAACAATGAAAAAATAACGATCTTGAAAATAAATTGGACGTCTATGGCCAGGGACCCTTGTAAATCCGCTGCCTCCTTCTGTGACCAAGTTATGCTTGCGAAAGAGACGGCACGACGTAGCGGGACTGGGATTAGTTTAGAACTCTAGAACGAGCCAGGTACCGCAGAAGACGCCGAAGGTCGCAGAGCGACCATCATCCACTGTAAGTGCAGACCTGAGGGTGACAGGTAAGGCCATTTGTCACAACCAGGCCTGTATCTATTGGCGGCACGACGCACTGTGGAGCGCGCGCGCCCATTATGAAGTAGTATCGGAACATTGTGGCTGCTACATACGAGGGGGTCATCTACAAGCGTAAATGGCCCAAGGGTCCGTCGGGGTACCGGGGCAATCCTCCCTAGAGTACACCTGGTTCCCCAGCTTGTAAATGTATCAACTAAATTTTTCGTGTTAAATGTATCCGACTTCATGAGTCTGGAAGGATATTTTTAAGGTATTGTGTTGAGACGGGAAGACGGGTATCTCCCCGGAAGCATTTAGCAATATTTTCATATTCCTTGGAAATCTACTTTTTTCTAGACGGTAGGTTTTATCCATCCCTTTATAAATTTCTAATAACGTAAATGTAAAATTTCAGGATGATCGCTTGGGTAGTGTTTAAAACTACGAATTATTGGTGCAAAAACATCAATGAATATTTAAACTACTTTGAAAGAAAAAAACTTGATAGAATAAAATGCACATCGACTCGCGCGCATCTCTAGTTGTACAGAAACGTATGCGCAGGCGCGGGCAGCGCTAGGGCAACGTAACGGTGCTTCGCTTCCCGGTACCGGCTACGTTCCAACTATTAGGTATTTCAGAATGCACTTAGTCTTATTCGAACCATTCTGCTCCCTTTTAATGTTTTATTCAAAATTTATCATATATCGTGTTCCGTGTGGTGACGGATTAAGAATATTACCACCCCTGTTCATCCCGTAAACTACGCAGGACAACAGCCAAAACCTCCTCCTCCGTAAGGGAGGAGGTTTTGGCCCAATCTTGGGTGTTGATAATGATGATGTGCTACGATGATGATAAAAATAGACACCGCAGTTAGGTAGACTGAATAGTTCTCCGTTGTTGTAGTATTTTCATTCATGTCTTAAGGGTTCCGTAGCTTATAAGATCACTTTCTTGTCCGTCTGTCCTGTTCTGTGTCCTGAGTCATCACGATAAAAATATATGGGCAAATTTCGATTTTCGCGAAGACTTGTAAGTACCAAAATTTACCTTAATTTTCAACTTTTTTTATTTTTCGGAATTTTCTTTTTACTTGTGCTGACCTTTGACCAAATTTGTCAATTCTAGGTCAATCGGAAGTACCCTATAGGTTTTGGGTCGAAAACTTATGAGGTAGTTCCCGTTGACCTAGAAAAACGAAATTTGGCAAAAAGAAACGTCTTACAGCACAAATAAAGGAATATTATTGGCACAGAGATAAATTTTGGTACTTACAAATTTTCGCGAAAATCTACGTAAAATCTGGGTAGGTACGAAACCCTCAGTGCACGAGTTCGACTCGTACCTGACCGGTTTTTTATTATTATTAAATTTCTAAAAGAAAAGGTCGCTATCTTCTGGCTAAGAGTTTATGTGGGTCTAAAAACATTGCCAAATTCCCACGAATTTCCTAATTTTCTATATTTGAAACTGATGAGGAATTGGACAGCTGTCAGTTGGCATCATACTTTTATCTAACTTTTACTGCTATATGGAGTACTGGAGAACTGTCAGGTAATCAGTAGGCAACGTAAGTAATCTAATGCGATGCGAGTATTTTGGCGGGAAACTTTTTTTTATGGAATTTAGGGGAGTTTAGGGGGCAAACGAGCAGACTGCCGCAATTTAGGAGTCACAAGCTCGTTGCCGTCGTTTGAAGGTCGTATCGGACCGAAAATACGCAGCCGACAACTTGTTTCACAGATTGGTAGTGCGAGGCAAAAAGTGTCTTGAGCAGCGCACAGTGGTGGAGCGCCAATTATCCAGGTAATGAGGATGAAAATTTTGCCGTGTGGAACGATGACGGAAAGTTGCTTGAAATGTATACACTGACGTATAAGTACGATAACATACAATAAATGTTATACTTATTCAATTATAATCAGCCTATTGGCGCCTATTGGCGCTCCACTACTGTGCGCTTTTCGAGACACTTTTTGCAACGGACAACCAATCTGGTTATCGTCTGCGGTATTTCCGAACCGATACGACCTTCAAACTTTCAAGAAAAGAGCGTACTCCTTCCTAGAGACCGGCAACGCGTTTGTGACTCCTGAGTTGCAGACGTTCCATGGCGGCGATGGTCACTTTCCATCAGGTGACCCGTCTGTTAATAGAAATGTGACTCACACTTTACTAGTGTTCTTATTCCCTTCAATTAAGCCAAAACTTGTGTTAGAAGTATATCAGTCGAGTACTGGGTCGAGTTCGAACTCGCAAACCCTTTGATCGCAAGTCCTACACTCTATTTATACCAACATAACTCGCAGAGATATGAGTGAAGAAGCATAGTGAGAAAATCATAGTATCCATATTGTTTGGTTTTATGTACGTACCTACCGTCCGCACCAACTACTGACGAAAGTACCTAATTAAACTGCCAAGACTTTCTGCCACCACTTGTAAATACATATTCCAGTAATACTACTGCCTAACTACCAACACAGGTTATAAATTACCCATAGAGGGCAACAACATTCATTAAACATGGGTTTTAAACATGCCATGTACAACTTTCCACATAAGAAAGCAGAGAAAATGGCCGACAATGAATTCAAAATGGCGTCGTTTGAGTATTGACAGGAATTGAATAGCGATACACGTCCTTGCATTACGTAAGTACATTATTTGATTGCGGTAATTTGTTTTGTGTTTGGGTAGAATTAGATTTACAAATACCAACGTTTTATATAGTTATAAATCGTGTGTGCTACTGAGGAAGTTAAGAAATTGGTGGATTTTAAGTAAAATATAATGTGCTACCGGTTTATGAAGAATTTTAAATGATGAAATGATTTTAAAATTAGCTTTTCACATGCAATTTAATAAGTTTACTGCGCAGCACAATTTCAGTATTTTGAAACACAAAGTTAGTTATCGTCTTAAAAAAACTTCTGAATGTCAGTGCGACTTCTTGAAATCCTACACTCACTAATATAAATAAAACGTGTGGATGTATTCTGTGAATGACAGTGTGAGTGCACATCTGCATAAATGTTATACAACTTTGTATCGTATATTGTGTAACTGTTTGTTATTCCAATAAAAGAAAAAAAAGAAAAAAACATTTACACTGGCGTCACATAAATTTAAATTACATAAATCAATTTTCTAAGTCTCTAATTACTGACCAGATCAATTTAACAAGCCAACAAGAAATTAATCAAACGCATTTTTTTAACCGCTGACAGATAACTGAGGCGTTGACTTAACAAAAAAAAACAAATAATTAACAATACTAAAAGAAACATAATTAAACATGAAAAAAACATTAAAATGGTTGATCAAAGATTAGATTAGAATAAAAGATACTGGACAGTCTATTGAATATACTCGTAGAGATAAATTCAATTTAAGATTTGTTTTAAATGACATATTTGACATGGCCTGCCAATGACAAAATTTTTGTTGTTGTATGCCCCGTATGTTGTTGATGTTTCCTTACAAGAATACATCAAAGTAATAAACATGTTCAAATGGCGGCTTTATTGCACAAAGCAATTTCTTACAGGCAACCTTGAGATAACGTATATCCGTGTGGTGACGGATTAAGAATAAGGAGTGTCACCACCCCTATTCATCCCGTGGGTGTCGTTAGAGCCGACTAAGGGAGCAAACTGCGCAGAACAACAGCACTGCAAAGAGAAGGAAAACTTGACCAAACCCTATTTCTAGCAGTGGACTATTAAAGGCTGTTGATGTGATGGAGTGATGTGATCCTTTAGATGGACAAAACGACTGTAAATAGACGAATTCAGGGTTAGTTATGTAATTCCATTTGTTACGCCTCGGTATCTTGTTACCTTAGTGGTATGAAAGAGAGAAAAACCAGAAGTTATGCTCTGCCTTGCATTTTATATTGTAAATTACACTAACGAAAAGATTTAACAACCTGTATGCTTGAAATGTCAGATTTCTTAACAAACTTGACCTGAAAGAAAGGTCACAATGCCTTTCATACCTTGTGGATACCTCTGACAAATAATCTCTTGTAGATTCACATAAGCATGCCTATCTCTCAATAGATAAAGAATGTATTCCAGTGTACCAGACAGTACGAGAGTCAAACGATGACTAAGCAATAACGTTCTTTATTTAAACACATCAGTGGCGCGTGTCGGCCAATACCGTTAGGGTATTCGACGCATGCGCTATTGGTTTCTTCGTAAACCGTTGAACATTGCTTTTTATTATTCGATTTTGCAATTGCTCATTACGAGTTTCTATTAGGTGTGTGCGTGAATAGTGGCAAAACATTATTATGTTGTCGTGTAAACACTACACATGCGAACAAACTGTAAAGATTGCAAAACAGTTAACTGTTATTTATTACTTTAATTTTAACACCTCATGTATAGGTAAGTTATTATTACCAATGCCTATCTCGACACACATTTTGACCAAACAGTAAACTTTACTTTGTAAGAAAATATGTAACATACAAATGAAAAAAAAAAATACCTATAGTTTTCCTTATTTTGCTACTAAAATTAACCCTTGTTTCCGCTCTTTTTTTTCATGTCCATTGACATTTTCATTTTGAAACTCTCAAGAAATAAACACATGTCCTCCTAATCTCTTTACTTTAGTATTTTAAATTTTGAAACAGATTTGGTTTTGCGTCACAATTTTATTCTTAGAACATCCATTGAAAATACTTGACATTATAATTCGCCCTTAATAAAAACAGCCCACAAGTACTTTGCAATCTAGGGGGCGGTGTTGTACAACACATCTGCACCGGCTCGGCTAGCCCTTAATTACTGTAATCACTAGACAACTGACCTTGTTTTTAAAAGCTGTAAGACGAATATAGTCTATGGTTTAACCTACTGACTTAATCATAGACTATATTTTATTTTTATTAATGTGAAAAAAGAAGATGGATTTTAAAATAAGGTGATGCCGCGAAGTCCGAACGAAGTCTTTAGTTGCTCTTGGTGAGTTTTTAAGCGACTTCAAAAAGGAGGAGGTTATCAGTTCGGATGTTTATATTTTTTTTTATGTATGGTCATATATAGACTGCATTTAAAATTCTTTTTTTTTACGAAAGGGTTTATTCTGAAATGAACCCATTAAAATTTCATACAAATCGGACAACGGAACTCCTCAAAAAATGACAGCAAATCAACCGCGATTGCTGCTAGGTTTTTAGTTCTTTGTTAGTATTGTTTGAAGTCGGTCTACTTTTCTTTTTGAAGGGATTTTTATTATAACGTAGATAAGATCGATAGTAGCTACCTTATTAAGCAAAACAGAGAGAATAAAAGAAGATGCTGATAAGTCAAGACAGTCACTAGTAATTATAGCTTTCAGAGAGATAAAAAATGCACACTCGTCCAATTATCATGCAGCGACAGTCGTTCCAATAAAGTTACTAGAATAATAGCTAAATAAATACGTAAATAGCGATCACCAAATACCGCGTAAAAATAGAAAATGGCGGACAAAACTTCGTCGGGCCCATGAACTACACAATAATATGGTCTCACGGTTATTATGCTTTGAATAATTTTGTTTATTTTCCACGATAAAAAGTAATCTTCAGCACAGCGTTCATTAACCTTTCTAATTTATATATAAAAAAGCAACTGTACCATGGCTATTGTATTAAAATCACTTTTGTTTAAGATCTCTTAGTAAGTTTATTGTAAGGAACAAAGAAATGCCTACTATTGTTGAAGAAGTGAAGTAAAACAAGTGTCAAGAAGCGAACAAAAGAAGAAAGGAGATAGAGATTTTTTATATTAAAACAAGGTATTTGTAAAATATTGTCACCACCCCAATTCATCCCGTGGGTGTCGTAAGAGCCGACTAAGGGAGCAAACTAAGCAGGACAACAGCACTGCAAAGAGAAGGAAAACTTGAAACAAACCCTGTACCAACCCGTCTGGCCAGCGTGGTATAGTAGGCCAAAACCTCCTTTCTAAGGAGAGGCCTATGTCCAGCAGTGGACTAGTATAGGCTGTTGATGATGTTGATGATTTGTAAAAAAGTAGCTATAGGTAGTTATAACCGGACAAGTCAGAATAGTACTGGCAAACTAAGGGTTCCGTAAATACGTTAGTTCTATCCATGGAATCGAATCGACTGCACGAATGGCGTAGTCCTACTACGCTGAGTGTTGTTGGTTCGATCCCTTGTGGGGTCAACGCTTTGTGTGATCCACAAATGGTTGTTCTGACTGTGGGTGTTCAAAAATGTAGATACCGGGCAAGGTTAAAATTTTAAGTTCGACTAAGTGAGGTTAGCAACAATGTCTGTGACAGGAGGGAAGGGGGAATTTGCGCGTGGTAGTCAGGCAGCCAGCCAGTCTATCTCCCACGGTTATATGGTTACGGCACGTTTATATATTTTACTGCCTCGGTGGTGTAGTGGTAGTATATGCGACTGCTGTGCTGAGCTCTCAGGTTTGATTCCCGGGTCGGACCAAATGCTGGTATATCTGCAAATATTTGTATCGGAAGTTATGTGTTTTCACTTCGATCAACAATAGCAACTTTGCATTGCTATTGTTGATCGAAGTGTTTTCTATGTAATGATATTTATTTACTTACAAAAAAGTATTTAAGTATTTTA